>VZTF01003252.1:550351-678793 GCA_013397755.1 Cnemophilus loriae
ACCTGCTGGGGGGCAGCTCTGCAGAGAAGGACCTGGGGGTCCTGGTGGACAACAAGCTGTCCATGAGCCAGCAGAGTGTCCTGGTGGCCAAGAAGGCCAGTGGTATCCTGGGGGACGTCAGGAAGAGCATTGCCAGCAAGGTGCAGGGAGGTGATCCTGTCCCACAGCCCTGGTGAAGCCATATCTGGAGTCCTGTGTCCAGTTCTGAGCTCCTCAGGACAAGAGAGACATGGAGCTCCTGGAGCGAGTCCAGGAAGGCAACACAGTTGACTAAGGGACTAGAGCATCTCTGTTAGGAAGAAAGGCTGTGAGAAGTGTGCCTGTTCAGCCTCAAGAACAGATGACTGAGAGAGGACACCACCAATGTCTGTAAGTATCTGAAGGGAGAGTGTCAGGAGGATGGACCAGGCTCTTCTCAGTGGTGCCAAGCTGTAGGATTGGCCACAGATAAAGTTTTGGTATCCCCAGGTCCTAAGTACTGCCAACCTTTGGTATCCTCTAAACACGAAAATCCATGCCGTAACCTGAATTTTTTGCTTTGGCTACAGGACGTGGTTATAACGGAAAAGACAACATATAAAAACTAGTTCAGAAAATCATTTGAGTCTGTATTAATAATGTAATTCCTCAATTCTGTGGGAGTTCTATTTCTATAAAGGGGCATGCCTGTAAAGGACAACACCAGTTTTTCACAAAAGATTTCCATATTTGGGTACAATTATCTGCTGAAACCTGTACAAATGATGTTCCAATCATTAAGTAGTATTACTAACATACCTGGAAGTTTTCACTTTAAATTGCCATCCTTAACTCTTATATGTGTGCCTGTGTGACCAGTTCAGGAAAGTGCAGGGCAACCAGCAACTCGCATGGGATAATGTCACATCACGTGAGATGGGATCCATGCTGTGATATCGATTGCAGCCCTGCAGCAGTTACATCTAGAAAACACACAAGGATAAATTTTTAGCAGCTTTGCCATTTTGAGACAGTGTTTAGACTAATTCAGTGAGGTCATCATCCTCGTGGTACTGGAAGTGATGATATTTCCATCTGGGTTGAGGGGAGATAAGATCATGAGAAGCAATGGCTCCTAAATTGCAGTGACATTTCCCTATCCCCAAGATCAGGTGATTATTACTATTTAAAACCCAATTTATAGGTCAGCATTCCATAGTAATGCTTTAGGTACATAAAGAAGTGAGACATGGGTGTATTTTCCTTTGTTCTATTAATAAACACTGCATAGCTTTGAATTATACATTTCCTCATATTGTGAGCAACACCGTGAAGAAGCTATGCTGCTGGCCAACCCTATACATCAAAGTGAAGGTGTCTTACCTTAATTAGCAGGTAAAACAGACAGCAGGTGATGAGATGCTGCCTGCTTTGAAGATAATGATTGAAAATCATAGCTCTGTGTCAAGGCAACACCCTTCACTTTACCTCCTCGTGACTCTGGTTGAGATGACAAAAGGGAAGGGCAGGAGCATTCTGGTCTGACATCTAATGCAAAGAACATCCCATCCTTCTGCCTCAGGAAGATGAGGAGGATGCTCTGTGGTTAGAATAGAAACTACATTGAAGCAAGTTCACCTGTCCTGCCTTGGGCTTTGGATTGCTCTAAAGGCATAAGATGTTTGTTTACCCAAGGAGGAGAAACACTGAGTACTTTTATGTTTCGTGACAGGTGGTTATTCTGTACTTTCTTATGAATACAGAGCTTAACTGAAAGGCAGCTTTGATCAATTATACCCAGAGGGAGAGATTTTAAAAATAGCTGAACAAAGTAGACCCTCTATATGCAATTTTCCGAAAAATTAGCTATGATAATGAGTCATGAACATAACTGTCAGAATTAGCCATTGATTGCAAAAGTCCCATGCCCCTATTTACTTTGGATTTAATTTATTTCACAGCCAAAAAATGCAATAAAAACTCTTCCTACTCTTTGTAGATTTCTGTAAGACTGTTATGACTCGCACACAGCTGAACTATCATCATTCCTAAGATGAACACAGTTTGATGATTAGTAGAAGTTATCTTCAAAGGATAAGCAAGGAAACAGATTGTCTTGAGGCACTGATCAGCATTTTCACTGGTGTTGGACTTGACTGCTCTAAATTTCTTTGAAAAACAATCATTTACAATTTTTTATGTTCTATCTATACCTTGCAGAATAAGTAAAAACGAAGGTCTTAAGATTTGTGTTTTCAGGCATAGTTTGTTCTGTACGACACACTTGTGCTGCAGAGTTATTGGAATCAGTTATTGTGCAGAAATTTTGTCTGGACATGGTAGCCCTTTCCAGTTGCACTCAAGGCCTGTTAAGGATCTGATTGTGAGGACAGGATAAAGTGAACTGTCTTATACTTGGTTCATATATTGTCACTGTAAGAACTAGGTAAATGTGAGAAAATATTCAGGTACTTTTTTATAGAGAGTTTAACAGAAGAGAGGTGTCTGTCTATTTTAAAAATGGGTCCTACAGACAACATATGGTGAACTCTTGAAAATATTTTCTGATCTTCACCTGCATAGACCCTCAGAGCACACACGCAGGCTTCTCACTGTAATGTTTCCACGAGTTCTGGTGTAGAGGCCAGATTTTGAATGCATATTGTTAATTTACTTCCTTGGCCTCTGCAGTGCAGCTAAATCTGCATCAGGGCCTGAAAGGAGTGATGTAAGTGATCACAATGTATCAAAATCTGTTGGGAAATTTAAACAAACATTTTCTAAGATGAAAAATGTATATATATTTTGCTTTTTACTTTCCATTACAAATTTGTAATGATTTGTTAATGCTGTTGTTTTTAACTGCTGACAGAGTCTGTGAGACTGAAATATTCTTTGCAAGCCTGGAATAGTGAGAGCAGGACTACAAACCTAAATTCTGACAATGTGCAACAGTTCATTTGATTTATACAAGCTATGTGATATTTACAGCGTAGGTGCAAAGACAAAGCTTGCTCCGTGGTAACCTAAAGATGCTTTTGACTTGTAGTGAATTTATATGATCAGGCTAGAGGTGCTTGCATAAAAGGTTACTGTGTAACCCATAATGAAACTAACCAGAGATTAATGTTTCAAACACATGAGGAAAAGCCAGGAATGATTAAGAAATGTAATGTCCATGTAATTACAACTCTTACCAGACTGAGATGTCCTAAAAGACAATCTCCACTGACACTTTGCTACTCACTTGATGGATTATTATAGCTAAAAAGAAAAGAAAATGAAAATAATAAAAAACCAGAATTAGTGGTTCTTTTTATAAATCAGATCTACACAAGAACTTGCTCTGTCTGGTACCACCAACCTACCTGAAAGAGAGGATGTGTGTTTGCCACCTTCATACAGCAGGTTTGGTTTCAGATTCAGTGAAATATTTCTTACGGTTTCTTACACAAAGCCAGCCCGTGAGAGTTACATGTGACTGCTGTACCTGATGGCAGTCCTCCAAGGACCCTTTTACAATCACATGCATTTTCAAATTAACCCAAAGAAAGAAATAAGGCAATTTGCTGCTACTCTGCAAGGCCTTTTTTGAAATAAACGGAACAGATGCCACCTTAGGGTCTGAGTTTTATTAATTGCTTTATAAAACATGCTTTTCTTTTAAAAACACACTCCGAGTTGGCCTGCTGACCCTGGGAATTCAAACCTTATTACTCTAGTTTAAATACTTGCCAGTGTATAGACAGTTAACAAAGCTAAAGCCTCTCCCAGCTGAACACCAGATTCCCTGGTGAATTCAATCAGGCTACTTTATTCTGGTCTTCTAAAAAGTCAGGTCAAATAGCTGTTTTAATTGTAATGATCTCCATGTGAATTCTGGTTTTGATAGCAAATGCTGATACTTCTTCGCTTCCAGACAGATTTATTAATTGCATATCTTCTGCCATATGCAGTGCAATGCTGCTGCTGCTGTGCTGCTGGTTTTTTACTCACATCCAAACTTTTACTCGTGTAAGTAAGATAAATAAGAGAGCCATGAGCCCTGCTGTCTTGAGATACCAACTGATACCAAGTCTTCTGCTACACTTAATAGCTATATTAAGAGTTATGGCAGGATAAGTTGTTAAAAGATACTATCCATGTCTATATCCCTTTCCTCATTCTGGACCAGATCAGTGGGAGTCGGCAAGACCAAGGCATTGTGTTATTCTATACCATCTTACGTCGTTTCCAGGGGCAGGGAAAGGGACTCTTTCTCTGCTTCCAAGAAGAAAGAGTATTCCTTTTTGGTCAGGGAGAAAGGGGGCAGAGGGTCTGTCCACTATTGTTTCATTATTCTGGGCTTGGTGAGCATTTTGCATGTAAGTCACCCTCTCTTTGTACCCTTTTTTAATTTAGTATTGTTGGTGTTACTGTTTCTTATCTCATTGCTGCTTCTGGTAAATTGTTCTTATCACAACACATGATCTTTGCCTTTTGTGCTTCCATCAACGGAGGAGGAGGAGTGAGTGCCAGCAGAGTTTCACTGGGAGCACTAAATTGGACAATACTATTCCTAAACCACAACAATCCAGAAAGCTGCAGGTTGGAAAGATTCAGAAGGACTTGGATAATTTCATCTGGATGGTGTTAAGAATGACGTTGCAGAAGGATCCCAATATGGCGATAGCAATCCTTAAGAGCATCTCAGCAGACTGAATGAGTGAGAAAGCATTTAATTATTATTGAAAACTATTTTTGTTTTAATTAATTCTTTGGTTTTTTCTACCACTTTCTTCCACCCAGCAAATGATGGAGGATAAGCATTAAGCAGACATCCAGATGATGACTTAGCATTTTTGCTTTTATATTTTTCAAATCCTCTACTGCCCTAGTGTATAACTCTAAACTCCATATAAAGTGTTAGTTACTGTCTTCACAATTTCATCAGACAAAACAATTCTTCTAGGCCTGAAACTCAAGGACATCCTACTGCCTCAGGCCCTGAAAAGTATAAACAAGAGAGAGCTGGGGGGGAGCAAACTGAGGGTAAATGACTTCCTTACCTGAAGCCGTAATTGGAGGATTTACCCCTGATATGTAAATGGACCAAACCGTGTCTATATATATATCTATACGAGAAACTTGTGACCATCATCCATCTTGGGTGTAGCCCCTCTCAGAGGCTTTTGACTGCCCAAGGTGTACCTATTGAAGACCTTTAATAAATACCTGCTTTTATTCTCTTAATCTTGTCTAGCCTCTGTTTTAGGTAGTCACTCCAAGGCATCACGGAGGCTGACAGTTTTCACTTACTAGGTCAACCTTACAGCCTTGAAAATAGTAGTAATCTATTTAAGTCACTATGGATATTCCCACTCCCAGCAAGGTTAAATTTTGTTCACTTTTTAAAAGTTATCTAGCTGTCTATCACAATATTTCCTTTAGCAGTTGTCACCATAGTAATGTTCTGCTAGACTGGAGTCTAATCTTCCTCAATCAAGGACAATAGCTGCCTTTTATATCTCAGAAACTCTGGATATTAACTACAATTCAGACATATAATAATATAATTTCTTTTTGAATGGTAGAAATAGATATACTTTCTTCTTTTTGATTTTTCATTGAATTTTGTCTAATTTTTTTCTGGAATAATTATTCTGATACTTCTTCAAAGGAGTAGTTTCGCTAGCTCTATTTTGCCTGAGTTTTACCCCAAATCTTTAAAAACAATGGCAGTACATCTTTGTTTTAATTAAGTGGTTGCTTATATGCTTTATTGAACCACATTCTAAATGAATGGATCATGGTTGAAGTCCTACTGGAGGAAAACAGTGAGTCTGAACTTTCTTTCAGGTAGATTTTGTAGCAGTACAGCACGGTAAGACAGTTGTGTATCGCAAAGGCACCACTACTCAGCAGAAACTGGCACCTACTGATTTAGGTATTGGTCCTTGCTGTGCAGGTGACATTTATGCCAGTGGGGTGTTTGCTGCATTTGCCTGCTTGTTAGGAAGGATCCAGAGCATTCAATGGTTACCTAAAACAGCTGTGTCCAGTTGCACACCAAGGTTAGGTTCAGTCATAATGAAACGCCTCATTTGAGGAACAGTGTTACCATTTTCCTTGATGTTCCAGACAAAACCTCTAGACAATGACATAAAGACTTACACTGAGACCACTGAGAATGTTGATAATAAATTTATCTGGGAATGCATATGCTGAGTGTTTTCCTAACTCACTGTGCTGCTATACCTTACTTGGAGTGAATTCAGTGTAAATCAAGAAATGTGGAGACACAGGGTAAAATATATTGTAAAGCTCTGTTGTTTCATTTACAGTGATCTCATACATGTTTAATCTGCTGAAAGGCCATAAAAACAAAAGTCCCATACAGAAGCATATCTTGAAGGGCTTTCTAAGCCTGAGCCAGTGTCTGTTAAATGTTATTTCTGCTATCAGGTTACATCAAGACTGGCACTGGAAGGGCTCAAGTGCTAGGGTCCCACCTCCTGGGGCAGTGCAGTTACACCCTGTATTTCTTGTGGTGATCAGCAGGCACTGGTTGATGCCTGACCATTCCTTCAGGTGACACATATACACCTCCCGTTTCAGCCCTGCTACTGGCAGACGATCTTGTTCAAAAAACCCAGAGGTCCCTCATTCCCTGTAATAAGTGACCTAAATACAGAAAGATTCAAAGTCTCAGTTTTTTGGCTGTGTCCACTGCATACTCTGCACACCCCTGTTTCCACCTTCCAAAGACCTGTAGCTCAGGATTCGAGGGCAGGAGGAGTGTGATGCATCCTGCCAGCCATCTGTGGTACGATCTGTGCCTTGTCTCTTCTAGGGTTTTACAAAAGTGTTTTACTTGTGCTACCATGAAAAAGGGGAAGGAAAAGAGAAGGAGAAAGAGAAAGAGGGAAAGAGGGAAGGAGGGAAGGAGGGAAAGAAAAAGAAGAAAAAGAAAAAGAAAAAGAAAAAGAAAAGAAAAAGAAAAAGAAAAAGAAAAAGAAAAAGAAAAAGAAAAAGAAAAAGAAAAAGAAAAAGAAAAAGAAAAAGAAAAAGAAAAAGAAAAAGAAAAAGAAAAAGAAAAAGAAAAAAGAAAAAGAAAAAGAAAAAGAAAAAGAAAAAGAAAAAGAGAAAAAGAAAAAGAAAAAAAGAAAAAGAAAATCAGGGAGAATTAAATAGCCACCTGTCTTATTACCAGTGAACAAATGAATTTTTGGCTTCGAAGTCATCCAGTTTGGGAGCAATAGGATAGTCTGAACAGTCATTTTAGCAGTCATGGATTTCTGCCCTGAAGATTTTGTTCAAATTAAAGTGACTTACTTCTCACCCAACCGTCTGTGCTGAATAATAGTGGCAGATGGAGAGAGGAAAATCTGGATTTTTTTGCTTTCAAGGAACCACAAAAGTTAATGAGGTAATGCCGCTGTAACTAAAGGAGGTCTCTGCACAGCACGTACATTGCTTCTTCTTTCTCTTGTGAGTGAATAGAACAGTGTATGAAAGAAATGCAGCTGAGTCATCATGTTAGGGTATGAAAATCAGATGTGAAAAATTATACAGTGGGGTAGGAGGCAAGGAGAAATTTTACTTTTACTTGTTCCTATTGGAATAGGAGTAGCATTGTGAGAGCTTCTCAAGTTCCAAAAAATGGCTCTAGTGCCCAGAAAAAAAGGAGTTTTTAGATTACAGTAGTGCTTTTTAGGTATTTTAAAAAGTATTTAAGACACCATCTCATAGTATCAGTGATGTAAAATCCAGTTCTCTGCTCACTTATCACTCGGAGCAATTTATCTGTGCAGTATTCTAGCCAAACACAGCAGTAAGTGTTCTCTTTTGACAAAAATCCTCAGTTTAACTATTTTGCTGTCACGGCTTTTTATCATGGATTTGGGAGCTGCAGGTCTTGACCTTCTCTAAAGATCCAACGAAGTCCGTGCTATGGTACATAATTAAGACTGATGGTTGTGGTCAAAGTAACATTTCCTTATAAATTTCATCATTTTCTGATCTCTTTGGAGGCATGATGTTTTATAATGGATGAAGCATTCACCATTAATAAGCATTTTCTCTGTTGTTTCCTAAAGAGCCATTCACCAGATTAACAAAACAACAGTAAGGAGCTAATAAAGGTCCTCTCAGCTCGACTTGAGAGGAGGACGTGTTGATGCCCCCAGGCAAAATGCCATTGAAACCATAATGTCAGGACTGGTCACAAAGACTTTGACCTGTAATTGCGTCCAGAGAATTCAAAAGCGTGAGAGTTTCCAGGGGAGGAGAAGGGAGCAGTTTTGCCAGACCATTCACTGCCTGCAATTAGGGACTTCCAACAGAGCGAGCAGGCCCCCACCAGATCCTGATGGCTCTCCGTGGGAGCTTCTGAAAAGCCTCTCTCCAAACGCTTTGGAGAGAAGAGACTGAAGGCAAATTTTGGAGACTTAAGGCGAGAGTGCCATTCTCACGTGTGTCTGCAGTGCCCCCCTCCAAGCTCCCCGCGGGGATACCGGCAAACCAAATTACGGATGAGAATAGAGTAGCTCTTCCTCCTCTGTGTGCAACCGCCAAGCATAATGGCTCGATGTGTTGTGGTTTCCTCAGTGCTAAAGGTTGTACGGGACTTCTTATCACCTGGGGATTTAAACCCTGAGGGTTAAGAGCAACGGTTCCCACGGAATAAGCACTGACTGGAATTTGCATCCAAAATTCAAACCAAATTGAACATTAGTAACATTTTAGCACACATTAGACTGTCGATCCTGCAGTTCTTTCCTATATAAAATACTTTAATCATGAAAGTACAGCCAATTCCAGCATAAAATATGGCACTACCGCAATATCGCAGCTGATGTTAGAAAAAACAGGCTTAAACACTAGGTCAGAAGGAAGGTTAAAAGAGAAACTGGTGTTCACTTACAGTTTAGCCTGAACACTTCTACTTGCACTGCAGGTACTCTTCAAAATGACTACAAGTAAACAGAACCTTTTTGCCACTTTTTGTCAAAGCTGACATATCGAAAATCTGTCTTCACTAGCCCCATGCAGAGATAATGGTCCAATATAAACCTCATGAAGAGACACCTGTTAAAATACTTCTGGCAACAGGAAAAAAACCTAATCCAACCACGTCTGTATTTGCTACTGTTCAAGTGCTACTTAATTTTCTAAGGCTCTGTGTCCTTTATCCATCTTTAAAATTACAGTTGGTACACTCACATTAAACTTCATTTCTCCTGATTGTATTTTCTTTGCCTTTCTAGCTGGACTCATCCTGCTTTTGTTGAAGGAGAATTGAGTTGTTAAAACTCCAGATTTTCTTCTGGTATATTTTACAGCACTGAAAATATATCCTGTGGATGGTGTCGTTCATTGTGCTGCTTGCTGTCATCGAGCTCATCATGTCTAGCCTCCCAGCAGCCAGACCTGCTTGGGATACACTTTTGTCCCATTACCGTGATTTTTTTATGGTACTCAAGGCTGGAGCAATTGCAGTTCATCTCAAAAGCAGATTATTAGAGGAAGAGACATTACAAATACAAATCAGTTTGTGGTATTCCCCATTTCATATAATGATTCCAAGAAATGCCCTGGAAATCGTTGTTGTCTCTTGGGCTGACAGATATGGCAGGCAAACACAGGCAACCACTTTCTCATTGGCTTTCAAGACTTTGGACAGTGCGGTGCCTATTTTTCATTCACAGATTTGTTGATCAGAGTTATTTGTATCTCAGTAGCTACAGCTGGGTATTTAGAATTACAATCTACATCTTCACAGTCTGCTAGAAAGAGTGATAGAAATGAATGATGTATACATTAATGTGAAAAAATTACAGACATTCCTGAGCGTAGGGTATTACAAAATTTCATCAGAGACAGTTCAAGGATTTGCATTTAACCAAACATGCCCTAGTTTGTAACAAAATTCGTTATGTGGCTGTGAATTCTGAAGAAATAAAACACTGAATCTTGGTGAGGATATGCACTGAAAAGCAAAGTCATAAATAAGAAGTAGACTTGTATTTTCCACTTTTGGCTTGGGAAGTGGTAAACCTGGTCATGCTCCAGCATGCTGCAGCACAGTCCATATGCAGGAGTCCCAACAATGAAAATGTTTGTATAAATCTTCACATTCATAAATATTCTCAGTGCTAGCCCAAACTTGGATGCAGGTTTTGTTTTCCCTTTAGATTCTTTCCAATCTGAAATACTTTGGAAATTTTCAACCCCATCTTAACCCCCTCCAGTCCTTGCCTCTAACACACGTAAATGACTTGTTTAGGATTTGCCAATAACTAAAACGGAGCATATTTTCTGCAGCATGCCAGATGGTGCTGGTGAAGACCAGACAAGCAGGAGGTCCCTAATTAAAGCTTTAAACCTAGGGATGAGAAATGGCAGGTGCAGTCTGGTGGGTGCTCAGATAGTGGACACACAGGCGAGCTGCCTAACGACTTTTTTGAGAACACCCTCACATTCATCCTCAGGGAACTCATAATGACAAGAGGCAGTTAATTTAAAGCTAATTGAGAAAACTCTATCCAGTCTTCACACAATAAAACAAGGTGCCAGACCTCAGCTGGCGTTTGCACCATGACAGGAAGAAAATGGCCATTCTGGGGCTGCAAAAGCTGCCACCTCATTTTCACCCGAGGCACACAAAGCAACCAAACCCTTGAACCTTTATAGTTTCAGCTGCACTTCAGCCCATAAATAAGAACTGCTGAGAGGAAGCACTCATGTCTAGGAATAGAAATGAAGCCTGTAGCTTCACAAAGACTGTTTCTTCAGCAGTAAGAGCTCACAGAGCTGTGAAGTAAATGTAGTGCTCTTCATGGGTGCCCACCACGACATAGGCAGGAGGGACCTCTGGAGCCATTCTCTAGGGTACTACAATTCCCTCATCTGCTGGAAGTGTTGGCTTTTATCCAGGCCCTGCAGCTCTCTGACACCTCTCCTAGCTTTTCTATGACATAGAGTGATGTATCAAGTGTTTCTTCTTCTACTATTTGATGTTTGAGGACGGTAGACAAGGAGAAAAACTTGCACTATCTTAGAATACACAACTACCATTTAATCCCATAAAACCAATGTCAACCTCTCCAGTATAAAATCAGTTCCTACACTGGATATAACCACAAGTGGCTGTAGGGCAGGAGATGCCTGCAGAAAGCACAGTGTTTGTAGAGCCATAATCACTTGGCTGGTTTCAGCTGCCCAGATATTCTTCACATCTGCTGATTTGCCTGGATGCAGAGCAGGTAGATAGTTGTTGACAGCAGGTCTTGACCTGCATCACTGACATCCGAGGCATCTCTTAGGACAATGGATATGCTGTCTTATTCTTCTACAGCACTACACTCTCAAGGGTCAGAAAGAGCTTCCACCCTCACTTTCCCACTAGGGTCCAGTTTATCTCTTCAGTTTGTACCAATTGAACTGCCAGAAGTACAAGTTCTCCATGGTAGCCCAGCTGGGACAAGTGGCAGTAATCAAAGGACGAACAGCTCAGGGATTGGTGCCAAACCCTTACCAAAATAAAGTGAGATATTGTGCTCCACTGTAACTCATTGAGAAGGTTGTTTAAGGACATCGCAGTGCTGGTATCACAGTGTAGCTGAGGATCCCATACAAACACACTATGTCCTTTCCATCTCTTTGGTCTGCCAGTGAATTTCTTTCCTTGCTGGGCTCACCTCAGTTCTGCCCAAAGTCATGTACTCCTTGCCACTGTTTTGAACAAACTTTCAGATTTGCTTGAATAAAATGTTCTTAACAGATTGTAAGTGCACTAAAAGAATTTCTGTATTGCAATCAATCACTAGTTTCAGTCACATACCCAAATACCAATTTGCCTAAATGCCTCAAGTTTCAGAGAGATGTTGCCCATTGATTCCCAAACAGACAGGTAAAATGTGAGGGGATTTCTGTCACAAATTTGGAAGGGATGGCAAAATCTGAGCTGTATCTCTGCCTCATGTCGTGGACCAGTCACAGCTGCTGGACCATGGGTGTGGTTGAGCTCAGTCATCAGCACTTTCTGTAACAGAGAAATGGCTCTCTATAAGTGTTTCAAGAGATTTCCACCTTTTCCTTCCTCTGGCAGCTCATTCTGATCCCAAATAACATTTAATCTCACGCCCTGCTGGGCTAATCACACAGTGATATGTGGGACTACTATCGATGCCAGGTCAGGGATTCAGGCTGAATCCCACAGCCCTCTTTTTTGTTTGTTTGTTTGTTTTGGAAAACACAATATGGAGCAACACTCTTTCTGACTCATAAGCTAGTCCCAGCTACCGCACACAGATAAAAGAACTGGAATTGGCTTGAGCTCCGTCTGCTTTTATTGGCTACAGAACTGACCCTCTGCTCCCACTGAAGTCATGGTCTGGACACCAAGTGGTTTATGAACTGTGAAGAGTAATCCAAGAAGTAGGTGAATGTACTCCCATCCTCATTTTCCCCACACTGATTCTTTGGCTAATGCTTATAGAATTATGGGTGTCCTATAAATACTTATTACTCCTGCATAAACGCACCATAAACTATGCTATAGCAAATGGTAACGTTTATGAAATAGAGTGAGAGAAACAAACTTCATTCCTTTCTAAGAGTTTCATTTCTTAGAAGTTTGGAAATCCTTAAGAACATGATGGAGAGGATTTGCAGTGTGAGTAGATTCATAAAATTCCTATTCAAAGAGAGTAAATTAGCCATGAAAGCAATATCACAGAACTGAAAAACTCTTTCTCATCAGAGAGCTGGAGAAATGAACAGCAAACTAATCTCCAGGGTGCAGAAAGTGTGAGATTAGTTTGGCAGAACAGGAAGATTTAATTAAAGACATATACAAACCAAACTGTCAAGCATGTATTATTCTGCTTTTGAAGCGCTTGGGAAAGACAGCCATTAGCAAACGGTGGGAAAGAACGCATGAGAGCTGCAGAATAGCAAGGATTGTCAGTCACTGGCAATGCTGAGGGCTGATTGCTCCTTCAGGGAACACTAAGACAAGGTAGAGTCAATTCAGGCTAGAAAAGGGCAACTGAGGTAAAGGAGCCTGAAAGAAGCTTGACAAATTCTCACCTGATTTTGATGCTTATCACTGCCCCTACAGGGACAAGCCAGCCCTCTCAAGGCTGGAGAAAATAAACCACAGGGGCAAGTAGCAGAAGGAAGCAGAATAGCACTTGGCTCCAAGTCAAAACGGTCAAGGGCTGTATTTCTTGGTTACAGAAATGCAAACTCATTGGTTTCAACCCAGTTGAGAGCAGTATTTTCACTCTACAATCAAAGGAACTGATTTGTGCATTCTGATAACACAAAATTAGCTGTTAATTTATCCTAGTCTATAGGATCTGATTGTATAGTGGTTTGCAATCATGATTTTCTGGACACTAATATTACGGCTGCTGTGATAGCATTTCAATGTCATCCATAGATGGAATATGCAGAAGGATCAGTTTTGTGTAGTTTTACTTGTAATAACTTAAATGCTAAATTCAGCAGACCTCCTTCAGTATTACAAGCTCAGCTGTTTCCTAAAAGGAAACAACCATTCCAGCTATAAGACTCTGACACTGAATGTTCCTTCAAATTTCCGATGGCTAGAGGTGAAAGCAGGTGCCAGCTGCGCTGCATTTCTAAGTGCAGCCCTTCTGTCCTGGACAGCTTTACTGGTTGTTTAGGAGAAGGAATGACCCACAGGTTATCAGAATTTTGTCCCTTCCAGAGAGCTGATGGGACCTTGGTGAAGAACACTGCTGCCAGTTCTTGCAAAGTAAGCAGCATGAGGATGAGCATGTGGGGAGTCTGCTTGTGCAAGGTTTTCCTCACTTTGCAGTGAGTCACTAGCTAAGATTACTAATTCAGCTCGAATAGTCCTCCTGATGTCATTCTCTGTCAGGAAGAAAAGAACTATGTAGTTTCTTTATTACTGAGGAAGGAAAATGCTTGATGTTTCCAAGAAATCTTTATGAAGTGAAAAGAGATTTGTCATTTTAGAAACAAAATCTTACAGCTATTTGCTTGAGCTTTGAAGAGCAACCCACCAGAACAGAAAGCAGAGCGTGTAAATGCAATATCAAGAAAACAATGGCTATAGAAAATTAAATTGACTCAGAAAATACCTGAGTCAAATTCCTCAGTGTGAGCAAAGGACTGAAGAGCATACTGATGGGGAAGTTAGCTATTTGTGTGGCATGTTGGTGGTTGGGTTTGGGGGTTCTTTCTCTCCCCTTCTGCTCAGGAAGGCAAATTGAATTTCTGCACCTTTTAACTTTCCAAGTGTGTTGATCTCAAATAATCTTGGCTTATCCAATGTGTAAAAGGTTTTGTTTCCACATTGTTCTGTTACCCTGCAGTTACTGCTTTCAGTTGAATAGATCTTACTGATCTAAACCTGGTAGATCAAAGTGGGCTGTGTTTTGTCTGTCTGACAGAGTTCACTTTAAGCTGATGTTAACAGTGGTTGTAAAACTGATGAGTCTGTGTGTATGTGCATGAATGCAAATCAGACCAGGAATAATAAATATACAACTAGGTAAAAAAATGTAGGCTTTTAAAAAAATGTCCCAGAGAATTTGTACAGCCGATTTACTGTTTGAGGAGATAGTGCACCATGTGTCAAGCAGAAGAAACGTGGAAAGGGAATAAAATGACATTGTCAGTCTCTGTAAAAAGATGGCACAGATTGGAAGGAAGAATTCAAGCCAGCCCTGGGAGCATGGTCAGCCGCAAAGAACATAAGGAAATGCTGATTTCCTGCGGGGCAATTCCCAGCTACTCTGCTTAGGAATGGTATCATGCCTGGGGGCAAATGGATTCTGCAAGGCTGCGGGCTGAGTAGGGAGTCTTCAGACTGGGCATGGAAATACCCACCATACAGTCACAGAAAAACATGTTTTGGTGCTCTATTCATCCTCACCCTCCTCCTCCTGCTCCTTCTCTTTCATTCATTTGACACAGTCACCTCCAGCCTCAGGCTCATCTCACACACATCAAAACAAAGTCCTGCTCCAACCGAGTTCAGTTTCAGCGGCTTCGTTGTCTTATGTGCTTGAAGACATTTGAATTTCCTGTCAGTGTGGGTGCTGCCAGAAATTTTCTTAGGCTTTTTTCTAGACTTGTAATTAAGACAGCACAGCAGTTCTTTGCAAAAAGGCTGCTTTCAAGATTCTCATCAGGCGAACAATAGAAATGGTACAGATGGTGCCCTGCAGATTTCACTTCTTGCAGTACTCTAGGAATTCAATACTACGCGCTGCATATATTTGGATAATTTCTAGTTCTTGTTAAAAGTTACACACAAGCAACAAGTTATAATCCTAAAAAGTACAGATATAGGCTTTTAAAATTTTTTTCTAACAGTGTAAATGCTTTTTCAGTTCTGTTGTTTCCATTTTTTTCCTGATCATGTATCTTGAGGGTCAGAACTGAGTCCTTTCTCATCAGAAAACCTCACCTGAGATATCATATCTTGTGCTACTTCTTCTTCTACCATCAGGTAGAAATGTCACTTCTTCTTCTTAATGTTATTAAGAAGAACAGCATGACACAAAAATGTCATTAAAAAACCAGTGACTTCCCATCCTCAATAAGATAAAAGAAAAAAAATCCATGATGCCAATATTACAATGAGAAAAGAAAACCTGCCTGAGGTGTCACAGCAAAACAGGTTCAGACAGTATTCTGAAATGGCTGGAATAGATGGTTAAAGAGGAAAATGAGAGCACTGATGAATATCACAGTAGAAGTCTGTGAAATTGGATGGAGTAATGTGCTAAAACACGACTGGAAAGGATCAGACTGTGTAAAGACGGTGTAGTTTAGAGTTCACATCTGAACTGAGACTAGGGCCTAATCAAAAAATTAATTGTCAAAATTGAAATTGTCAAAATTTCAAAATCTGTATTGTTAGATTCTGTCCCAAAATAAAAACACCATGGAAATCTTCAAGTTTGTGAGACTCTTGCCATCCAGAGAAGCAGAAAATCCCTTACACTTCTTTCTATTTTGGTCTATATCCGAAAGAGAGACATACAAAAAGATTAAACTGAAGCCATAAGTTCAGGAATTTCTAACCCTGACCCAGGCATATTGTTATGTATGTAAAGAGCATTTAAAACCTGGTATTTTGTGTTTGCTTGCTGAAGGAAACAGTGACAGCTGTGAAGTCCAGAACCACATCTGGATTTTATCCAAATAAAACGTTTCCTGGCTGGTGTAGATCAAAACATTCTTTGAGGTTAAAAGTGTTGTTTGTTTCACAAAATACTATATGGCTACAAAAATATGTATGTTTATTCCTAATTAGGCATATAAAGAAATAATAGCAGATGTACAGATGTCAGTGGCATTTTATATAGAATATTAATTTCAGCCATAATTATTAGAAAAATCAAGCCTATTTTTTACACTCATAAAGTATCACCCTTCTTTATGGAGCAGTTTAAAAAAATGTGAACTCCTAGGATAGACTTGTAACAGTGAACCATACACGAGTCACTAGGGAAGAAAATCTCAAAAAATTGACACCGAGCTTCACATGGCTACACAAATATAAGCATTGAGCTGTGTTACACACAGCCTATATTGATGCTTATTAAGAAACTCTGTTGTTTTTTACGGTTTATTTCCCTCAACTTTTGATGCGGGCAGAACAATAACCTCCACACAGCTAGATAATTGCTTTCACCAAAATCTCCAAGCACAATGTCATCCCTTAATGACACTCCACTACTAGTTCATAGATGTTATCTTAAAATTAATTATGTTGCCTATGAGAGCCTTTAATGCTGATTTTGATGTCTGTCTTATTGATTAGTTATTGAGCTCCTCATTGTGCTGTTTCAACAAGGTCCTGGCCTGACTGTGCAGAGAGCTTTTGCCCTGGGCTAGCTGTCAGTCTCCACAACAAGGCACCTTGAAGAGGTCAAGGCTACCAAAGGCTGGCCAAGGATGTACTGCCTTTAACTCAACTGAAAGAGGACTTAATTAGGACAGAAATAATTCATTTGTTGAATTTCTTTTTGTGAGGCAGCTGTCTAGCTGATGATAAGTAAATTCAGGAGACGGGCTGTCTGTTCTTATCCTTCATAGGCATTAACACTGAAATGTCATGGCTTGACAAAATACTCCTACGACCCAAACCAGCAAGCAAGGGAAGGAGAGGAATGCTGGCAGAGGAGGTGACGGCAGAAAGTATGTTTTCAGTCACTGGGCCCTACAACCAGACTTCTCCAAGGAGCAGGTCCCTTTTTCTTCAATAGCACGTGGCTCTGAAATAGAAAGGAAAGCACAGGAATGTGATTTTCAGTGTCAGGCACAGAGCATAACTACACCGTGAAACAGAGAATGGTAGGACCAGCGCTGGGAAGACAGAGGCATCAGGGAAAGCACAGAGTGAGCGCAGGGCAGCACGGCATGACTCAGCAGACTCGACTGTGCTGAGCTGGTGCTCATTTGCTCCGTCAGTCCAGACTTCAGAAGACAAGCCCTAATTTTTGGAAGGCTATACCAGTTTGGGACATTGCTGCCCTAACAGCCTCCTCACCTGAGCTGGTGCTGAAGCAGTAGCTCCATTTTTCTCCGATGCAGGTATCCACCCATGCTCCCAGGCACAGCATGGCCTCAGTCTCCCAATGCCTGGCCTCTGCCTCCATGCTGCAAAGCACTGGCTTTCGGTGCCTCAGCACGCAGTGCCATGGTATCACCTCTGCATGGGGGTACTTTTACCTCTGCTACACTGAATGTTGATAGTCATCGACAAATAGCATAACACCCAAATGTTTTTGGCTTCAAGACAACACATTAACAAGAGTAAGCTGTCAGCTGGAAGCTATTCTATGCCTTATATCTCAGCTTTGTGTAGTACCTGGGATGTTTTCCGCATTATAATTTCAACCACTGACACAAAATTCTCATTCTAGCCATATCTTAACACGAGTTTGTTTCACAGAAAACTCTTTATGACCCTTTGACTGTTAAAAGCAGGGAAAATGTTTATTACTTTGTACATAGGTCCTCAACACTATTATTTTCCATTAGCCCTATGGGCTGGCTTTAACAGTCTACTGGAAGTTCTTGAACAAGCAGAAGACCGCAACCCACCTGAAATCCCAAGCAGAAGCAGAAGCCTACTTGATTATACACGCTGATGACTCTCAGTAGCCACTTTTCCACGGATTTAGCTTTTTAGCTAAGGTGTATTGCAGGGCTGTTTGGGCCAGAAGAGTAGGTGCAGAAGGCACCTGAGTAGAGGCTGCAGGAGAGGTGCTGGGGCCTGTCCTAGCAAGGGAAGGTGGATCACTCCAGGCAGAGGGAATGTGGCAGAAGAAGATTTGCTCTGTGCCAGGAAGGAAACAAGGGCTGTTGCATGGGTGGGTGGGTAGGTGGGTGGGTGCAGCAGTGGAACAGAACATGTCACACATATCCTGTGCCAGGAAGTAATTTCATCCTTCTCCTGGAGCAGCAAAATTCAGTTTTTGTGTGCGGTACACAGACACTTGAGCCCTCTCTGCTAAAGTAATATAATTGAGTGACAGCAGGCTGAGGGTGAGGTCTAGCTATGAGAGTAGGACAGCCAGCCAAGTGTCAACTTTCCTTTGTTCATGCTACCAGCATGTTGAAGAAATTCGTGATAACCACTGGTGTCATTCGTAGGAAGGTGAGATGAGACACAGTTAGAAAGTTATTTTTGTAGCAATCTAAGCAAAAGGGAAAAGGACGTCTCCTGCTTGGTTGCTCTTCCCTGGTATGTAGTGGTCATAATGAGCAGCACTGAGTTTTTATTCATCTCTGCATTTCTACATATTGACCTTCATTTCATTCTGTATGGAGAGATTCATAGCTCATCTGTCTCTTTGCTATTGTGCCCTTTTTTCCGCCACCAAAATTATAATATTAATTGAAATCTGAAATTAATATCTGATTGCAATCTGAACTGAATAGAAAGCCACAATATTCCAGTTTTCTGCAATCATAAAATGACATGGCTGAGAGACCTAAATCTAATTGTGTGGGGATTTTTTAAAAAATCGCTTCCTGCTGCTGCACTTGCTTTTGTATTTTAATAAGCCCAAACCTAGAAGGCATTTCTAATCAAATAGCTAGAATTTCATGTCTGATTATGGATGCATATTTGTAAGAAGAAATAACCTGGGAGACAACTGAGATGGCAGAAGCATTTCTAAATGATATGTATTTGGTTTCTTCCAGCT
Source organism: Cnemophilus loriae (assembly GCA_013397755.1). Taxonomy (NCBI): domain Eukaryota; kingdom Metazoa; phylum Chordata; class Aves; order Passeriformes; family Corvidae; genus Cnemophilus; species Cnemophilus loriae. Next base: position 569,518 of record VZTF01003252.1, read on the forward strand.
GATAACATTTTCAGCATTTCTTGGGTCTGTTACTTTTTAAATCAGTGCAAAGCTTCAAACTCCAGTGGCACAAGAGAATGTATTGCTAATCTTGAAGCACAGCAATAAAAATGTCAGCAGCAGGTTTGATATTCAGTACTACAAACAGTGCTCCACATAGAAGTTCCAGTGGACTGGGACTGGGTCTGCTCCAGACAGCAATTTGGTAAATCGTTCCCATTTTTAAACACACATGTATTCCTATTAATTTTACAGGAAAAGTGTGCTGGAGAAAATCCATAAGACGGCCCTCAGTAGTGGGGGCACGAGGACTCCTTTTTAAGCAGCTGCAGTGTTCTGTAAGGTGTGAAAGAAAGCCATTTTACAACAACTCCGTTATGTGTGTTCTCAGTTTTGTAGCCTGAACTGGGCAGCAGGGCGTTGGTGACAAAGCTCCTCTTGATTTCGTTGGTAGTAGATGAGTGTAGGTCCTCATCTGAAGTTCTTGGAAGAAGCATTTGTTGGCTTCAGTGGGTAGAATAAGACTGATCCCTCTTTGCTTCAGTTGTTTGGCTGAGGCACCTATCTTGGGAGTCTGGTGACTTGATTCTCTCTTTGAGAAACATCAGTTGTTATACGGGCGCCTCTGGAGGCTGCCTGAACGTGCAGCTGAGATAGATTGTCTTCCAGCAATGCCTGCTTCTTTTGTTTGGGATGGCAGGGCCAGCTGTGTGCCTTGTTCAGAAGCCTTGGTTTGCGGGTAGGGCTTGAGGCTGATGGCGGATCTCGTGATAATCACCTCTTCCAGTTGTTATGGGGTCAGTGAGAGCCCACAGACTCCGGCACTTCCAAAGGGATGTACAGAGTCCTCCTGGAAGAAGCTATGCTTGATTTCTGAAGGGGGTATAATGAGGAATACTTCAACAGGTTCTTCATTAATTTTTCAGCTATGAGGTTGGTAAAAAAATATAATTGTATAATGGTACACAGATAATCCTAGTAGCAAAGAAAATTGGCAGTTTCTTGTCATCTACATGCAAAATTTCTGTACTCTTATTTTGCAACATTATAAACTAAATTTTAAATTAGATCTGTGTAAATACTCTTGGGATGCTGTCTGCATCAGATTAGAGTCTCATTTCATGCAGATTACAAAGACACAGAACTACATGCCAGTGGAGGTGGAAAGTACTGTTGGAGTAATTTCTTTGCTGAGCGAGTGTGCTAGTGGTCACAGACTCTGTCCTGCCCTAGTTGTGGCTCCATAGAACTCTAAATTGGCATTTTTAGGCAAAGATCACATTGTGGTATCAATTACTGGCTACTACCTGGAAAATTTAATTTCGTGCCCTGCAGTTGGTCTGCTTTCTTCTCTACTATGATTGGCAACTGTTTCCCTGCTGGTAACTAGAATAGCTCATTTACTTTAAGTGATTAAAATCCAGAAGCTAGCTGATTTGGAAGGGCAGCTTTAGGTAGCTAGCATAACCCAGACAGCTCTTGCATAAATGCATTCGGATGAATAGAACAAAAGCTGCTTCTTGCCCTTTACAAGGCCTCTTAAGAAATGGTATTGTTTGTGATTTCTGTCATGTCAATCTGTTCCTTGTCCAGTTGATATTTAGTTGATGCACTTACGAAAACCAGAGGAAATTAGTGAGCTAAGAAGTGCCTAATTTTAGATAATAAGATATCACAGTCTTGTTAATATTACTTATTTTTTAACCTAAAAACTTCTACTTGAAGGTCAATTGTCAAATTTTTCTGTCTTTTAGAAGCCCCTGAGGAGCTTCTTAAATGCCTGGTTTGCGTTTTAACAGATCTTAGTGCTATTTCTGTGATCCAGAAAGCTGGGTCTTCATTTATTCTCAGAAATTGTTTCCTTCCCAAAGGATATATTATGTAATTTACTTTGCGGTGGAACTACTAATCAAAATAAAGGGACATTTCTGCTTTAAAATTGTTTACGTAATATAGGAAGTGACAGGTCGAATGGGGCCCTGGGCAACCTGGTCTAGAAGAAGTTGTCTCCGCTCCCGGCAGAGGGTTTGAAACAAGGTGATCTTTATGGTCCCTTCCAACACAAACTGTTCTATGACTTTATGAATCTTATCCTTCTCGTGTGTCTCAAAGAACACAGTTTATCTGTTTACTTACATGTTTACTCAAGATAAGAGGGCTGTTTCAGCTTCATGGAGAACAAGGATTCTAAAGAAAATGTCTGTGAGGAATACAAAGAATTCTTAACTCTTATTTAGCTGAAGAAAGGCTTATTGTTTTTTCACTATGACGAAAGAGTTTTGCTAGACCAAGTGCTCCAGGACTTTCACAGTTCAGGTTAAAAACAGTTCAAACAACTACTGGGTGGTGACTGAAATGACAGGTGTCAGCCTGCAGGTGCATTGCAGAGGCCTTTCTCAATGGACATTTTGCCATAATATGAAACAACATTATTTGAAAATTTTTTATACCAGGTTCAAACATGCATGTGGTGGAGTAGGATCAGGAGATTTGATAAGGCACCAAGTTGGAATTTGGATAGCTAAAGGATACAGGGCACTGAGTCCTAGGACCCAGTGTTTCTTTACTAGCAGCCAAGAGGTTCTTCTTTTCCTTGTATTCAGATCAAATTGTCTAATCACTTCCCATGCATTTTTTAGCCTTTTTTGCTTACCGTACTGTTGGAGTTGTCGCTGTTCTGCTAAAGGTAAAGTTTACTAAGTAAGTGGTACATCCCTGCCCCAGGAACTGGACAATACAGAGGTCTGCTCATCACTAAAACTCTTTGAGAAGGCTTAGGAGACCCAAATTAAAGTTTCTTTTTAAATAGTTTTCAATATAAAGTGCTACAGACATAGCAATATCTCTACACATTATTTGTTTTCTTAGCAGCATGTGGGTCCCAAGGGTAATCCAGTTGCTAGCACCAGATCCTGAAGTCATCCACTGGCATGTTGGAGGCTAGTGATCATCACTTTCCTTTTCATAAGGCTGTGCACTTGGCCACAGCCAGTCTCCAGAGGAAGCAGTGACACCTAGATCTGCACAGTCCTTCGGATATTTGTTGTGATGCCTATCCATATGGGGCTTCGCTTGGTGCTTTAAGTTCTGCAAGCCTGGCCCAGAATCACCACAGTCAGGAGGAGCCATGAAGCAGCTCCAAATCAAGGAATGAACTGAACTGATCAAGTTTTCTCTTTCCTTCTCTGCCCAGGTACACCGACCAGGTAGACTCCACACTGGCCATTTCTCAGCAAGGCTGTGCTCTGCCTGTGTCCACCTGCAGCCTTGCTCCCAGAGGCAGGGGATCCAGGCATGCATGCAGTCAGCCCTCACACAGCACAAATTATAGGGTTTACTGTCCAGGATCTCTCCAAGGCAGAAGATTTTAGGGCAGATGCTCAAGAATTTTTACAACACTTGAGACAAAACCCAATAACTGTAAGTCAAGTGGTAATCTAAATGCTAGTACAAAGAACACGCTTGTCCTTTGAAAGCGATGAGATTTGCTCATTTGAAAGGACGTATGCATGTATGTGCTTTGTCAAATGACAGCCAAAATCCACTTTTTGCCTTACGTTCTTAACGAACTTCCAAACATGTCGGGAATACACCTTTTACAAACAATTTTACTTAGGATAAAAAGTTAATATTGGCTACTAAAGCACCGAGTCGCCAGACTCAGGCTTTGCTGGTAGGAATGTAATGAGTTGCTAGTGGTTTGGCATTGCAGTATCATAGACAGACTGGAAGAAATTTGCAGGTCACAGAGAAATACCACAGCTCGGGCCTCTAGAAGGTGAGGCAATTAACTTTCCTCGTTCCTTTTAGAGAGGCCCACCCTTCTGTGACTTCGAGGAGTTATTCAGTAATGCTTGCCATTTATTGCTACTTTCCAGTCAGCATACAGAGAGAAAGTATCCGCTCTGGCAAAACCAGAGCAGTACCACTCACAAAGCAATTTGACAATCCCATCACTGGTGATGGCTCACTTCCAAACTGCACAGCATCCCTAGAACTACCTAAACTGCAAAGTGACAGTGTGCAGTGACTGAGAGACACTCACTGCCTCAAAAAATAAGAGTGAATAATGGTATCCTGTAAGTACAATGCATTAAACTGCATTTATTTCATATAGATGGTAAAAAAGCAGAAATATAAAGCTGTTCTCAAAGTGTGTTTAGCTTTTAAATCCTTGGTGCAGCATGTGCCCCATCTTATCACAGATGTAAAGAAACAGACACTTTTTGTTTTCTCTGTAGGATCAAATGACTTTGACCTCCTGCAATGTGTGAACTGATACTTTAGGAATACTCAGTTTCTGTAGCATTTTATAAATATCACCAAATCAAATGCCAGCGAACACATAGACACCTGCCATTCAATCCTTGACTTTTTTCCCATCTTGACTTTTGTACTGATTGATAAAGAAACCTCCAAGCAAGTTCTAGCAGTGAGGCTTTTTGAAAGAACCCAAACGTGAACTATAAATACAGTACTTTGCCTTTGTTGAAAATTTCTAGTATCGTAAATCCAACTTCACATTCTTCAGAGTTCTTTGGTTATTTGTCTAAGGAGGGATCTCCATTGGCATGGAGGGGATTTAAGCACTGGGGAGGAAGTAAGTACCCAATTCCCTTTTGTGTCTTTGTAAAGGTTTCTCACTGATGCCTGTGATGAAAAGAACTGGAATAGCAGGCCTTACTGCACGCAGTCTGTAAGGATACTCTAGGCACTCCCCATACTTTTTTGACATCCTAGTAAGTTTTTCACATGGAAAAGGAATTCTTGACTTCTGAATCCTAAATATTAAGGGGAGGTAAGGGATTGTACTCATTTCGAGGGGGAGGCAGTACAATATTTTAAAAATTTCTTCCAATTCTAGTATCTTACTTTTTCCAGTTCTTCTTTCAGCCTGTCTTTCTGCCCCCTCTTTCTAGCTGAAAGTCAAGACCCACAGTGGGAGGAAATAAAAAGGCTTTATTGCAGTGCTTCGAAATTAGCATGGTTCAATTTCAGCTCAGAACTAATAAAGCTCTCTGCAGAAGGCATTGAACCTCTTGCTTTGTGCATCTGTGCCTTGTATAATGAAAACAACATAAGCAGCTGCCCTTTTGAAAAAAAAAATCAGAAAAATTCACCACTTCCCTTTCCCTTGCACTCAGGAGCTAGTGGTCATTCTAGCTTGGTAATGAATGGCAATTCCAGCCTCTAAGCATACATTATCAAGTAGCTTCAGGTTGCCCTTAATCACCTTCTTACTTTTCTCTTTCGAAGTTTAAGCTAAATGGTTTAACAATGCTCATGTGATTTCCCCATAACGACTCTGGAATTGGTAGCCAGGTGCTGTAGGTTAGGACACATCAGAACAGGAAAGCTGGACATACTTGTTCCACTGCATCAATAACAGCAACCTTCCTTCCCTCCCTGCTTTCCCCTGCCTTTCGCCAAACCCTCGTCTCCCAGACCACATAACCATATGGTCAAGATTATAAAACATCAAGGCTTCTGTCACTATAGCAATCCCAATAAAAAAGCCAAGGTAGAAGCCTTCACAAGGCTTAACCTTCATTTACATCTGATCTCTGGAGTGTTTAGCTCTGCAGTTTTTAAACACTGCTCATATGCCCCATAAAAAATGTTTCCTATTTAAATAGCAAAAGATTTACTACGTGAACATCCTTTTCCCACTCCGGTGGATTACACCTCTCCAGGGACAAAACACCAACCAGGCAGGGTAAAACACCTGCCTTATTAACACCGTTAATCAAGGAACAATGATGAGGAGCCTGACATGCAAAAACCTGGCCCCTCTTTGAAGTCAAAAGCGTCTCTGCTGGGCCAAGCAGAGTTCAGCTAGGCGTAACAGGTGCCTCTCCCCACAAATGATGCTGTTCGGCCTTAGGATAGCACGAGAATCCAGAGAGCTGCTCTGCTTAGAGAGCTAGCCTCCATTCTCATGCCATCACCAGCTCTCAGGAGGTCCCAAGAGCTCTTTCTGATGGGGCAATACGGGCTCATCCTCCCAGCCCAGGCAGTCTGAATTAAAGAGACTCCTTAGCATCCCACAATCACACATCCGGGCAGCAGTCTTCCTTGGGCAGGCCAGAGTGGCACTGCTGGCTTGCTCTATTAAGGCCAGACCATATGTCTGGCCTGCACTAAACCTGTCTAAGCACGTGTGCTGTGTCTGCATTAGGGAGTATTTGGGTCCAGCCAGCATTTTCCTCTGCCACAGGCTCTTCCTGTTTCTGGTACATGATGGAGTTAAATATTACAGTGCCTAGGATGCCCAGATGGCTTATATGGCACAAATCTTTGCCCCGGGATGCCTGCAGAGAAAGGAAGATCATTATATTTTCAAGGTGGGCTGACTTGGGCGAGAATATCCTAAGCACTACTGCAACTAAAAATTAGACCCTTGTGTATCTGAAGGCGCTAGGGTCCCGTCGAGAGCGTTTGCAGCACCTTTACTTTAATCCAGGTCTAAGCACAAAGAGAGACCTCCAAAACTATCAGGAGGACTGTAGAAAATCTGTGGTTTCAGAGGTCAGCATGAGATTGTGTCCCTACTGAGGCTTACTCACTACTGCTTTAAAATACTAGCTGGTCAGTAAAAACAGATTTTAGTGATCCAGCACCTTTTTGCTTTGTATCGACAATTATATTGTTCAGTCGTCAAAATCCTCTGGGTATCTGATATGATTCAGTAAAAATCTAGCTGTACTTGCAGACCTATTTTAAAAACTCTCAGCATTGAAGCTCACCAGTACATCTATAATCTTCTCCTTCATTCTTATTCCCCCTCTTACTGTAGACAGCTTCTGCTGTTTCTGTACTGCAGTAGCATTTGCTGACATTTCCATGGGGATGTCATATGTTAGGTAGCGCTGCAGTCTTTGGTTAGCAACACATGGTACATCTTGAAGCAGTTAAATTCCTCATGCCATTTTGAAGTTAAAACCCTGTTTCGTTTAAAAGCTGGACTCCCGGCTGGTAACTTGTCTGGAATAGTGGGTGGCAGGTCAGTGAAGTTTGAAGTGGCTAGGACTGAGAAGCAAACCATGAAAAATGGAGCAATTACACTGCAGGTCAAGGATTATTATTGGGTGGCATGGTTTCAATTTGGCACTGAAGCATGGCAACAAGTCTACTAGGCATGTTCATGTATTTTTGTTATCTGCCATTTGTAAGCAATATTTGAGGAGGGGGAAGGAGGAACATTTAGGAGTCCAATAGGAGTCCAATGCAGCTATCTTGAACGCTTTTTTTTTTTTTTTATTCTTCCAAGGAAACCATTGTTAACATAAAGTTTGGAATAAAAACATCTGCATGAAACTTTGAAAACTGTGAGCTGTTTGCCAAGTTCTAGATCAAAGGTGCTTGAAAAGATTGATACAATTTTTTTTAATAAAAAGTGCACATCTGGCCTGAGAATTGGTCTGCCAAGTTTCAGCCTAACGAACTTTGAAATCAGCCTCCTACCAGCAATTCTCTAGACCCAGGTTTCTAGTAGAGTAGCTGGACAATTTTTATAGCCAGAAGGTACTCATATAATGACTATGTTCTCTGCTGGCAACTAATTGACAGACTCCTGATACAGTGTTGTTTCAAGCAAACAAAATTGGTTTTAATTTGTCCCCCATCATTTATCAGCTGGCACATGAAGCCTGGATGTTAAACCTTTATTGCATAAGAACAAGTTAAAATAGTCCTAAGTCCAGCAGTGGAACGCGCATCAACAACAAACTGTTAATGCAGCACAGCTCTTCACGTGTGGCACCATTCCTTTTGCTTTATTATGCAGACTCAAAGTTGGTTGGGAACTTAAAAGCTTTTGCTGAAGCTGGCTTTTGTTGGAAACACCCTTTTGTTCTGCACTTTCCTGATTGCCAGATGGGAGGAACTCTTGACAGTTTAAAAGAAACAAAAGATCCTTGCATATGCTCAGCCCAGAGAGTCATAGCCCACAGAGCCAGAAGCTCATGCAGAAAGAAGTATTTCCTGCCATAACTAAAATGAAAGGCATATTTTTCCTAAATAAACCCATTTTAAAAAAATCCTTAACTGTTTGAATCTCCTCTTGAAACTAGATTTCATTATAATGACAAAGGGTTTGAAAAACAGGAGGGACTAGTTTTGCGAGCTGACCCTAGCAAAAGCCCAGACAGAAAGGGAGCGTTTAAGTTCACAAAATTTCCTTGCCTCCAGGCAGGTGAATATGTATATCTCCAATAATCCTTTTGGCAAATGCCCCTTGTGTGGACCCGGAAATCTCTTTTCTATATGCTTTCATCTCAAATCCACTTATCTGAACTCTGGCAAACTTCAAGTGAGAAGGTAATTAAGCCTCAGCACCATCTGTTTTGGTCCAGAAGAGTGATAGCATGCACAGAATCTCTATTATTGAATTATTTTTCTTATTGTTTCTCCACCATTATTAAGGCTAGAAATTTCTTCCTCTTGGCTCATTTGATCCTAAAACTCCATATGCTCCTAGAAAGTCATATTTCTGAATTCAGAGAAGTTAAAGTTATCCTGATTCAGTTTAGAGATGCTGCTCAAGACAAGATGACAAGCATTTATGACTCCATTGATTGTACTTTCCAGGTTTCCACTGATTCTAAAGACAAGTGCCCCTCAATCAGACCCCCTAATGGATCCCAGGTACAGATCTCTGTACCTGGAGACATCAGTACAAACAAAGTGGACAAAGAGATTCCCACCTAATGTCACTGGTACAGTATCCCCACAGTACACGGTGCTTGTGTTGATGGGGAGGATCCACTCCTGACCGATTCCTTGAGCATATCCAGCCTTCTTAGAGCAATAGTGCTGTAGCAGCTCTCTGAGCTCTCTGAGTGCCTCTCTGAGAAGCTCTCTGAGATTTCCACCTTATCCTCTATCGGTAGACATTATGTCTTAGAATTAGAATATAAGCAGTCACGGACAGAATGATCGGGGAATGAGATAATCCTGTGTTCTCTTAGAAGCACAGTGCATTGAGTTCATGTGCTTTGTTTCTGCAAACTATTAAGGGCTTTTTGATGCTGAGTATATGCAAGAAAGAAGCTGGGAAGAAGTACTGTAGAGGAAAATAAAGTATTGCATCTTGGTATGTGAAAGGCAAGCACGACATTCGCGTTTTGAAGCCACAGCCTTTGCAAAGAGCTGAGTATCTAAATGGGTAACAGACTTTTACACTGTCACTACGGTATATTCTGTCTAGAGGCATCCCTCTTTTGCAGTGTAGACACTGAAAAAAAATGATTTGGTGATATTGTTTCTGCCTTTTTTTTTTGACCCAAAAGGAGCTAGGAAGATAAAGGGAGAGATAAGAAAGGTTTCCAAAACCTGTTATGGCTAAACTGTCCTACAGTAAAGAATTTATGATAGTGATTTTCAGATTTCAAAAGGTTTCAGCAGAACTGATTCAGTTAAACGGATACTGTAACTTAAGCCAATGACATTCTTGTACAAATCACTTTTGTTAATAGATTTTTAATTTTCTGAAGTGCTGCTGCCCTGACTGAGGATTTGAACACCCCAATGCTAACATCCACATTTTAAAATTTTGTTCTGGCACAACGATGCAACAGCAGGCTATGGTCAGAATAATTCAAGCCTTCTACTTCTCTCTCCAGACAATTATTAAAAATAAAAATATTTTGCTCCTTTTCTCAAAATTGTGAAGTTGTATGGGCACCAGATGACCAGACACATGTGAAAAGGAAAAACAAATTTGAAAGTTCTTTGAAAGTGAGAAAGAATATAGTATTGCTGCAGGCATGTCCAGCTAAGAAGAGCTAACCTATTATTGTCAGACAGTAGCATTTCCTCCTTTATATACTGGTGCTCCCTGTCCTGAATGGTAAACTCTGTACTTTGCTCTCACTTTGAGTATTGCTAACTGCAAGACATTCCTGGGCTCACATCAGGTATAAAATCTTCCTTGTTCTAACAGATATACAAGAATGGATTCCTTTCAGCATCACTCACTCCATAGATTTTACATTTAGAGTACAGAGATATACCTATAGATATTGCAATAAAAATCACAGGAATCTGGAGGACCATCTCTTTCTATGTATTGAAAAGTACAACCTTCAGTGTCAGCTGAGTCTGCATCCCATCGTGCTCCAAATATCTGTGGAATTTCCTCAAAGAACTTACTGTTGCCCAGCAGTTAAGAGAGGCACATCCTCTGTGGGTGCAGACTACAGAGAAATAGAGCAATGATAGTCTGAAAATCTGCCTACACGACTTTTCTCAGCATTGTGAAAGAGAATGATAGCAAAATGAGGGCTGGCAAGAGTGGTTATCATTTTTGGAAACACTTATGAACAGCTGTAGCAAGCAGCAATAACATATTCATCAAGTGAAAACTGATCCTATCTTTCAATGAATGTTATATCTGAATTCACTGAAATCCAGCATCTGCAACAACTGTGACAATCATTTTCCAACTAGTGCTGAACTAGTTCAGGATCACAGAGCACTGTCCTGCTTAAAATCTCTTCATTTAAACATCTACTCAAAATTACTCCTGAGAATGGAAACCAGTGTATGCAAAAATGGCCTTGAGTGATCTCTCACTCTTCTAGTCCTCACCTTCCCAGCCCTCACTTAGTACTGGGTTATTACCATCCCTTTTGCTGTGTTATGTCCAATCCAGACTGGAAGGCACAGGCCTGACCTTTTTAAAAATCATTTTTAAAGCAACACACATTTTTGGCTTTTTATTAGGAGCAATTAGATAATTGCATAAACTGAGAATTTGGAATTTTAATGAATAGCAAAAGACTTACACTTGCAAGTATACTATTTGCATGTAGGCAGTCTCTTACCTGCACTGCTGCTGATATAAACCTTAATATTTACAGTGACAGTGTCTGACAGCAGTAGACAATTATCAATGCTTTCCAGGTCTTTATGAGGAATTGTACCAGCCTGCATCGGAGACACAGACCTCCCTTATCAAAAGTGTTAAGGCTCTGGAATTCCCTGCATCAGGGCTGACTCTACAGAGGTGTTGTCCACCCACTGCTAGCAAGAATCTCCACAGTTTCCTGGTGTGGAGAGGAGGGAAATAGACTTGCACTGCCTTCTTGCATCACTTTGGGAAACCAGGAAAAAAGGCACATCTCAGCATTCTCTTCTCTGAGCACAGTGTCACTCCTCCATGTTTCAGATGTCTTTGAAAAAGCTGGTGGAACAGAAGTGTTTTGCTACTCTGCAAGGATACACGTGGCACGGGCCATACCTGCTTCAGAAAATTCCACATTGTGTCTATAAAATGAGCATCTCCCAAGATGAACTCCCCATAAATATCTGGAAAATGTCACCATCAACTTACAGTTAAGTCAAGACATGAACCTTGGCTGACCTATTTGTGTAGTTCCCTCTAATCCCTCACTTCCTCACAAAACTGGGTGAATGGTCTGAGAAACCCATGGACCTCTCAGTAAATCATAAATCCACAGGGTTTTTAGTTTGGAGGATTTGAGGAATGGATTTCAGGAAGTAGCGAGGAATAATGATGCTCTGGGGTATTTTATCATTTTCCATTCCAAGAGTTTATACATGTTGTCCGTGACTTCCCCAGGGGATTTGAAGGAGGGAACTGAACTATCTCAATATTTAATTTTTGAGTGATATTAACCAAAATTGTATTTTAAATGATAGTGCTCCATAATGTGAGAATTGCTGTATCTCCAATAAAGAAATAAGCTGTCCATACAAGTAAAGTCAGACCTGATTTAGATACAGTCCAGTAGAAATATATTCTTGACAGCAGCATTATTATACTATTTCATTTTGTCTTCTGGTGTATTATGTTCTGTACTTTCAGGATGCAAATGGCTTGCCTGATTCAGAGTGTGTGGGAAATTCAGAAAGATATGCAAGGGTGGACATGCTGTGACACTGCCAGAAATGTTCATACATTTAGCTCATGGTTTTCTGCTGTTTGCTACTGTCCCAAGGCTCCAGGGACTATGGTTGTTAAAGTACTAAACTGAAGAGCTTGGAAGGTTTGTTAATGCGCTGTGGCACTTCTGGGCATGTACTTGATCAAAACAGATCAAACAAAGAGAGTGTGAGACCATGTCTTTTGAAAAGTTATTCAGACAAGAAGAGAGAGATGGTGCAGTGAGTCTGAGGTAGTTTCAGATTAACAGTTTGAAGCTGATAATAGTCTTGCCATGGCAGCTCAGAACTCAGTGCACATTAGTGGACTCTGCTAAAGAGCAATCAAGATGCATATTAGTAATCTGACATTGTATTCACTTTCTAAAAGTATCTCTGAATTATTTACATTTGCATTTGATTCAGTATGATTTTTTCTTCTGACACCTTCCAGAGAGCAGGGTCCTTCAGTGCACTGGCAACACCATGGAAAGACTTCTTCCTTCAGCATTCACAGCTAATTAGAAAAGATCTGCTGCAACATTTCATCTCTGTGCCAGGGCAGGATTATCTCCAAGGAACAGCAACTGAGATGTCCTGCCAAAACGGAACATCTGTGGAGCTAGAATTGTCTGGGACCTCCTCTAGAGCTCAGGAGAGGGTTACACATACAATAAATGATATGAAGAATAACAGATAGATGACAACTGAGTACAGAAACACGAAGCGATGTGCTAGAGGACTATCTATCATGCTTGTCATTTTATGAGGTTATAACAAGAAGTGATATATTTAAGATTCAGTTGGGAAAATCTGTCATTATTACTGGCCAGCATCTGCAAATCTCAATGGCTAGTACTAAGCTCCTAAATCTACTTTCAGGTATTTAAAGAAAAATTTTTCAGGTTTTCAGAGGTGGTGAAAAGTTGCCTTTCCAATCCCCCTTTCCTACTGCAGAAAGCACAAATCCCCCTAATGAGAAAGCTTTCAAATCCATGAAAATTTTAATCTCCTACAGACATTTCTCCCCTTTACACTAGTAACGTGCTTCTTGTTCTGTCAGTGTTGTCTCGTTAAAGGAATTGGAGTAGTTTTTAAACGCACAGGCCAAATACTTTCTTGGATGGCTCTCACTTGTTTCTGCAGTGCTCACTGAAGCAGAAGCATTGGCACGTGGTGACATGACTGTCTCTGTTCTGCTGTTAAATTGCAGTGTGAGACACACTAAAACCAAGGTCTGTAAAACTCTCTGCTTTATAAAGTCATATCCTACAACCATGTGTGTACAATTAGTGTGTGCTGCCAGATTGTTAGGAATACTAAGTAAATGCTGAAGAAAGTTGGATTCTAGACCCAACTAGGAAGTGAGTAAAATCTACGGGTATATGAATTAAAAGGAAATTATGAGGTTAAAAAAACCCCTCAAAAGTAGATCCAGTGTTTTTGTCTGATGTAAACACTGCTGGATGGCCTTGGCCCAGATTATATTGAGGTGGGGGGCCTCTGAAAAAAGAGCTGCCCTTTTTTTGCAAAAAGAGAATAAATCTTCTCCTCAGGCTGCATCCTGCAGAGGTGACATGGCAACCTGTTGGGTACATGCTTGGACATGAGGTAAAACCACTTCTTTATTGAAAGACACCTCTTGTTCTATCAATACACAGACTGAATCTAGATTATGTGTGGAGAAGTTTGCACCACTGTCTGGTAAAAGTGATGAGGTTTATTTGTAGCAGAGGCTACAAGAAAGTTATTCACAGAGCTGGTAAGTGAGAGGGCACAGCTTTCTTCCACTGAGGTGGACAGTCCCACTCCAACAAATAAGACTTCTGCCCTTTCAGCCTCTGCTAGCCCTCAGGAAGAGGCACCCGCTTCTGCCTGATGGTCTTCTGGTGTAGGTGCCAAGGATTCTTGTGGTGCTGCCTTTCCTTTGCTTGTGTTTGTCTGTACCTGAGAGGTCACAACCCTCATTCAAGTCCCTGGCAATACTTAGGAAATGGAAAAGACCATTTCCCTTTCCCACCCTGAGACTGAACTCCAAATCCTGTGGCTCACCTCTGCCTGGGATGCAGGCTGCCCTGGGGTGGGTGGGAGAAGCTCTTGGGAAGGCCTCATGGCATGGGAGATGGCCAAGGGTCAGGGTCTCAGGCAAGAGCTCAAGATAAGACCCAGGTTGCACAGTCATGGTGCTTGCTGGAAAAACAGCCTAAAGAAAATCCACAAAAACAACTCTCTCCTCCACTGTCAATCCAGTTGCTTTCAGCTTTTCCAGTTGTCTGCACTTGGTGCCTGTCCTTCCTTCGTGCTATTTTAAATGTTGCTCTCCACAGCCGCTGGCCTGCTGGGATCAGAGGTGAAGCACCACTGCCCGAATGCAGTAGGAACTGGGAGTCCTGGGGAGGTGACATTTCCTCTCCTCCCTGGATCCCTCATTCGCACTTCTTCTCAACAGCGTGTGCATCACCTTGCTGTGTCTGGTCTTCCTCTTGGAGAGAACCTGCCAGGAAGTGCAGGCCCTGAGCTGTACCTTGCTGGCAGTGTGTATATGTGGAGAAAATGCTGCATATTGGGAACTCATGAAATTGGGGTTAAATTCCTTGTTCTGCTTCCCACAGGACTCTGGATAGCAACAGTCCGAAGACTTTTGTGAGCTTGAAGGTACTCATCTGTGTTGAGAAAAATGCCTGGCTAAAGACTTCTGGATGACCAGGAAACTATCAGCCACTTTGGGGGCTGAAATGTCTTTTTAAATGCCAGTCTTCAAGTCTGTGCTTCAGCTCCTTTTACCAGGACAATTGCAGCAATGGTTGTAAAACGCTCAGATGCTCTGTAATGACAGCCATGTAAATGCAGAAGCCTAGCATTTTTTAAGAAGCCTTCTTAAAAAAATTTAAACAAGCTGAGTTTCCTTGGTTTTAAAGGGCCATTTTGCATGGAGAGTTATACCAAACAGAACCGGAGTGAGGCCTCAGATCCCAAACTTGCCATACTTCTGCAGATCCCAAACTTGCCATACTTCTGCAGATCCCATGCCCAAAACAAGTAACTCAAACAATGGACAAGGTATGTTGTCCACAGCCGTCTGATCATCTATCACCTCTCCTGGAACCAGACATAGAAGTGAGGCGCTTCTGTGCCAAGGGATTTCCTACCTCACTTATTGGGATTTATTCCACAATCTGCTGGCAAAAATCCGTCTGTCCACTCGGAGTGCAATAGCCTGCCTCTGCTGGCAGCTGCTGCCAGAGGCCAAAGATGATGATCAAAGCAATCTGTGCAAGCTCAAGCACTACATACCCGTCCATGAAAAAGCTGCATGTAATGGCTAGGTGCCTTGAGTGTTTCCTGACTTTTAGGGAATTTTCTCTGTGGGCCTGATGTTTACCGCTTAGTAGATGGGTACAAGGAAAATAGTTTTGATAAATGTGGAGTGTTACAATGACTTTATGTAATAAAACAACTGTAGAAGCAATTTTGCTCATAGAATCAAACCATACTTTGTTATTTATAATCACATTTTTATTAAAGAAACAATTATCTAGTTTTAGAATCCTGTTCTGTCTAGCTGTTCACTTTACTAGAAACTGATTTTAATAAGGGTGTTATAAAAGGAAAATTCTGATTAGAGAGATGAATATAGACACAGGAAAGAAAGTTAGGAAAACATTTACCTACTTCGATCTCAAAGTATTAAATGCACTATTTTAAGCAACATATTTACCACAAGCAGAAGGACAAGCAAATGTTTATTGCTTCTATCAGCACTAATGCAGAGTCCCTTTGGTTATTTCTTTAATCCAAACAGCTTCCTGGTAGATTCAAGATGTGAGGCCTTTCTGTAATGACTTGGCAAGAGAAAGGGTCCAGAACTTCTCTGCAAACACAATTAAGTTGTCAAAGACAAGTCCTGTATTTGAATTAAAACTATAAATCTTTCATCTGCACCTACTCTACATCAAATAGCAGGAAAAGAGGCCCTCCCATCTAACAGTCTTAATTACCAGAGCACTGCAGCCTTTGAGCATGACAGAGCCAATGATAGCTGACCTTGTGCTCCAGCCCCAGAGCGGGATCAGTGTGATGAATGGGAAATCCTGCCTGAAATATCACAGCCGAGGGAACAGCCTCAGATGGCAAATTAAGTGCCTAGCACACTGTTGGGGCTACACAAATATATAATAATACCCTTTGCTTTGATCTGTTTATACTGGAATGAGCAGTATGTTGAAGGCTTCAGTGTAAACACATCAAACTTTGTCTAGTAGTGACCAGCCCTTGACACCTCTTTTCCCACACAAATGCATGGTGCGATGGTGGCTTTTCCCTTTTCAAATGACATTTTATAGTACTGTTGTGCCTGGGGTAGGAGAGATAGGCACTGGGGGTTTGTTATGGTTGACTCTAATACTCCCACACAACCCCCCATGGCCCTTAGTAGGTAAAATAACTGTGGGTCTCCAGGGAGAACAGGACTTATGAGGCTTCATTTTCCTCTTCATGATATTCAGGTAGCAGCTGAATCAAATATTGTGGCAGCTGAGTGTTTGGTTCCCTTAGAGCAGCTGTTCTCACACTGTGTAGTGTGGGTGTCAAGCAGCCCTCAAGACCCTCAGTAGAGTTTTCTCTTCAATTCTGAATGTTTTTCTGGTCAAGTGTCATAACGAAGAGGCACGGTGGTCCATGAACAATGCTTACAGTATTTTATTGGCCCAAAACTTGGCAAATGAATGCCTGAAGGCAGGGCCACATTTTCTGGTGTCACCTCTGAAACAACTACTTCTTAGGATGGGGTTGCCACACCTTCTGGTGTAGTCATGTTTCTGAGACATTTCTAAAACTCTTTCTTTCTAATTGCTAATATTCTAATATTGACTGCTAAATATTTCCTTTCTGATCTTACTTTTATTTCGTATCTTAAGGTTTCACAGCATATTCCTTCCACTAGCGCAGTTATCAATTCTGTCATGCAGAAGATACCTTGTTTGACTAGCAATATCAGTCATGAAGGAGAAGAACCCATATCAGATATAGTATTTAAAATATAGAGCATAAAATGTTTTAATTGAAAATATAAGAATACCCCTTCCTTTTTGCTTTTGTTTTCTGGGCAAAAAGAAAAACCTTGAAAAGAAAGTATCATTAATTTGAGTGTTTAATATCATAAAGCTACAAAAATCTTCTTGTGAAAAAGTTTTGCAGCAGGTGTTTTACGCTGGTATGGTATTCTTCAAACAGTATTTTCCAGAGGAAAGGCCAGAGCGTGAAAGTAAAAATTTTTTTAGCACACAATATGATTATACGTGTAAATATTCGACACTTACAATCTTATTGTATTAGGTTTCTATGATAAATAGAATATTATCTTGCCCATATAAATATGTGTCTGTATATATGTGCATACATGTGCTTTTCTTTCTACATTTGTATTTGTTACATTTCACAAAGAAATCTGTCTGCATTTAGTCTTATGCATGGTACTAGCTGTGCTTGCTACAAAAGCACTTGAAACTCACAACAAAAGCATTTGAAACTCACAACAAAAGCACATTAAACCAATCACGAAAACAAAGAATATGAACCACGTAGAAGATTTATTGGGGGCATATTTTACATCTGCAAGCCTGCCAGATTATACCCACAGGCATTACCCCCGTGTGAAAAAGGAACTATCCAGCATAAAAACAGACAGGAACAACAACAAAAAATGTGACGGTGAAGTTTGTGCTGTCAGAGCTGCATCCTTCACATATTCCACAGGAGGTATTCTCTTCACCTGTTATGAGTTTAGGCAGTGGTGGGTAGGGGGTTGTTGGCTGCTCCAGGGGTATCCTGGAGGAGGTATCTCCTGATGGATGCTGCATGACTACAGCCAGAGGTTAAAAGTGCAGGAGAGACTGTGAGATTCAAAGGATATAGCCGGGCCTATTTGCTTTGAGGAAAAACGATGTGACTGTTTTAGGGCTTCTCTTCCAGTGCAATTAGTGGAGCTGCTTCATTAACAGAAGGGTGTGGTGGGAATGCAACAACCCTGGTGGGAACACAGCCTTCCTGAATGCCTGGGAGGCCTGCCACTAGCTTTATCACAGGCTGAATTTCACCTCATGAGCTTGTAGTCTCTTGATACAGAACATGAATAATAAGGATGGGAACGGAATATACATAACCACATATTGCCAAAAAGGGGCAGAATCCTATTAAAAGCAATCCACTTTTGGCAGGAGAAGAGTTACCATGGAATTTAAAACAGGAAGTTGTGTAATTAACTGCACATTCCAGGGCAGTATTATTCTAAATACAGTAAAGCACAGCATGAAATATGTGGCCCAGATTTTCAGGGCATAAATGAGTAGAAACTTAATTTACTCTATAGCCCCAATGGAAAAAGGTACCTTTGTATTATCTCATATGACTGCTGTATACCCTGTCCGTGCAGCATTTGCAGAACATAAAACTTACCCTGCTAGGCACAGCTTCATCTTCATCTGTATTGTGAAGGACGTATTTTAATTTGTCTCTTTATAGGCTTTACCAAACATTTTAGATTTAAGATCGGAAACAGAAGAGTAACTCTAAAAATAACAGGCAAAGACATCCTTAGAGAGAATGAGCATGGCTCTGACACTGTATAAACATGATCTAGCGTCTCTCAAACTCTGTGCATGGACATGTTTCTCCTTGCACTTCCTGTCCACACCATTTCTGTACAGTTACCAGGGTCTATATGTTGTGCGTGAACATGATCAACATTTGGTTTGTATACGTTAAATAATATCTCTTGTGTACACAAGGAGTTACTACATTGAAATGGAACTGTCTGAGGAGAACATCCCCAAAACTCTGTGCACTCAGTTATGAAGAAAGTTGAGATACCACAGTCAGCCCCTGCGGAACTGTTGTGCATTATATTTACCCAGGACTGCTTTGATGACAGGTGCACTAGGAATAATTCCAGGGATATGAATATGCATGTGTCTGTATTTGCAAATATTTGGATCTACCACGGATATAAATCATCTCGCATTATGTACATTTTGTAAGGATGAAAGTGTTCTCCAACATAAAGGAAATTTCTCTCTCAGCTTTAGCACTGAACTTACCAGTGTGTTTTGCACAGTATACAGAATTCTTTCACACAGATTGCTGGTGAGCTGCCATCCTTGCTTTCTGTTTGCCTTAGGGAAAATTACTCCCATAATTGTAATTATTACAGGTTATAAGTGCTCCGTAGGGTATGAAAAACTGTAGTGGTGAGGCTGGGCACTGAAAAGTTACGGAGAGGATGTAGATAAGGAAGTCTGAGAAGACTGCACAGGGAGGGATTTGCACTCATAAAAGGGCAGGCTTTGCCGCTACTTGACTACAATCTGCAGTCCTCTTTAGTTTTCATGTGAAAGGATACTAGTAAAAATGAAACTGGAGAAGGCATAATTTGTTTGTTATTTAGCTTTCTGCTACACAAGCCCACATATGCTAGGTGTTTGAACAGAGGCTACGATTCTAAGCCAGGCACCCCTCCACGGACAGTGTGGGAGAAGCAGGAGGCTGTGCTCAAGGGGCAGCAGACCCTGGGTCCTCCCTTCTCCTCCCCTTCTCAGAGCAGCTGGCCAGGCTGCAGGATCAGCTCTGCCCACAGTAACACCCATGTGCATGGCACTTGGCATAAGTAGTAGGCTTGTGCTAATCTGGCTTGCATGAGCTGAAGGGTTGAGGGTTTATTTAACGGTATCAGTTTGTTGGATGGGCAATAAAAGAGGGGCCAGTAACTTCCAGTTGCTGCAAGGAGTGGCAACCAGCAGGCAGAAGTGGGAACGGGGGTCAGGTTGCAAAAAGAAGATGTGTGACTACCAATGGGATGTACAGCCCCGAGGAATTTAAAGCCCTTGAAAAACATTTACTAAAATAACATATCATAAGGCTTAGATGTTGCAAGGCTAATGTTCAGGCTGCTTAAAAAGCCTTCAAAAGGCATGAAGAGAGTATTCTGACTTCTGTGAACAGCCTCTACACAGCATGTAGACCCAGTCATTGGCAGTTATGGCAGACAGAGCGGGAACTCCAGAAAAAATGTGGTCTGGCCTATGATAAACTGTTCTATTCCCTAGGAGTGAATGACTAGAACAAACGTAAAAGTGTAATGATTTTCACAAAGCTCCAAGCAAATTCTTTTAGGGGTAGGTAGTGGGAGAAAGAGAAGTTAAAAAATAAATAGATCTTACTTATCTTTTTCTTAAAAGTGGCTATGTCTGAAATTGGAAACCCAGACACGCAAGGATATTACTGTGGTGTTTCCATTCGCAGCAGAAGGTAGAAGCCTTATAGAGGTAGGATTGCGTGCATGCAGTTTCCAGCCTATTCTCTATGCTCAGGAGATACTTACAATTTGGCTGCACAATGGAAAAACAGTCAAGCTGTACGAGAATACCTTTTAAGTTTCACCGAGCACTGTACACTGTTGCTTTCAGTGTCCTGGGTAGAGTTTTTATCTGAGCTATATACTCAGAGAAGCAAAGTTTGTTTCATCTCTTGTCTTTCACTCTGTGAAAAGGCAGTGGACAGCCAGCAGCTTTTCCCTCGCGTTCTCTTGGGGTCGTGCTCTTCTCCCAGTTCCTGAAATCACAGCTGGTAAGGACCGAGACTGAGCAGGAAATTGTGAATTCAGCAATGAAGGCTCTTTCACTGCAAACATTTCTTGGGCTTCTCTTTGACTCTTGCAGGAGTTCATGCGTTCAAAGCAATATTGTCTGTAAATTAGAAAACGGGTAAGGCTCACTCAGTTACTCCTAGTCAGTCCAGTTTCTACAGCCACACCAAGCAACTGCTGAAACCATGATGGCTGACAAAAAACTTGGTGAGTGAAGAGAAAATGAAAAGTCACCTGGATTTGTATTAAAAAAAGGTGAGTTACACCAGCAGCCTGTATTGGCTCTGTTCTTAGTGAGACCCATCTGTTCTGAGGAAGCTGAGTACATTTCAAATAAAAGCATTTGTAATTTCAAAAACTCCTTTACACTTTTAGGGCAAAATGTCAGATCTTACTTCAACAGATCTCTGTCCCCAGAGTCAGAACTTGAGTCTACCTAAAGGACGTTAGTCATCTCGTACCAGATGCCCATAACTCAGCAATTTCCACCCAAAACAATTGATTAGATACAATTGGATCCAGGTGGAATGGGCAGATCACTTGTGATTTCCCTTTTCCATTACTTTTTGCTTATTGAATCTCTTCTAGAAGATAAAATATTGTTTGGTACCTATGCAAACTTTCAGCTACAGCTGGTAGTTAGATTTGGAAATAGACGATACCTGATATGGTCCTTATTTCAGGTGACAGTGCCTGAAAACTAATCACAGAGACACAGGTTTTTGTTCTGATGTTATGTTAACATCATTTACAGTGTTATTTTTCTAACAGCAACTGGATCTTGGATGCCATTTAAGCAGCTATATGATATCTAATCATAGCATGGTAGTCTCAATACTCATGGCAGTACGCCAAGAAATAGTTCTGTTCAGTTTGCAAGGGTAAGTTCAGTAGAAGGTTGCTCCAAGGTTTTCCATCAGTACATAAAGTGTAACGTCTTATTTTTAATTTACATTCATTTTCTTCCTTAAGAAGAGAAGGGAGGAATCAGTAGGAGAAAGTAGTAAAAAAGGCAAAGAAAGCATTTTATAAAAAGGGAAAGGTGAGAAAATTAGAAATTACTAAATACGCTTATAGGCCATTCCCCCTGGGGTCTCAGAATGGCATTCACTGGAGCAGACTACACAGTGACACTGCTGAGGGCTACAACAGCGTAACTCTACAGCAGCTGAACCTTTAACCTGGGAAACAGCCTTTAACACTAGCAGAAATTGAAACAGATGAGTTAAAGCAATCTGAAGGGCTTTAGGTAAAAACACGATGTGTAGGCACATGAATGAATCATTGCAGGGTGAATTAGAAGGTGAAATTTCAACACATATACTGACCATCTGTAATTGCTTGTGTTACTAGCTCTTATTCTTCATATATAAGGGAAGCATGCAGCTCTTCTACTGAAAGATGAACAATCTTCAAACAACCTTCTGTCTTTCACTGTGGATAAAACTCCTCACACTGGCAGTTAGTGGGGGTTGTTCTGATGCTCTGTTCATGCAGCCTCTTTTTAGCCCGCAACTTGTTCAAATGTCTGTGCCCACAAACTGTCCATATCTCATGCGCTGATATTCTAGATATCAAATGTGGGACATGAGTTACATCAGCACAGAAGACTTGAAATGGACTGATGCGAAACCCAAAATTGGTACTGAGGAACTTTGATCCAGAAATACGTCTTATACTAGTCTCCCTCCCCAAAATGCACTAAAGAAGCCCAGCAGGTCCTAGAAACAGCATCAGTTATGAGACAGAAAATTTACTTTTCTTTAAATAGAGAAAAATGGTTAAAGTGACCAAGCAGCGTGCAAAAAGATAAAACATTATTCTTGCCAAACAACGTGTTCCTCTATGCACTGTGAGCCTAATCATGAGATCTTTACCTGGGGCCCTGCCCAAGTCACTCCTGAAAACCCATCTCAGGACTGTACAATTATTTGCACATTAATACTATGAAATCCCAAAGAAAATTACTATGAACTTCGCAAAATGCATCCACTCTGCTTTTCAGAGAGTGATAGGATCTTCGTTCCATTCAAAAGACTCTCTTTTCCAAGAAGTCAGGATCTGGCAGTTTTGGAGAATACAAGGCGTGGACTGCTCACTGTGGTCCTGAACTTAAAAACAGTCATTGGTCCCTAAACCTGTCTGAAGCACCAAACTTCTCAAACTCAAGTCTGAGTTTCTTGTGGCCTGACCCCTTTGTAACCCAGATACCTCAATCAAGATAGATAGTGTAGCTACACTGACTCCTTGTCAGCTTAGAAAAGGTTTCCTTTTCCTTCTGAACAAAAGTCAATTCTCATTTTACAATGTTGCATTGCTGAAAAAATGAACATTCTGGAAGGTGTTTTCTATTTTGAGTGAAGATGTCAGGCTCGTTTTTAACTCTTCCGGTTCTGTGAATCTGTCTGGTTTAGTTATACCTCTTCATGGGAAGACCTCTGAGGAGCTAAGCCTCTGGCTCAGGAGATCCAACCTCCCCAGCTTGTTATCACACCACAACTCTGTGAAGATCGTGCTGTACCCTGTCTTTCACTGCAGGAGGACAGAGCCTTTTGCTTAACTACTGCTTCCAGGAAAGTCTTTCAGCACCATCTAACTACATTAGTGTATCTGTGACAGAGCTCCTAAAATCATAGAACATGCAGTATGGACAAAGGATATTAAAAAACAAGTACTACATTCCCACCTGAAATGTAAAGTGACTTCAGTACCACACTGAGATTTATGGCTACTACAAAAAGCTGGAAAATGGAAACCACAGCTCCTGTCTCTCCTGATGTGATGTTGTTGTGTCAGGACTGCTTGACAGAATAAAATACAGAACTTAAGATTCACATTTCAAACAAAACCATACCATTACTTATCATTCTGCATTTCAACATATTATCTCACCCGAGTGTGAAGGAACAAGTATGTAGTTCAGGAAAGTGTATGCTCTAGGCCTATAGAAATATAGGATTGTCCAGATATACAGGCATGGATAAACTATTTGCCAAGAAGCAAAGTCTTTTAAAGTGATGGGCATAGTGGGATTCAAAAAAGGCACATCTATGGATTACAGTGCTAGATTTTTACCACATGAACTGTAAGGAAACATTGTTTGTTCTCCATATTTTGAAAGAAATTGACTTTTTACTGGAGCCTGAACCTGAGATTTAGGAACATGTGATCATTATGGGTCTCACAGTGATCTATCACATGCAGAACCTGACTGAGACAAAACCCTGCTATCAGCTTGAGTAATTCACTTTGGACTAACTAAAATTCCCACTGCAAATTCAAATAGTCTCCTTTCATATCAGTATGAATGCATATCATATCCAGCAAGATTGAAGAGAATTTTTTTTAATCTATGTATGACTCACTAGTCATAGCGCAAAGAGACCTGATTTCGGTTTTGGTGGTAGTTTTTATTTGTTGTTTGTTTGGTTGTTGGTTTTGTTGTTGTTGTTGTTTGTTTGTGGTTTTTTTTGTTTGTTTGGGTTTTTTTGTAAAATCAGACCTCAAAACAGGAAAATGCAAGATCTGGATTTCACTATGGACAGTGAATAAAATTTCAAAGTGGCTCAGATACCAGTTTTCAGCTTTATAACACAGCACCCAAAACAGTGTGGTAGTTTTGAAAAAAATAGTACCCTAATAATCTTGGAATTTGAAATAATTTGGATCTTTTTAACCCGAATCATCAAAGCTTAAGTCAACAGATGGGAGAGGTTAAAGAACAGCAAAGGCTTTGGACACAGTGAGCCTGTAAATGATATAATTAAAGACAGATCAGATTACAACACAAGGAAGAAAAAGTTACCTGAATTCAGGAAATGTTTCTTCCGATTCAGAAATGGTGCCATAAACCTTAAAATATTTAGCCCATTTCATACTAGAAATAATTCTGGTTATGACCAGCAAGGGTCAAGACATAAAACAATGAAAAAAAATGGTAAAAATTTTTGAAGATCTGTTTCATCTCTTCAGACAATTTAAGTCTCATTTCGAGATAGTGACTAAAAAGTGGAAAACTCTTATCTGAACTTCATCTCAACTTTCTGGCCTCATTGAAAGGACACTCTACTGTGAGATGGTCACCCATTACAATTAATTGTTTGAACTCAAACAGAAAATCTGAAACACTGAAATGCGGAATAGGAACTGAGATGGCTGGTTCTCTAATGGGTCTTAAAAAGCCAGGGATCATAATGTGATAGTCTCTTTGGTCAAACCCAAGAGCCGCAATATTTCCATAGACGTCTCTAGGTGTCCATCTTCATGGCAAGGTCATGTGCTGCAGTCTGTTTCTAAGTAAGTTGTACCTAACATCTTTGAGGGATATGTTGTACCTGAAAAAATGGAGAACAATTTGCCATGCATAAATGTGAAATTCAAAGTTATTAGAAATCTGAAGCTAACTGTCAAATATTTATGTTACTGTGGTCATCTCAGGATCTTTTTCCAAATTTAAGAGAATGTAACATTAAAACTGTGAAATAATGTGGAACTAAGAATCTTTGTTGATGATGTAGAAACTCAGATTTTGGAAGGTCAGTGTTGGGTTTTTTTTTTAAAAAAGGCCAAGAGAGTTTTTTTTCCACATAAAGCATTTTGTGTCGAGGGCATTGCACTTCCCAAGCCCTTACAGAGTAAAATCTATCTCGTCTTATAGGATTGAATTACTTAAACTGTAAGTTTTGGAACTGAAGACAGCAGCAACACAATACTGTGACATTATGTTGATCTATATATCCAGCAGATAAGGTTATTTTATCTAATCTGAGATTTTTAATATAAAACTCAGGAAGTCTGAATATACATACCATGATTTAATTAGATTCAATCTAAATTGTGCTATATGCTACATGTTGAAGTAAAATTCATGAGAATATGGTAAGAGTAGAAAAGCCATTTTGTTGGACTGTTCTTTAAATGTCAGTCCTGAAAGAAGCTCCCACTATCAGTGAAGCAGCAGTTAGGGCACTCAACCTATTTATACATGAACGAGTAGCTCTTTATACAGAGTAGAACAATTGTAACCAAAAAGGTGAAGTCCCCAGTGGCCCAAGGCATGGACTCCTGACCAACAGGAGACTTGACACTGGTCCTGAGCAGATTCTTTCACTCAGAGATCTTTTGCACTCCTGCTGGAGAGCAGAATCTGAAGCTTGAAGGTGGTGTGTGAAAAAAAGGGGCCAAATTTAGTCATAGAGGTGTTTTGTCTGTCTCAGAGTTTTCTCACTTCTCTCACTAATACAGTGGCTAATTCAGGCGTACACCAATTATACTGATTTTCTACTTCCATCTGTTTTCTAACCAACCTGTTTGATAAACTAATCCAACACAGATTTTATATACAGGAAATTCTTTTAATTTACATTAGATTAGTTAGAATGCAAGATAATATAAAACATGACATGATGTGTCTTATACTACTTCTTATAAATCTCCTTGAATTTTCATTAAATTCTAGTAGGCCATGCATTTGCATATGTAGATGGCATGGAGGTATCAAGGGAGTTTATTAGTCACACTGGCTGACACAAAGAGGAATCAAAACACAGGATAAAACCAGAAAATCAGAAGATAGCACACAGAAGTGATGGCTAACTTGGCCAAGGTCCTCACCTTTCCAAGTTCATTTTCCTTTTATTTTTAACCTCTGAAAACTCAGTAGTTACGAGCATTACTTCTAATTTTGTACATTGAAAAGCTAGCAAGACATTGAATATCAATTAAATTATGTACTGGTGTAAGAGCTTTGTTTGTTGCTTCCATTTGAATACTTCAGTTCACAGAAACTACAAAATGCATGCGCCTGGTTTGTTTGCCTATTTTTTATATCACAGTGATGTCAAGATCTGGACTTAGTGTTAACAGAAGCCATCACATGCTTTTGTCTAGCAATCATTTCTCCAAACAAGTGTAAGTGTAAATAAGTAGCACAGTGCACTTTCCACATTTTGATATATTTTATTTCTTTTGCAGTGAACAGTTCATACAAAGTTTGTATAAAAACAGAATGATTTCCCAGGAGTAGTGTAAACAATTTTGAATAAATTACTCAATTTGATGTGGCTTACAAATAGTTTGTGGACAGAGAGTAAGGTGAAGTACACCTTCATGGAGTCCTTTTAACTTTCAGCTTCTCTTCATGCAGACTTGCATGGCTGCTGTCAGATATTCAGCACCAAGTGTTAATTTCTCACTACCATAAATTACTTTGAAGGTGTTGTTTTCAAAGATCTTACGCTGTCACACTTACTGTATTTGCTATTTCTCAGTAGACTGACTAAATTTTACTTGCAATGATCTTCAAGCTGTGATTTATGTTACTGTCAGACTTGGGAAACCAATTGCCTCAAAGTGAATTATCTAAACCCAAAGTGTTGTAAATTCCAAGTGAACATTTGTAATTGTTTTCTTTTTCTCAGCTGCACAAACCTATTATTCCTGCGGCACACAAATAATTTGTAATGAGCTGCTAGATGTATTTGTTAATGCATTCACTCTCAACTTAAGCAACGTTCTTCAGCAAATCCAATAGATGAAGGACTGAAAATAAACAGAAAAGGTCTTCAATAGTACTGACTTGGGTCTCATATAAAAACAATTTGGATACTTCAGGCTGGAAACAAGTGTTTTTGTTACAGAAGATGATTGTTCCCTGCTGTACTGCATGCTAGCAATTTCTTTCAGATGTGTTCTCACTTGAACATTCTCCTCAATCACATTGCAGTTCCATGGAGCCCATATTTCCTCCTGAAAGACATCTCTCTTTGACTCCCTGTCAGGCATTAGGTATCAGGAAAGTAGCTAAAATCATATGGTTTACTCATGCTCATAATGATGCGCCCAAAGTGTGTCAGCTGGTACCATCTGCAGTGCCTGGAGCAGTGTCTGGGAGACAGTGACAACTCAATTGCAGGCTGGGGGTTTTGAAAAGCAGGCAATAATTACTACTCCCTCTTAGGCAAGAGGTCTCCTTTGTGCAGCATTGGGGAGGCCACATCTGTTACAACGATTACTAAGTCTCGGCCCATCATCAATATTACAATCAAAATAGTCATCAATCTGGATAAAAATCACCATTTCTTTTCAGTTCCACTGATCTGATCCAGTTGTTGCTAATAAATTGATGCTCTGCCACCCTTTCCTTTTGTGTGCTTTTCTTCTCACTTTGATTGTTTTTGTGAACCATTGAGGATCCTGCCACAGACAAATGCCTGGCAGTAAAACAAGCAGGCAAGAAAGAGAGCTGCAAAAGAGTTACTGCTGAAGAGAGGAATTGGATATTTCGGAACATTGAATTCTGAAGTCCTAGCTCAAGAATCTTCTGTAAAGCTACTGCCCTCAACTAAGCCTGGTTTTCAGTTACCTTGGATAAAATCCTGACTCTCAGTTACCTGGCTGATAATTCCTAGTTTGCATTTTTAGAAAAAGTATCGTTTGTTATCTAACATAAAACTGAGAAAAGTATTGCAGGGTGTTTTCTCAGATGAATTGCATGTCATTTGAGTGTGAAAATTCACGGCTCATTTTAGTCAGCTTCTTTATAGCCTAACCTAAGACCTAACTGACCATTCATAACTCTTCTGGGGTCTTTCTTAGCACTAAGCATGTGGTTTGACAAACCATGACATTCTTTTGTCATGATACTTTGTCATTGATACTTTTTGTCCAGCACTGATATGTGGAAACTTGATACTGTGATTACTATAAGACAACCCCCAAATATTCTTCCTGTGGATATGATATGGATTTCTGCCCAGCTGGTTCAGCTAGTCCTTCATCTCACGTTAAACCTACCAGAAATAACATGACAAAGCTGGGTTTCCAATCAGCAGAAATGAAATTTGAGCTCTTGAGACCATGAAAGAAGATGCATTTTGAAATGGCCAGTGATGGAAAACATGCAAGAGAGCTTCTTACACTGTATAATTCTGCATTGCCATGAAACTGGTAACACCTGAGGAAAAGTATTTAGTGCCACATCAGATATCTTAAAACAATGGTTGCTGCAATGCTCCAAGTTTCGTTTTCTTCATACAGTCTAACAACAGACATAACAACAGATAACTATCAAGACAAATTTGTTAATATTGCATTATTGGCAGACAAAAAAAGATCACTTTACATTGGAATGCTGAGCTCCTGCCAACCACCAACAAGCAGATAGCTAACCCTGTTTTAGAACTTGCTGCTAATGGGAAAAAAAGTGTGCTGCACAAAAGTAGAAATAATCTGAAGGTATTTGGAAAGGTTTAAGTTCTGTTCTGACAGTCCCGCAAAAGTCAGCTCTGATGACAAAATTTGAACAATACTGCTTGTGTAAAGGCAGCAGCTTTTAGTTTTTATGTAGCCCTTTGTATCTCTTCTGTGCTCTGAGAAAGAGAAGCACAGTGAATCTGGTAAATGTTATTAGTCTAACTTAGAGATGCAGAAGCAAATTCATACAAAGAAAGACCAGCTTACCTAAGACGACCCCAAAGATGATCAGGTACCAAAAAGCATGGCCTAGGAAGAGACAATATAGAGTAGCAGGGCTGGTTTGAAAAGCCTGTGTATCTGAAATGGAATATTAGTTTCAATATGTATAATTAAAGGATGAGAAGCATTTAAATATGTATTTACACATGAAAAATGCTGTAGCAACATATTTTTTATGTTGCTGCAAATATTTTGCGGTAGCGAAAAGAACACCTTAAATGTGACAAACTCTTAATAATGTGTGGATCAGGTAAGGGCTCAGATTTATGCTCGTGATGCTTCCAAGGAACCTGGCCCTGTGGGGTTGCTGACAATGGTCCTGCAGGAAGCAGACTTGGATTTGTGGTCATCTCTTTAGATAAGGATCTAAGAGGTTTCCTGAGTTCATATAAGGCTGATGCTGGAAAAAAAGAAGTATTCTGGACAGGCTGTGTTACTGCCACCTCCTCATGGAGGTCTGTTTAGGGAGAGAGACCGTTCACCTTCCAGCACACAGTACCTTTTTTACAGCATGCCCACTGAACTTCAGTCCTTTTGTGATGGTGGCCTTCTTGGAATGTGTCCTGTGACTAAAACACCCGATTCCACGCACTTCTTGCTCTGGAGTTCTCTTAACCTCCTAGGGTTGTTTTTCAGTATCAAGTTTTAGACAGGCCTGTGGATTAGGCATACCATCTTTTAAGGTGGTGAGGTAGATCACGCACTTAATGCAGGAGTGTACATTCCCATCCTCTGTTATAGCAGAAAAACACAAAGAGAAAATTGGTGAAATGGATGCATTTTACAGTGATGAATGAATGAACTGAATTATAAAGGGCCTGAGCCCACCTGTTCCTCAGGATCTTCAGCCAAGAGACTGGAACAGCTCTCTCAGAGTGATCTCATCATGTGGAGTGAATGAAAATTCATCTTATAAATTATTAGATTTTGGCTGCCTTTTTGTTTTGTTTTCTTCAAGCCACTGAAGGGGAAAAAAGGAAACAAAAGGGATATTTTGATTGATCTGGTAAATGTGGATGTGGCTGGAGCCACGAAGAATACATTAGAGAAGTGACTGATGGCCTTGATTATGGTCAGCATATTGAGAACATTGGCTTTCACTGTGGCTGCAAAGTGCAGCTCACTATTCCCTCACTTTCTTTCTGGCACAGCTTGTGCTTTTTTTTCTAAAAAGGGCTTCAGTCAAACAACAATAGAATTGTGAGCATACTGGTTTCACTACTGGTCAGTTGGCATTTGCACTGTCAAATTCTTCTGTCAAAGACCCATCTTTACTGGAGTTCAACATACTCACATAGTGGATCCAAATGGCAATATTTATTTCCCCATATTTGCTTTATTAAATTGCTCCAGCAAAAAAAGTCAAGATTAATTTCTATGGCTAGAAAGGAAGATATTTTCTGATCCAGTGCTACAACAGTGGATTTTCTTTAAATTTGCCTCTTTTATCATTCTCTTTGGCTTTTCAGCTAACATGACTTTAATATAATAGTTTAAAAGAACCACCTGCATATATCTTTCTGTGTTCCACCATAAACAAAATGCTTGTCTAATGCTGGAGCTCTGTCCTATAGGAGAATATTGCTGTAGAAATTCTCCTGTGGGAGTCTTTGACCAGAGAATGCAGCAGACTGGAGAATATTTTCTATATTCTCAGATAAATGAATGTGTCCAGCACATACGCAGCAAGTGAAGGTCACAGACAGGCAGGCTAGATGGGAAAGAGAAATCACAAAGGTGACAACAACAAGAATAGCAATGGCAAGGCATCTGAATGGCTCTTTTCATTTGTTTTCTTCGCAGCCTTGACTGACGAAGGTGCCAGAAGGGGGTGGTTGTGGAAGCAGCTTTGGTGAGGACAGAGAAAGAGGGGATGGATGCTTTTGTGAAACAAGGGAGGTAGTTAGCTCAACTGAGTGGAACTATAGGGGTAGAGAAAAAAAGTTAGATTTAGCAAGAAGAGCTGCAGAGCAGATCTTCAAGACCAGGATATCAGAACTCTTCAGAGACCACTAGGGAAACAGGCCAGCATCCAGAGAAGCAGTTGCCACGGCCAGAATAAGAAAGATGGCTTTGGCAGAAACATCCCACTGGCCCAGCAAAGGGAGAAAGAAGTCCTGTGAGGAAGACTGCAGTAGCTGAAAAGGAAAGTGATTAGGTGTGTGTAAGTGGTTTGGCTGCAAGGCTGGAAAGGAAAGGCTTGATAGCTAAAATGCTGTAGCAGGTGTGGCTCACTTACTACATCTTCTCACAGGAGGTGTTCTGGAAATCCACAGAAAAATATCGAAGATCAGTGAGGTGGAGGCAGTCAAACACACTGCAGGAGGTTTACATTGGATACTTCATTGTGCTGGTTTTTTTGCTGCTTGTGAAAGTCAGCCAGGGGGAAGGAGTCACTTGGGATGTTTATCAGAACGGGAGCACTCTGACAAAGACTCTGTAGAGCGTCAGCTCATTTTCTAGGCTTGTCCACCTCCTTCATCCCATTGATACAGTGTCACATCCACTACATTGTTGTGCAGAATAAGCTGCTCATTATTCATGCAGAACATGCACATGTTAAGACTGCAGTGGCATAGTAGGTATCTGACATTTGCACGTAATTGCTGTGACTTGATACTTGTGTAACTAGAAGATGAAAATGCTTTGCTTTATCTGAAGTGGATTTTCCATGTAATGACCATATAACTAAATTAGAGATGGATCAACTTGCTGAGATTTAATATGAGCTCATAGCAAAAAAATTTGTTTAAATAAACTTTATGTTCAGATGGGTTTTGACAACCGGCAAAAATGCTATTTCTCATTCTTTACTAAGATACGATCTCATTACAAGTGAACAATCCCTGCAATACATGCAGAAAATGGCTTAAGAAATCCCCCTTTCTGATATCGTGTCTGGTTGTCAAGTGTTAGATGCAAAGCTAATGAGCTTTGATCCGAGTGCCAACCAATTTAATTCTCTCCATTATCTTGGCTGAATGGGGATACTTATTAAGTTTCCCCACACGTGCTCACTGTGGCACAAAGGTGATGAATTATTCTTATGCCACAATAACATGTGCCGTGACCCTCTCCACCAAGAACCGAAGATGTGACTCTTGCTCTGCTGGAGAAACTCGGACCACGGCACCCAAACCCAGGTGTTCGTGTAAGGCCACACACAAGGAGATCTTATTCTGGTGGTGATCTGGTTCATGGAGTGAAAGAAACTTGACTTTCCGAGGCTGCTAGTGCTGCTGCCACAAGTCTGATACTGCTCTGGTAGGGAGTTGCAGCAAAACCCAACCCTATCTTTGGATCACAATTATTTTCTTTGGTATGGAACTAACACCTTAAGCAAGGCTGCCCTGTGATCCACGCTGTAGACTCATTAGCTGTAGTAGCAGTTTCTACTACACTGTGTTGATGAAGTACACAGACTTATCACCTATGGGAAATAGGTGGTGTAATCCAAGTACGAAGGGAGAGTGAAAGAGGAGAGAACAGTGTTACCCAGGGCCACCCAGAAAGAAGAGTGAGAAATGGCCTATGTGCCCCAAGATCTTCCTCTGAGAGATTGGGAAGAACCTCAGATCAGGGTGTTATGAGCTGTCCTAATTAACAGAGAGCATCAGGCTCAGCTGACCTGTCACAGGCCTCACAAAGTCCTTGTGCCTGCTGCAAGTTAGTACCTGTAACCGATCAGTTCATGGGCATACATGAGGAGGTCCATTGCTGATATAAGAATTTCAGAATACAGTCCTCAGTAACTGGCAGTTAGTAACTTTTACTCGGCTGGCTGGTACTTTGGGTTTTATAAAAGTGAGCATGGTGAGAGTGGAAGTTTAGGACACAAAACGTAAGCAGAGATGCCCTTAATCGAACCTCTCGAACCTTAATCGAACCTGTTTTGTATTACAGAGGAACCTGATGTCTCGGGGATGGGATGCCAACTCCAACCTTGAATCTGTCTTCTTTTCTCAGTTTCTCTCAGCTGTGTTTCCTTCACATTATTTCAAGATCCTTCTATTCTAGCAGGTCATTTCCCAAGCCATTAGACATGCCTATGTGTAAGTTCACACCAATTTGATGTGCCAGCTACAGTTCACAATGATAAAGGTTTATTGGAAGCTTTTCAAACATATTCCCTTGATCAGATTCAAGGCAAAATCTTTCTCAGCCTGTCTTGAATAGACTTCACAAAGAGCATGTACCATGCAGCGTTGCTTACCACCAGGTAGGAAACCTCTGATACAAAAATTGCTCATCAGCAAACTGAGCTGACAGAAATGTTTCTTGACTGCACAGAAGAGATACAAAAGAAGTGGGATTTTCAGGACCAGCCCATTCCAGGTTATAATCTCTAACCCTCATATTTTCACAGTATTTCATTAACATTTACCAATACATGATGACTTAATCAATCTGACCTTTAGTAAGAGGCATAAAGCTAAAAGCCTGTGTAATTCAACAATTAAGCAGAGAGAATCAAAGGAAAAGACTTTTCAAAAAGAAAGGTGGAGAATAACAAATTGTAACAGGCCAAATATAGAAAAATAAGAGAATTTTTCACCTGGGAAATTTGCCTGGAGGGGTCAGGTTAAAGAATTACCCAGCCATTGAGGGAAGGGTACCATATCTATCCACATACCTAAGACCTTTCTAAGATCACAGAGTAGGCCCCTTTTTAATAACCTAAGCTTGATAACATGTCTAATGTCTTCAATACTGACATATAAAAAAACTAAACACAAAAAACAGCAACAAGAAACAAAAGCATAGCATTCTACATCTCACTCATTCATTTCATGAGACTTGTTACTTTCCAGTTGCTTAGGGTTTTGCACAGAGATGGAGAGGAGGGTCAATCATCTCTCATCCACCATTATCAGACCATAGGCAAACCAGCCAAGTTCTGGTCACTGAAAGGAGTCAGATTTGAAAAATACAATCTCTGAGTGATGGTTCAAATTTTCCATTTAAATGTACCACGAGTCTTCAAAATTTTGTATGAGACTGCTTCAAATTGAAGGAAACTCAAGCCAAAAATGGAGAGACACACTGAAACAGAGTGAGACTTGGCAGTGCGTTGACTCTGCTGGGGCAGGAACAAAGGCTCAGCTAACAGCATATGCTATCTATTAAACTTTGTTCTTTGTGTGCGTAGACAGAGCTAAGGAGAGAGTGAGAGAGGCAAGAACTCCAGCTCTCCTCTTGATTTTGGACAAAGCTTTTGCCCATATTATCTGATAGCTAATGGAGTCTAGAGAGATCTAGACATTTTTGAAGATTATTTCACACAGTAAAGTTTTAATTTGTTTCTCTCTCTACTTTGTCAGAAAGTTATTCATCCACCACAATCTAATCAAATTCATTAAAGGATCTGTTAAAGTCAGCACTAGTGCAGCAATTATCTGCTTTGTTTTTGATGAAGGAAACTCTTTTTCAAGCCAGGAAATCTTTTATTGTTAGGAGACAGAAGGTGTTTCCAATTAAGCGGTTCACCTGCATACTAGAAATGTGTGGGAAACCTAAATGGGAATGACAATAATTCTTCAGGTCCTCCATGAAAATGATAAAGGTTAGGCAAAGTCCTGGAAGAAAGCCATTGAGCTCAACAGTACTACAGCCAAGGGTGCCTAATAATGAAAAGGATTTTACCCAGTGTCTTTTTCTTATAGACTGAAGTCCTCTCTCCAACTGCAAACAAAAGGAGTTTAAGATACAGGAGGCATAAGCAAAAAACGAGTATCCATTTGAAAAGAAATTCTAAAAGCCTGGCCTAGTAGGAGAAAATGGTAAAACCACCTTAAGTTTTCATTATCATCAGGATTTCTCCTGCAGTTTCCAAGGGTCTAACACTTAGACAGACTGAAGCCTGTCTTGGCCTTCCAGATCAGTCCCTGAAAAGCCTTCTTTCCTCACCTTTATCCCCCAGACCTGTGAAAAGCACTAGACATTAGCACAGCTACATGAATACCGGAAGGACTGGCTGATATACCAAAGGGTTGTAAAAATGGGCAAACAGGAACCTCATGAAATTCATCAAGGGGAAGTCTCAAGTCCTGCACCTAAGGAAAAATAGCTCCAAGTACTGCTACACACTGGGGGCTGGCCAGATGGAAGGCAGCTGTGCAGAAAAGACCCTGGGAATTCCTGGGGACAGTATGTGCCCACTAGTCACCGAAGCATCCTTGTAGCACAAAAAGACCAGCAGCATGCTGGCCTGCATTAGCAGAATGATTGTGACCAGGTTGAGGGATGCAATCCTTCCCTACTACTCAACACTGCTGAGACACATCCGGAGTACTGTGTTGGTTTCTGGGCTCCCTGGGGTCAGACAGACGTGGAGCTGCTGAAGCAAGTTCGGCAAAGGGTCACTCAGGTGGTTAAGGGACAGGAGTATCTGATATAAAAAGGGAGGCTGGGAAAGATAGAATTGTTCAGCCTGGAGAAGAAAAAGCTCAGGAGGTGCCTTATCAAAATCAAGAATCGTCTGATGAGGGGAGTAAAGGAGATGGAGCCAGACTCTTATCAGTGGTGCTCAGCGAGACGCTAAGAGACAGAAAATTCTATTATAAGAGAAGAAAAAACTATTACTTTAAGGTCATCAAACACTGGAACAATTTTCCATCCTTGAAGATGTTCAAAACTTGACTTAGCATCACAGAACGGGTTGAGTTTAAATGAACTTTTAAATGTCAACTAGTCCAAGCCTCTGCAGTGAGCTGGGACATTCTCAACTAGATCAGGTTGCGCAGAGCCCCATCCATCCTGACCTTGAATGTTTCCTTGGGATGGGCACCAGTGGGAAGCCTTCCTTGTGTTTCACCATCCTTATTGCAAAAGTTCTCTTCCTTCTGTCCTGTCTAATCCTGCCCTCTTAAAGAATTACCCCTTGTCCTACACCAAAAGGCTCTGCTGAAAATTCTTGTCATGGTCCTGGGCAACCTGCTGTCAATAGCCCTGTTTTAGTTCTGGGGTTGTACTATATGATCTCCAAGGGTCCTTTCGAATCTCAAACATCTTATGAATGCTCACAAATTCAGCAACTGCATCACCACTACATATGTGGGCATCTCTGGGCTTGCTTGTCCACAAGGCTAAGCAACTGACTAATGAATTTCTCTTGTGAAAGGCTGACCTTTGAGAAAACATTTCTGCAAGGTGTCAGTTTGGGTAGACCAGACAAGACAAA
This sequence comes from Cnemophilus loriae, assembly GCA_013397755.1. Lineage (NCBI taxonomy): Eukaryota > Metazoa > Chordata > Aves > Passeriformes > Corvidae > Cnemophilus > Cnemophilus loriae. Next base: position 605,697 of record VZTF01003252.1, read on the forward strand.
GTGTAATAGAGCTTTTGAGCCATGTAATAAATTGCAACAGATCGCAGTCCTTAGTCTCCATAGAAATATTGTTTAATTTCTTTGGCAAAGTTTATTATTTTTGAAATATGATTTCTGTGCTGAAGTGAAAATGAAACTGCCTACTCTGAGCACAAGCATTATGTGGCCCAGCCAGCTATTGGGAACGTGGGAAATACTCATTGATTTGAGTTGGAATTAGAATGAAATGCTACATGTCAGTCAGACCAAGGGCTTGGATATATTCTCCTTTAGACCACAGCAATACCCTGGAGAACCAAGGTAGAAAGCATTTAATTTTGCATGTTTCACACAGAAGTTTTCTGGAAACATTTCCCAAAATATCATTTTCCTGGGAAAAAAAAATTCCAAGTAGTTTCAGTTAACATATAGCTGCACCTAGAAAAGGAGACAATGGGACTGACAATCAACTGTTTAACTTCCTCTCTGGAGCAAGACAAAAGATAGCCATCATCTCTAATTATTGAATAAAATTACTCTGCCAGCACATCATCAAGAAATACTTCTATGTTTTTAATATAAACAAATGTGTGTAGTTTATATTCAGATGTCAGACATGGTAAAGTGATCCTGAACAATTACTTGCTGCACTACATCTGCTAGAAATTTTTGTCCTTACTCACATAGAAAACTCTGTGGATGCATCTCCACAGATGTCTGCTCTCAGTAGAGTACTTCACCCACACAACTCTCTAGGCAGCCAAGTCTAGATAAGGGTACCATGCATCCAGCTTTTCCAGATGTGGCTCCCCTTCCCCAAGTTTTTGGATGCCCTGTTGAATCGTGGGCCACCGCGGATCCGAAAATCTTGGAGACTAAAGCTATTGCCTTGCCTATGCTGCATGGATCACCTATCAAGAATTATGCCGAACAGAGACCAAAGACTCTAGACAGCACTGGTCTCACTATCACATCCACAAGTGTTTGTGCCATGGGAACCTCAGATATGGCACCTTGGTACCTCAGCTCCTTCCAGTGCCTTAGTTATGTTGCTTACATATGCTGCAGGTTTGGCTAGTCCCCACCACAGCACAAAGCCAGAACACAGCTGCTTTCAGTGTGAGAGCAGATGTGAGGTATTGATCACAGCATGCTGCTTCAAAGTTTGCCTAAATTCTTCTCAGAAAAGTGGTTCATAAAGGATATTAAGAGTATAACCTGCCCATAGAGGTAAATTGCTCTTTAACACTGTAATTTTGTATTGACTCAAACCATACAGATGTAAGTCTTTTCCTATTTATTTTCTTTTCCAACAAAATCTTTCTGTTCCCACTGCTCATGTAGATGTCTAACTCACCCATTAAACATTATATAAATGGGATTGTTTTATTGGTTGTAAATGTCTTGTTATTCAGTTTCATGTCCCAATGCTTTTGTTTCGTGCGGAAGGCAATCTTCCTTACAGCAATAATTATTTTGTACACTTCTGTCACGCTGTCACTTCTTTTCCCTCTCTAATCTAACCATCTCTACACTTTCCTCACTTTCATTACATTAAAAGCTTGCACCACATTTCCATTCCTCTAACTAATTTTTTCGCATATTTCCCTGGACCCTTAGTGTTTCTGCAGTATTATTTTCAAGCTGGTTGTCCTGGAAGGAATAGAGGACATGTCACTGGCTTATATAATTATATTATATTATTTTCAATATTGTTTTCTATCTCTTTCCTCCTACATTCTATCAGTTTGCCAACACTTTTGCTGCTCTCAGAGCATATGGTTCGGCTAAGATGTCTGTTGTGACACTTTTTTTGCTGCACGCTTGTGATTAATTTAGAGCCAAGCAATATGTCATTCTGACTTTTCCTTCCAACTTGCATTATTTGCCGTTGTCTGCAAGGAATTTAATCTACCACCAAGCCACCTAGCTTTCTTTACTCCAGCAGAAGTTCCTTACAGACTTGCCTCCCTTGGACTATCTTATTTATGTCGAAGTCATTTACAAACCTTATCTCCTTATTATGTCACTTGTTTTCTTAAATAATTCCTATTGAGGCTTTTCTTTCCTTGAAAAACAGAATTTTTATCCCTATTTCACGGTTCCTTTGAAATTGTCTGAATTAGCAGAAGCACCCCATAGAGTACCGCAGACAAAGTAACATAGTGTGACAGCCTTTTTCCTGAAGGAATACAGTAAGAGAAAGAACAGTCAACAAAAATTAAGCAATTCTGATACATTGACAAACCCTGTCTTGCTGCCCCCCATGAAGTTTTAGACTCTGCTGCCAGTTTTCTCATGAGGATCAAAAAATTCCTGCTCAGTTCCTCAAAACAGGAGGGAAAGTCTTAGTCCCCCAGGAAGAGAAAGACTGTGGAGTCTGTAAACAACCTCACATGGGATTGATGGGAAGGATGTAATTTTCACAGCTCCAAAGTCACAGGATTATTTTGCATGTGGCAGTATTTAGTACAAAGAGACTAAGGTTTTATATTGCAGAGAGGAATTGTGCACATGTGGAAACTGAGAGACCAGTGGCAGAGATGCAGAAACGAGAGACAAGGCCATATGTGGAGACATGCAAGGAGTTGAATGGTGAGAGAGGAATGGAAGCAACAGATAACTCACATTTTATGGGTCCAGCTGGGCTTCCTCCCTTCTGACACATGCAACTGGAGTTTCCATTAATTTCCTTGATTTTGATTCACCTAAATGTGAAGTTTAAAAATGGCTTTGTCCCTCCCAGCGTAATCAATCCATCCTGCAGCTCGCTCACTTGACCTAGAAAGTTAAGTGTGGGGAGGCAACCCCAAAGCAAACTCCATTTCTCAGCACTGTTCCACAATCCTGAGCTCCTCTCCAGGCTTTCTGACTGTTTTCACTCACCTTTGCCTCTTCAGAGTTCAGGCACTATTCAAAGTGAGTACTCCCCAAGCCATACAGCAACAGGGGTATGTGAGGAGCAAGTCTTTGCATAGGCATGGTTAAAAGCTACAAAGACCTGATCTTTTCATTCCACGTGACAAATAAAACATGCATTGCCATTCAGACCTATAGGATAATCACTGATTTCAGTGAAGTCTTGGAGAGGATTTTTCAAATTACCTGTCATAAGCTATTTCTGCCATTGGAGTAAATTCTAAAAAGATTTTGACTTCAGCAGAGCAAAGTTGCTTATCACTGAACATTATGATAATCAACCCACTGCAAACATTACTGCTAGAAGATCAGTTACATCATTCATTCCTTAGTTCCTTTAAATCTCTGGATGCCTTCAGTCCCACTCTGGAAAATTTACTTCTATTTAACGTTTCTTCCATTTCGCATTTTGACCATTCACTCTGGCATACACTTTTAACTTTTTTTTACCTAGAAGATAGTAGATATTTCCCTGGTATATCAGTGATTGACATTAGCACATGTTTTATCAGAGTTAGCATGAGAACAGAAAAATTGCAGTATCCAAATACTGTGATCAGTTGCCTCTGCTCAAACCTCTTTAGCATCTGAGAGTAAAATATGTCTCTGGGTAATCTGTTTCACTTTGCAGTATTAAAGGTCTTCAACATTTTTATAGGCACGAGAACCCAAGTGACTCAAGACTAAACTGTGTTGGCTCACCCTGGGGTAACCCCTATAAATGACAAACAAATCAGCATTTCTCAGTTAAAAAACAACACCAAGTGTTCTACAAAATCCCCCAGAAGTTTACTGCAGTGATGCTAACAATGCTAGACATTAAGGCAAGGAACTTCCTTTTTGCATTTCAAGAGAAAAAACACCACCGCTGTTTCTCAGTGGATTCCCAGCGAAGTTGAAAAGGTCACTGACCCAACCATGATGTAACACCAAATACTGGGAGTGGCGATTCCTTCAAACAGCTTTTCTCCAGAGCACTATCTAATAACAATTTTCACCCTACAAAGAAGGTCTTTATCTAATGTGCCTCTTGCACTAAAGCCTTACTTTAAAAGGGTGGCAAGAGTCTTTGCTCTTCTACTCGTTGAACAATCTCCAGCAAATATTTATTAACAATTGATAGAAATAGGGAAAATCTGTTCCTGAAAGTGACATGCATTACCTTTAAGTACTGTGGAGTGTCGATGTTAGCCTCAACACTCGTTTTATAATTGATGCTGGGCCTGTTAGAAACTGCAAGGGTAATAATTTCATTTTCTCAGCAAAACATCTAAGTTATTACATAGCCTAAACAGGATAGGCAGAAGCCGGGGGCTGGAGGAGCTCTGATGATGACTCACATGATGGAACAGTAGTGGAGGCCCTGTGACTGAAAGCATATAGAAACACCTGTGTGCAGATCACCCTCTCCCCTCTAGAGGGGTGAGAGATGCATGCTCGTTTCCAAGATGGTGAGGGAAACTGGAGGCCTGGGAGGGTTGGAGCAACATAGGAAAGGTTACTGGTACAAATGACTACATTTGCACAGCCATCTGCCATCTGCACTGGACTGGCACCAGCAGAAAGCCATGGAGAAGTGGCTTACTGGGAGGAGACACATGTGGGAAGAAGCCCTGAGAGCTGATGGCAGGGGATAGCCAGGGTAATGCCTCCTTCAACAGAACAGTGAAGAAAAGCTGTAATTTGCAATTAATTCTCCTTGTTTACTAGGAAGTGAGAAAATATGACTCTTTGTTCACAGACTGAATATTTCTGAGTAGATTTTCTAATTTTGGCATGTATTTTCTTTATATAGTCTATATTTTGAAGGGTAAGTGATTGTATCCCTGAGTGGCTTCTACAGTCACGCATAAGATTACCTCAGACCTGCTTTTAGCTGTAAGGGTAGATTCAAGCTGCATGAACCACTTGACCTTACTTCGTGCCTTATCCTTGACTGAGGCATCTAACAATTACTAATTCTGCAGCACGGGTCCTTCAAATACTTAGGCACAGAGATTTTTGGGGTGCGGTGGCAGGTGGGCGAGCCAGTATGTTTCAGAACACACTCCAGTGTGCATAGAAGGAGAAAACATCCATTTTCAAAAAAGAACAGCTGGTTCTGGAAAGGATAGGGCCCAACTGACCACGTTCTCGTTGGCAATAGTAAAGTATAATACCCATTATAATGTCCACATTTGCACATGAACACGAAGTCAAAATGCAAGCCAAAATGTATTTGCCACCTTGAGGGGTTATTTCCAAATGTTCACTCTCTGCTGCAAGCTAAACAAACCTTGTGTACATTTGCACTTTACGTGTGCAATGAGAAGCTTTTATTTCAAGTACACTCATATTTACTCTGCTTCCTTTCTCAAATTAGAAAAGCTTTTGAGGAGGAAATGTATGCCGGTAAACAGTATATCAAAAGCAAAAAGAAGTATTTTTCTCTTATTACATCTGCACTTCCTCTGTGTCAAAAGCACATAGCTCGCCCAGAACACAGCTTTATGGGGCAGATGGCAATTTTTGTCATCTTTCTCATTTAAAAGTGAAGAAAGACAAAAAGGAGTTTATCTGGAAAATTTTTGCATTACAAACTTGTTTTATTTTCCTTTGTAAATGTTTTAGAGGTGGAAATTCAGTACCCTACAAAGACAGGATTGAAAAAAAAGCCTGGAGAGATGTTTAAAGGGAAAGATGTCTTTAAGATTTAACTGCTTATGAATTTAAATCTCAATTTTGACAGGTCTTGGGAATTCATACCCTATTTACGCTGCCCACTGCAGTTCTAAGGAGAGTGCCAAAATAGGTATCAGCAGCCTGTCTAGGAGCCAGCTGTGATAAAGTTCTGCTGACACAACAAAATCACAACCTTGTGGATCTTCTCAGACCAATGCAGAGTGGAGGCAGAGACTTCATGCCTGTGTGTGCCTGCCTGTGCAAACACAACTCAAATCACTCAAGTGCTTCAGATACGATATCCTCCATTTCAGGAAAGCACTACACATAGATGTATTGCATACACACAGGAACTGTCCAGAAAATCACAAAGCTCTGAAGGGAAAGCATCATTGTTAATATTCAGGTTAACCACTTGATAACTCTGGTAGAAAACTACAGAGTAAACACAATCCGCGTGGGAAGAAAAACAATAAGAAAAGATAAAACCAAACTGAAATACACTTTCACACCTTTACTATGTATGCCAGAAAAAACTGCACAATTCCAGAGGGGAAAAAAGAATCAATTTCGTGTCACTTACGTGACTAACTTGTTACTTCCTTTGGAAATTGGATTTTTTTTCTATTTGCTAGATACCCTTCTTTCTCAGGTACTTACCTTTTCTAAAGTTTACCTTTCCCACAGTTTGTCCATTAATAAACCCCACTTAGTGACTGATTAGGAGCCACTTCATCATCATTCATGTTTCCGGATGTAAAGCCAGGAATCTAAAATGAATTTACATAAATAATCCCCATCACAGTTTACTCCATTCTAATAACCAGTTCCAGAAGGAAAGACCATTAGCTTACCTTTTTTGTTTTGTTTTGTTTTGTTTTGTTTTTCCTTTTTAAATTTAGACCTCTGCTCTAAAGATGCTGGTGAGTCTCTGTGCAGCAGGCAAAGGATATTGCAGGCCATCCAGGGTCTGCAGCTCTGAAATAACCTTGTTATGAGAGCTATTAGAAGCTGGGGTCAATAGGATTCCCAATGCTTCCTTGTTTCCTGTTTGGAGCCATCAGATCAGAAATCTTCACACCTCAGGGAAACATGGTTGAGCTGGGGCAATTGAACCTAGGGAATTCCAAGTTAAGGCTCCTTTCAAAAAGAGATCTTTGAGTGACTTTGAAAATTTTTTTGTGGAATATGTTCCTTTCCACAACTACTTCTTAAGTTAACAATGAATATTTTCCCCCATGAATTTCCATAAAATGGAAACTTTCCATTGATATTAGTGAAATGTTACCAAATCCACTCTTTATACTATTTACTGTACACAAATTAAAGCCACAGTCAAAAGTTAGGGCAGAGGAATATCCACTCTTTCTTGCAGAAGGTTTTTCTTTGTTTCCAGCATTTTGTATCCTAAAACTACTACTTGGAAAGAGTGTTAGTACTGTTTTGGACAAAAACTGCCTGTGCACTCTGCAGTGTATTGAGTGACAAAAGGCTCCCGATCCAGCCCACCGGGAGAAGGGAACCTGAACAGTAGAGAGGTATGAGGAAGATTTGAGATCTTTTATGCTTTTATTTGCTCATTTGCTTTTCAAGTCCCAATCTTTTCAACAACAAAGAAGGCAACAAAGCCCTCTTATGCCCACATATCAACTTTTGCCCTGCATGAACCTGGAAAAACCCTTCTCACCAGTGTCTCAGTTTCACCCCACTCCCGCTGGAAGTCACCTGATGGAAAACCCTGCAGCAGACAACCCTGCCCATGGCCCAGTGCAGGTCTGTGGGTGCTTCTGTCCATTTGCAAAGCCAGAAAAGCCCCATCCAGTACTGCTCTAGGGGCAATGAAGCTGCAAATGCCTGACACTTGCATCAATAATTCTTACTGCCTGCCTAAATGGCTATTGTTTCTAAATATCTCTGAAAATTAAATTCTCAGCTCAGATGAATGAATGACTGTACCTGACTATATGATCATGCCTTCTAAATTTTTCAGCCTCAGAGTCCCAAAGCAAAGGTTTGAAAATGACATCCTTTGTACCTGCAGGCATTACACCAGGCTGAATCCTCCCCTGAGCTGTCAAAGCTTTATGTCCTGTCAAAGTTTTATTTCCTGAGCAGATAGGAAGCTGTCTCTGGATTGAAACACAGCAGCCATTTAAGGGTACACAGCAGCAGCACAGAATAATTTGGCAAAGGAGTGTGGAAGAAACACTGCATCCAATTGAAATGACAGGAACATTCACAGGTAGGAAGAACGCAATTATCCAGGCTGGAAGTAGACCAGGATGCCATACATACTGCAAACTTGGCATTTCTGAAAATGAAATGGCAGATGTTTTTCTGAACTTCTGTCAAGCATACGTTTTATTAATTTAATTTATAAGAACTACTCTGCCTTTCTGCCTTTGGCTCTTTTTTCATTTTCTATTTTTTTTTTATTTTTGCAAACATGTGCAAGAAAAATGAAATATAATTATATATAAATATATACATAAATGCAAATGCATATACACAGAGACAGACACAGACACACACACACACACAGATATGTATTTATACATTTCCTTCTTTTTGTTCAGAACGTATTAGTAACCTGAAGTAAATGAAAGGCGGAAAAATTGCTCTCTGGGACCTCATGGTCACCTCTAGCCTCCAGCTGCAGGAGAGACCCAAGACAGAGAAAACATGAGAAGATATTCTGGAGGCAGCAATTTAGACTGACGGTGTGATAGACTAGGCGATTGTATAGATCTTGCTACTTTTAACGCCTCAGAGGTAGCAGAATAGCTACAAAGCTGGGGGGTGGGGGGCATGTTTTATGGAGGACAGGAGAGATGTAACTAATGCATTTAAGCAAAGCAGGTGTACAGCCCCGCAAAGAAACAAAACTGCTCTCCCTACTGTGCAGCTGACCTCTGCAAGATGTGCCTGATGAATGAAGATACACAGCACAGCTCCTGGCTGGGGATTTTGTAATGGGTAGCATTCACACACACACACAGAGACACAAAAAAACCCCCATGACTCCTTTCTCACTATTCAGAATTCTTCTACTTCACATTTATTTAAAAGCTCTAACTGTGAAGGTAGGGTGAAACAGACTTGCTACTCTGCCAAGGGAAAAACTAAACCAAACGAAACAAAAAAACAACCCCACAAAAAACCCACCCCCAAGCCAAACAACCAAACAACACAAGAAGGTTTTTTATATTAATTGTTTTTATCAACGAGTAATAGAAACCACTTAGCAACAGAGGTAACCTATTCCCAGCAGGGGGATGTCTCTGCTAGATTCAAGTGCCATGAGACACTATAGCAGCAGAAAAACGGAAGGCAAATGTATCAGTGCAGGCCTCCCTTCGGTTCTCAGCGACTCAGACAACAACATTAATTGGTCTTCATCCGCTGACATGGGAAATTCAGGTGACTCTCTGATGCCCAACAGTTCAGTCCCTTCCGCCAGTCATAACAGATCATTCACTTTCTCCTTTTCGATGCTGTGGTGTTAGGGATGAAAGCAAGCTCTGAGGGCAGTAATTCCTTCCACTTGAAAAGAGAATTCTTCAAGCAGCACTAAAAGGGAAAGTCGCCACGGAAGATCCTGTGTCTCTGATCTCGCCTCTCCAATTAAGATTTCCGGATTTGCAGAGCAAACTAAAACACTCATTTACATTTTTTCTCAATGAAGAATGAGGTTTTTTGAACCAGAACAAAAGAAGCCAGAACACTTATCTTTTCCTTAAGTCTTATTTATACAAGTGTCTAGAAGTTGGCCAAGATCTTTGGTAAATAAAAATAAGTGAATTAAATAGCAGCAACAGTCTTACTCTTTCAGCTGGGGTCATTATTTTGATTAGGCTGAACATGAGCATAGGAAAAAAGTAGATATTTTATCACTAAGCCACTCAAATCTAGCCCTGTTATTGTTGTAACTTGACATAAACAAATGCAGTAGTATGTCCAAATCCGGTGTTCCCACTTAAAGCTGATGTTGAAAAATGGGGAATAGTTCAAAAGAGCTACATGACTCAGTGAATGAATGATCCATAAAACGTGCCTGGTGGTGGGAAACTTGATACACCCAATCTATCTGCTTTATCTGAAAAAAAAATCAAAAGGGAAAAGTCTGCTAATAGCAGATGACTCTTTAAGGAAGCAGAAGAAGACAGAACATGATTTCAGAGTGGGAAATTCTTCATGGCTGCAAACGATGAAAAATAAACATTTTTGACAGCAAGGGTGATTAGCACTAAAACACCCCTCCTAGGGCGGGCTCACCTGGTTCAGTGCAGAGCCTGTCAGACATTTCCATGCACGCTGTCTCATTTATCTGACTCAGTGCCAGGCCAGGATGCTCCCTCAAGTACTGCAGTGCATTTGCATGACACTGGGTAAAAGCTTGGTTTCTTCTCTCTGTCCCTACTGCTGAGCCTGGCTTGTCGTCACCCTCTTGGCTCAACTCTGCTCTGCTCTGTGCAGGCACAGCCTGATGTTTCCAAGCCAAGATGCTTACTCTTTCAAATGGTACCTGTACACTAGTCAGGCTGGGGTTGGTGCTGAAGTAATTTTAAGTTCAGGTTCGGTTTGAAAAACAATGGCTCAAATCCATACTTGGTTCAAGATCAGTTAAATTACCTCATGAACACAGAGTCTTCGACTGACTATCTTTTCTGGATTGAATTTAGAATTTACCTGGAAGTTATCTAATCCATCTGGCAGTGTCTGTAGCAGGAGTAACATGGCACGAGAGATACATATGGTCACAGTGAAACACAGACCCTAGGCTACACACTAAAGGCAACTTTCTCATCTTTCTCCCTCTCCCTCAGGAAAATCAAGTACAGCCCTCAGCACTGTTTTCTAACTCTATTTCTATTTGGTTCCATCATGAGATGGAGAGAAATATTTGGGCCTACCATGAAAAATTAATGCAGCCTCCAGCTGCTTAGTGGATGTAAGTCTTGTATCTAAACAGGAAGAAAATTTGTTTGGAAACCATTGAAAAACCTAGTTATTTATGCCACAAATCCAGGAGGTAGCCCAGCTGAGGGTACAGTGCACTTTCCAACAGACATGTGAGGTTTGCAAGATTAACCACAAACTGAATTCTGTATACATCTCAGACTATATAACTAGACTCAAATAATCCATTCATGTTTTTTTCAACTAAACGAAGTCAACAGATTAAGATACTCCTACTTGCTCAAGAGTTAGTGCTGGATTTTAGTTATCCCAAGTGGTTGTAAGAAACAGCTTTCTTTCAGTTGTGCAGTTTCCTCAGAATCCAAACTAAAACCAAACTGCTTCAGATGCACAACCATTAATAAGGAGATTTTGTTCAGTTTGTTGGGTAAAGGGACAGATTATGGGCTGAAGAATCATTTAGGCTGGAAGGATCTCTGTAGAGTCACTCATCCAATCCCCCTGCTCAAAACCCAATCACAATAGGTTACTCATGGCTGCATCCAGTTGGGTTTTGACTGTTTCTGAGGACTGAGACTCCACAACTTCTCTGGACAACCTGTTACAGTGTTTGACCACTCTGACCATTCTAAAAGTAGAATTCTTTTCTTATACTGAAATGGAATTTCCTGTATTTCAGTTAGTGCCTGTTGTTTTCGCCCTTTCACTGGATTCCACTGAGACAGGTCTGCTTCTGACCAAAATCAGTAAGGAGACTATTACCAAAAGTGTCAACTGGTTTAGAGCAGACTTGGGACAGCCACAGCACTGAAGAATCCTGGACTCAGGAGGCCCATCTTTGCCCCTGACTGACTTGGTGGCCATCTACTCCCCCTTCTCTTGCAAAGTACCATGAGACCTGTCCAGTGACTATTAAACATTATTGGCAGGCAGAGCCTGTGGGAAGCCGTGATGATTTATATGAAGCTAGCAGATACATCTGAGAAATCAAAAATCATAGGGTTTGGATCACCAGCCCTTTTATAGTATTGTTCATTCTCACTGGAATTGGAAGTGAGCAGAAGATTTTGACCTTAATAAGCCTTGCAAATGATTAACTCATACCTGAGGCATTCACTGTAAAAAGTCTACAGCTTCTTTTCCAGGACAAAATGAGAAAAACTGTTTAGTGTAAGAAAGCATGAAAGGTATATTCAAAACAAAGTAAAGTCACGGAAAAGCGATATGTTTGATCAGAGTTGCAAGGACTAATTCTAGTACTAATTCCCATGGGCACCCTGAATTTCCAGAGCAGTGCTTGTGAATGCTGATATATGGCAGTTCATCTCTGGTGGCTGAGCGAGACTTAGAGTGCTAGGGGGATGGCAGAACTAGCTCACTTGGACTGTTATGAAATCTAAGACGAAAATAACACAGAACACTGACATAATCTTTTGTCTTATTTGGCATTGACTACAATCCTCTGTTCCAGCTACACAAAATTGTATCTTAGACCTATATGTTATGTCGGCTCAGTCCTACATAGTTCTTGTTCAGGTAAATGATATTGATTTCAATGGAAATTTATCTTGAAGCAGAAAGGCTTTAATTCTCAGTATACGCAACCTAATGCAAAATCACTCACAGTTGAGCAGATGTCAGTTTAAATTTCAGTCATGATATATTCACTGGCATGATAACAGAATTTTCTGTTGATATCAGCACAAATCATCTTCAGATCTAAAGAGCTGGTATTAAGAAGAATTCAACCTTAAGAGGAAACATATGTCTCTGAAAAAAGGCGACTCCAGAATCCTACAATGACTAAGTTTATTCTTTCTTTTTCTTTCTTTCTTTCTTTCTTGTTTTCTTGCTTTCTTGCTTCTTGCTTTCTTTTCTCTTCCTTCATACACCTCATCTGGTCAGAATTAAGCCCAGAATACCAAGGGAGTCATGCCTGTCATGACAGCCATGCATGACCCTCACTAATTCAGCTCTTCAATAAATGGACCTGTCAGCAGAAAACTGTTCATTTATGTTTGTCATTGCTAACAAATGCATCTCGAGACATACCCTAAATGCAGTTTCAGTTCAGTTCAGTGACATGAACTGAGCATAGTGTTGACCCTAACTTGTAGCCTGGAAACACACTATGTGAGTCTTAGAGGTTTCTTCTAGCTCGGACTAGCGGGCAAAGTACCAATTTCTTCAGACTTTGTTGGAATGGACAGATTGGGGGTAGAAATCTCAGGAGAGCCAGTTTGTATGAATATGTTTTGGCAGGAGTCTGGAAGAAATATAGTAAAAAAATTGTCTGCTTATGAGGCGGTTCAGTATTTCCACTGTCCATCTCCAAAACAGCAAAGATGCCCAGACAGAGACATTAAAATGGAGAAGCTCATCTCAGTTCTCCAAGTTACAAGAGGCATGCAGTCAGAATTGCCAATCTTATTTTACACAGGCAAGACAACCGACTGAACTCAAGACTTTATTTAGTAAAAGCTGTTTACAGGACTGAAGCATAAATGCCTGATCTTACCAGTTATTCTTTCAGGCCTGAACATCTCCACTTCAATCAGTCAGGAGCAGAACTTCTCTGGAACAGGCTTCTGACTTTAAACAGGATATAACCTAACTCATGATCATGACTGGAGGTTTCAGGCAGAGGAGGACAAGGTAAAAAAATACAGAGGAATTATTACAAGTATTAAGCAAGATATAGTACTATACATACTAAAAGAGCCTGGCTTCTGCATATTGCTGCTTATTTCCAAGCCACTTATCATTTGTAGACTTTCAGGTCCATAGCTCAGGGAGCTCTGAGGTAAACAGGACATAGCTAGATGCACAACTGGGGCCGTTGAGGCATTGCTCTCAAAAGCAATCAGTACCATCCTCTCCCATTTGAATTCAGAGATGGGAGTTGGAGCCTGGTCCAGACTGTTGCTTTTCAGCAAACACACACTAGAAAAGCCTTGGCTGGAGTCCCACTCCTGCTGCTAGTTGCTCTGAGGAACTCAGCTGAAATCCTGCTCTGCCTACGCAATGTAGGAATATGGACCCTGGTTTCCCCCTCCCACTCAGCTGCATTTTCTGTTCTGTGTGAGCAGTGTGAACTGGTTACTTTGTACAAGAGACAGCCTAGTAGGCAAGTGACAGAGACGCTGACCAAGGCAGGGAGGATGCCTGGCAGTCAGCACAAGAGTAGGATATGTTGTGGGCTCCTGGGCAGGACTGGCAGACTGTGCATATACTCAGTGCGTGACAAACGTGTAAGTGCCCAGGAGGTTTCACTGGAGGGAATTGAAGAGCAGAGGAAATCTGGCTTCCTTTCAAGTTAGGCAGCAGCTGAACAGGAGGCTAAAGGATCAAGATTTTGGACACAGACAATTAAAGTGTCAGTCTTTGTGAATGTAGCTACTGGTGCCTAGAAAGAGATTAATTTAAATCTGCATATCAGACCTACATTAGAAGGAAGGTTCTTTCAGTTCAGAGTAGGATTTAGAAACTGTGCATAGTCAAAGAAATGTTAATGGACCACAAATATTTTTTAAATTATATTTTATTTATACTGGTGATGCTACTGTAGGTATTAGTGAAAATGCAAAGCATATGTTGTAGAGCAGCAATAAAAAAAGGGTGTCTTGTAAAGTGAGAAGTACAGGAGAAGTACAAATATGGGTATTTTTGGACAGTCAGAAAAAACTCAGAATCTTGACACCAAAAAAGAAATTAGCTTGTGTTAAAATGTAGGTTGGACAAAAGACATAAAATTTTTGACGTATTTTATACTCTTTCTGTGTGCAGATTACAATATAGTGAACCTTGTAATAGTTTTAAGATAAACTAATTGGCAAGTTATTTTTGCATTTTGCGCATGATGCTAATCATGCTTGTAGCTTTATGGATATGAGTACAATGACTGTTTTATTTCTAGAATTCAAGTAATGCTTTCATAAACTTGTCTCATGCTTATTTTTTTATTAAGTTGCACAGAAAGGTCAAAGAAAGGGTTGTTATGACAGCTCCCAGTGGGTTACAGAATAGAAGTGGTTTATAAATAAAAGCCTCTTTTATCTGTCCTTTGATCTCCCCATAACAAAACCTCCTTGCAAGTATTTTACTTGATACAGTCATCATTTCTTATTAGTTTCAAAATATCTGCAAGACAATGTCTTGATCATCAGTTTATGGGTACACTCTACTGGGAACAGAGAAAAGGGTTTATTGTGCGAGGAGAGAAGAGGCCATACACTATTTCTTTCACTATTTTTGGCTCCCTGGCCCTTGATAAACTAGGCTGGTGACTAGATCCTGTACCTTTCAGGACAGATTCATAGCTGGACAAAACCGGAATTACCTCCAAAAATTATGTATTTAGCCACATCCTTCATCCCCAGCTGAGCTTCCAACGTGCCTCTCTGTCAAGGGCCGTAAAAATTAAAGTTCTTCGGGGCACCTCTGAACATTTCTGCTGGGTAACTTATGAAGTTTATGCCATCAGTTCTCCCCCTGCCCTCTCAGACAAAAGAAACAGGAGGTACACGACATTGACTCCTCTGCCTCCAAACTCCCCTGCTCCATTTTTGGCCTGGCCTGACACCTGTGCTGGGGTGTTACACCTCGTGAATAAAGGTAGCAGAGTGAGAGGGTGACCCACAGATGGTTTCCAAACTCCAGCAGGGATATACGATGGACGGCCGAAGAGGGGAACATCCCACACTGGGCTTTGTCAGTCCCTGGCACACAGGCAGAGTGGGGCTCCAAGGCTAGAACCAAGAGTTTCAGTCTCTCATTTATGTGGGCTGGAAATAAAAGGGCCTTTGAAATCCATAGAAATCCCTCCCCTGTAGAACTTTAACTGGGCTATGTGAAAGAGAAATAATTAATCTCATACACTGAAATAGATGAAAACAGGGATATTTTAAAAGGACCATCTCTAACTCTGCCAATAAATTATTTTTCACATTTGACCTTTAAATTTTTTCATCCGCTTGTACTTTGTTGCTTATTCTTAAAGTTTGCAGAGTTTGTTTTGTCCCTTTTCCTTTAAATAATTAAAGTTTACAAAAGTATTGCTAATTTTCATTTATTAAAAACAGTTTTCCTGCATAAAAGTAATTCCAACTGATCATTAAAAGCAGATTTTAAGAGGTAAAGAAAATATATCGATTGCATAAAATCTGAATGTCAAGAAATATGTTTTTAATTATTGTTATTTTATTAATGGACAAGTGCTATCTTATTAAAACTAAATTGGATGTGCACTGAGGAGCACTAATGTGAACCATTCCCAAGACAAAAATTAAATACACACTGGTACATAATAAAGCCCTCATATATAATAGAGGTGGTTTACAAGAAGATCTTTCTGCTTTTGAACACATCAACATGCACGTATTTCACCGTCTGAGTTCATGGTAAGGTCCCTAGCATAAAGTATATTTCTTGAAAGACCCGGATTCTTTTTTCTGTTGGGATATGTTTATGTTGCTTCATTAACTTCCAGGCTACTGCTTCCAGTTTCTAACTGTTCAAAATAAGGTTTGGGATGGAAAAGCTGAAAACATCCAGCTAAAATGCAGTAGGGCAGACATAAACAATCAAACATTGACCCCAAAGAAATGCATTTCAATGCAATTCAACTTCTGTGTACAGCAGAACACCACTTGTCTTGACTTCCCTTTACTTCCTTCATCAGGCAGTTTTATGGTCGTAGTGAGGAGTCAGAGCAGCTGGAGATGATTGTGGTCAATGTCATGGACCAGCTTCACCCTCCCAGCCCCTGGGGTGTCTGACAGCAATCTGGGTTTCCAGTACATGGAAAAGTCTTCCTAAACTTGATTTTAGTCCAACAACATAATAGACCAACTGGAAGCAGTTCAGGCCCACTCCAGCTGTTTCTTCTGATATACTCACAATGATAAGCTGACTGTCTAATCCTGTCTTTCACCAAAATACCTATCAAAGCCGCAATGCCCACACATGTGTTGCAGGTTCCTTTGTTTTGCGCAGAGACAGTTATTTGGGCTTTCAGTACAACCCTGCTGTTGCTTCACCCATCTGGTTTCAGAGAAAAAAAACAAGTGTATTTGGTTATTCTTTAATGAGGGGAGGTTATTAGATCACTGATCTGAGCACAAGTGTCAACCCACAGCAGCAGTGGGTTTTTCCAAGACATACTGGAATACCAAAAAGGAATTTCCTGTATTTACTTGGAATAAACTATTTTCTGCAACAAGTCTTAAGAATATGAACACTGTTTAGAGTGAGAAGTTGAAGGCACATAGACACAACAAAGCTCGGGTTTATTTGTTCAAAGGGAAGTTAATGACTTCCAGTTGTTCAGTGTTTCGCAATCAACTCCCTCAAACTCCTAGCTGGAGCTTCAGCCTTTCTGATGCTGGGGATTAGATGCCAGCATCAAGGCACTTGTTCAGTCTATTGGAAAGATCAGTTAAAGTTCTCCTCCCTGTTAGCCATGGGAATATAGATACTTCACTGGAAAGTAAGGTAATTCTTTTTGGCTCATGGATGAGAGGACTGAGGGATGTGTGGACAGATCTTGTTGGCTTGTCATGGAGATGACAACGTGCAGTGGCAAGGACTGCTGTGGCATAGAAATGAAGGGCAGAGGGTGGCAGCTTTTCACATTTCAGCAAACCCACTGAATCACTTCTTTGGCAACATTATCTTTTGCTGTCCAGAAAGATGAGGAGACAGGTGGGCAGAAGGGAGTTAGTACTGTAGACCTTTGCTACAGCAGGCTTTTGCCATAGCACATTTTGACATCCTTGAGAAGGCAAGACAGGCTACTGTTGCTTCCCTGGCTCCTTTGCCCCAGTGCCAAGACTGAATCATGGGCCAGGAGCTAGATGACACTGCATAATGCACTGGAAAATTCCCTGACTCTGATCCATAAACTACATTTTCCAGTATATTTAAAGAATTGGTTTGTTTGGCTTTTTATATCTTCTGTCTTCAGAGGTGTTTAAGAAAGAACAATTACCACACAAAATAAACCAAATCATGATGATTTCATGCTGGAAAGCATGCTGTGAAATCAGTGAGAATTTTTCCCAACTTAAGACCCAGAAAAAGAGTCTGAATCCTGAAAGGCTATACCTTGAGGTGTCTTGGACTGCTTGCCTGCATTCATGGCACTGAACTGAAGCTTTTTGTAGACGGTATTATACCAGTAATTACAGTGTGTAGTTTAGCTACTGAGCTTAAAACTTTGATCAAAATTTCTAGGACTTCACATAAAAGGCTTACTATTTATACAGAGTGAGGCTCCTTTGCCATTAGCTAAAAAAAAAATCCCAAAAACTTCCCAGACCTAGAATGTTCTGGTCTCATTGAACAAGCATTTTCCACTGTGAAAAATAGTTTTTCAGGTGAAAGTAAGCAGCTTTTCCAATTTTGTTTGTATTCCACTATGTTTGGAGCGTAGTTCAGTCCAGATTTTAACACGCTCAGAAAAGAAAAATAGGGATACAAGACATAAGTTCTGCATGTAAGTTAATGTACATGCATTTGAATTTCACGGACCTCCTACTTTCAACAAGTGAATCACTACTACATACATTATTAAAGTCATAGTTTATGTCATGAGTTTATGTCAGGATGAGGTAGCTACACAGTGAAGCTATGTAGCTAAATTTCTCTAGCACGTGTTCTTAAAACCCTCATAGAAGAGCTGGTTACACGGATTTCTGTTATGCAGCGGCCAGTGTCAGTGTACTGAAATCTCATTTTGCATGAAGTATCCCTCTGCCAGGATCCACATGAGAGGTTAATCAAGCACAGTCCCAGAAGCTGAGCACAACAGAAGACTGTGATCGCAGGCACTGGGCAGCTTTGGAAACATTTGGTGCCGTGAGGATACAGCTAAATGAATGCAGATGATAAGAGAGTGTCGTGCAAAGAGGGATAGGAGGGAATATCACAATGCTATGGACATCACTGAATAATTGCTTGAACAAAGAAAGAAGGGGTCCGATGATTTCTTGGAACTGTGCTTTATATAGGGAAGTCTATGACTAACGTGGATGTCTGAACCAGGAGTCATCAAGCATGACTGCTTGAAAACACTCAAAGAACAACAGATGCAATCCTTAAGAGAACACTCGACAAACTGAAGGATTTAATTAAAGAGGCCCTAGTCCTGAAATACTATGACAATAAGCACAAAAGTAACTTGTTCTTGGGTGCATCTCAGGAGAATATTGGCACAATACTCTTTCAGTAACGCAGTTGAAGCTGTAAACAAGTGGCTAATGCATCATGGCCACTAACAAAAACTGAATGTAAGTATGCTGAAAGAATGAAGGAGACATTGGCCTTAAGCCATGGCTGTAAAAAAAATTCCTTTATTTATTGGACACCACTGTTAGCTGAAACTGACCATAAACAATGTACTGCTATTGCCAAGACAGGCCTGATAAATATCTTCTGGAGAGAACAGAGATTGTTTTTCAGTTACAAATGTATGTTTTACAAATTCAGTAAGCCTGGGTGAGATTTGGTAGTTGCAGGCAAATTCACAATCATTTTACAGAACTTCCAGACATTGATCATGGATGTGCCAAGCCTCCCAAAAAAAACCCCAAACAATCCTCTCCACTTGCAGGCAAAATGCAGACCATGACTGCCTGTATCACTACAAGTTTCACATAATGGGAAAAGTAGTGCAAGCTTTGGCACAAAGCTGTTAGTGCCATAATGCAGCCCCTTATTGCACCTCGGCAGTGAGGCCTGAAAGGTACATGTGGATTTTGAAAAGAGGCTGAATGGATAATACTGAATGTATTAAAAAGAAGTATTTGAAAGCCATTTTAAAAGAGAGACCAGACACTGTCGAGAAATCTACAGTTATATTAAAACTAGTCAATATTACCTAAAAACTTTGTTTATGCTAGCAGTGCAGGACAACTCCCTGCAAAAGAACCCAGGAAGATGGCAAAAGAAAAAGAAGTATGTGTAGATATTTTCGTGACTTTTATTTATTCTATTAATAATAAATAAAGCACGCTATTATTGTTATTGTTGTTGTAGTTGTTTCTATTTTTACAATTACTTCCTAGAAGTTCGTGCAAACCACCAGCCATATGCTCCATATTCTTTTTAACTAAACGTGACATACCAAGCACAGTAATATCTGATGACAGTCCGCAGTGCAGTAGGTATCACTGAAAGCAATTTGCACTGAAATACAGGTGTAGATTTATCACCACTAATCCCTGATACTTTCAGACTTTCAAGGCTAATGGGAAAGCATCAGAAGAACACAGTGCTGTCTGTAAAATAAAAAATTGGAGCAGTGAGGCTGATCCCCGCTTAGTGCCAGTGTTGGATCTGGGGGGAACTGGACCCTTGCAAAGGCAAGCTGGATCATGCTCTGTTGCAGAGAGGCTCTTGCTGCACTGGGCTGGTGGTTCACACTCAGGGCAGTGATAGACAGAGCTCCAAATACCCTGTTTATCAGTGATCCCTAAATGCTTGCCAAGTAGGAAATTTCTGCACTATTACAGACACATGCACAGGCCTGGTGACATTGCTGAACAACAAATACAAGCATCCTACAGAAAACCAGAAGAATGTATTATGACAGCTTTAGCTGCATCTACACAGGTGTATTTGCTGAGATGGAAAAACCATTTAAAAACTTGCTGACAATTTCTACATCAGGAACCATGCCCAGTGAAGACAGTCCTTAAGGGATACTTTCTGAAGATGTCAGTTAATTCCTGGCTAGCAAACATAATGATTTTTACCATTGTTGCTCCTAAAGTCCTGTTATTACTCAAACACTTAAATGTTTTCACATTTAAAATGGACTAGTAATCCTCACCAAAGAAAAAAATAAGAAAACATTAGGTCCAATGGCAAATGTAAGGACCACACACACCACCTCTTTACACTCTTGGGTGTGGCAAAGGATCTTGGTTCTTGTTTCCTTCTTTTTTTTTCTTTTCCTAGAAGTACAAACATGTACTTGGCATTTCAGATTTCCAAATTTACAGAAATCAGATGAAAATTC
Source organism: Cnemophilus loriae (assembly GCA_013397755.1). Lineage (NCBI taxonomy): Eukaryota > Metazoa > Chordata > Aves > Passeriformes > Corvidae > Cnemophilus > Cnemophilus loriae. The sequence goes on from VZTF01003252.1 coordinate 626,197, forward strand.
CCTCTGAGCATCAGTGGGAACATTGCAGGGTTCATTTGAAGCCTGATCCCATACGCTCTATTGTGAGTGAGAAGCATGGAGCAACTTCAGTGGTTGCATGGGGAGACTTGCAGGCTCAGGGCTGGTTTGGCAGATGGCTGAGCACACCCTTCTTTCACTCAGTGGGTGTCCTGGCCTCTAACAGAGGCTATCAGTAGGTCACTATTCCTGATAAGGATGCCATCATACACAGAGCAAGTTCTTGAAAAAAGCTGCCTCTTGAATAAACAATGGGTGAATACGTCTTCAGAGAGGGCTGGATGCTCTCCCTCTCTTGTTTTATTTTTGTGAGTGTGAAGGAAAGGAAGTGTTTAAGATACAAAGTTATCTACTTGTTTTGTTATCATGAAGCTGCAAAATGTTTAGGCAAGATTTATTTGAAGTTAAGCTTAGAGGATTTTTTATTTTTGTAAGTGCCTGATGGTTTGAGCCTACGGAAGATAAAACAGACTCCATTTGTTGTATTTCTTTTCCTTGGAGTTTTATTATTTCCTCCGTATTTGTCAGGCTACCTCTTCTTTAATAAAGATGTCTTTCTTCCTAAAGTATTTTTTTAGAGGTAGTCAATTAAAACCCTCACGATATGGATTCATTACACTAATTGATAAACATAGAATTGTGTTTTGTATAATGCAGCTGAGCTGGTAAGAGTAATATCTGAATTTTCTAGAAAGGAATGTAGAGAACTGATGTACTGTCCTTACCCTTCCTCTCTTCTACACTCAGGTCACTCACAGATAAAAGTTTTTGCCCTAAAATAAGATAGGGCTTTGCTGCCATTCATTAACGCATGCAGTAACACATAAAACTGATGGCAAAATGGAGCAAGGTTTGTTATAATCTTACAGGTCTCCGGGTCTCATATTAATAGTTTAGGAAGACGGATTTCTGGCCATCCACAGGAAATGACAATAAAATGAAATTTAACAACTCTTGCAAGTGAGAGGTTAGCAGGAGGCTTGAGACTGCTTCAGCCTGAGCTGAGTGAGAGGAATGCCACGAGGCATTGCAGCAGTGTGGTAAGCAGGCAGTGTGTACAATCTTGTGCCTCAAATCCTCCACGTGAATGTCACGAAGAAATGAGAAAACATTAAAAGGAGATCCAACGTTTTTTTGTATTCAGTGTGGGCCAAAGTTGTCTTTGGTGTAACTTCAGAACACTGCAGAGCTTTCCTTCATTTATACTGTTAACACATAAAATTCAGAAAATATTTTTGCTAGTATTTTCTTGGGAAGAATTTCTTTTCTGGCAGCAGTTCCAAAGTTAAGACGTATTTATACACTAGAGTCCCATTTTGTATTCCTTGGGTAGAATCCCAAATTCCCTTCACTTTCACCTCCAAGGGATCATCAGCATTTATCAGGTAAGTAATGTGTAAAAGGCAGATTATACTCCTATAAATCCATTATAATTACAGTGATTTCAAAAGTGTTCCTGAAGATTTATGCTCAGGTAATTCGGCTCACAGTTGGTAAGCTTTCTAAGGAAGACTAAATATTCTCTCAAGAGAAAACAGCCCTTACAATGTGCTATTTTTTTCTCTTCTATATGTCCTCACCTGCCATCATAATGAAGTATTTTATAAAAATACAACATGAGGTAATGACAGTAACTGAAAAGCAAAGTAAATTCACACTAGAATATCAAGCTGAAGTCTTCCCATCTGCTTTTCATTAACACAGACCACCATCTTAACATTATTTAGCATCATATTTTTATTTAATTCAGCCTGTCTATTCCCTGTTCACCTTGCCTACATGACAAAAACCTTTCTTCTTGGTGCAGTTTAATACCAGGAATATAAGTTTCAATTGTCATCTTCACAGACTAAATTCTATTAAAAAGCATTCATCAGGTATTTTCTCCTGCATATCCAGACACTAACACACACTTCTGTGCCAATGAACCATTTCGAAGCATCAGCTCAGCCTCCACTGAAGCTAGGCTGAAGCCTGTGATTTACCGTGGATACTGCTTTGGAGAGGTTCACAGCAGTCCCAGTCACAGATCTGGGAGCCCTTTGTGCTTCTGCTCTATGGACAACGTCACATCCATTATTTCTTGACAAAACATATACACTTAATGCACTGTACCAATATGAATAATCAAATCTAATGGAGATGGCGAAAGGCATTTACTCATTGATGCAGAAGTTCTAGTGATTGTAAGATTTGATGTAGCCTCAGATATGTCTTAAATTATTACTGTTTCAATTATAAACTTCTAAGACTATGTTTGCAAAAAGGCAGAGAATTAGTGATCATTTGTATGTTAATTTGGCAGAACAAGCTTAACCGTGACTTTTGTGGGAAGAATTGGAAACGTGTAGAATACAATTGGTTATAATTCAGGTCATTTTTTCACATAGTAGAGGCATGCAGAGAAGCTGTAGTCCAGAGCGAGTCCAGAGGTGTGGCAAGACTGCAGTACCATAGGAAGCATGAGTGGATGCTCTGTTGGAACTCAGTTACTGAGCATCATGCCATGAACCTCAGATTGGCAGCTTCATTTAAAGTGCCAAATTACTTAACTGTGTAAGTGAAGAAAAAAAGGAAAACCACATCATGCTAGGAAAAAGAAAATGTTTGGAGAAAGAAGAAAGCATAAAGAAAAGCATATGATCAGGTTCACCAAACATTTGAACAACCAGATGATTGCAGATTGTGATCCACTGTTTATTACACAAATATACTTATTTCTTGCTTTAGCTAGTAACTTTCACAGATATGTCGCAGTTCAAAAAAAAAAAAAAATTGCCTTTTTATCCCAACAAAGGAGGAAAAGTGTTTCCATCTTTGACAAGACTGTCTGCTCGTAGGGACGGATACCAAGGTATTGAGTGGAGTATTGCTTGTCCTCATAATCCTGATCAGGCAGGAAGAGGAGTGTTTAAGCCTATGTCACTGATATCTCCCAGGGGCAAAAGCCACCTGGGGGAATAACGACAGAATGTCCCCGGAGGGTTAGGAGAGGTGGCATCATCAATGGCCTTAAGAAAATGACTGTTGCCCAAAGCAAACTTGTGGTGGTGCATTCCGCCATCCTCCAGGCTGCCTGGGATCTGAACAATGCTGGTCAGGACTCAGCCTTGGGCTGAGCTCCTCTTCAGTTTATGAGAAACACTGCCTGATCCCAGGAACTTGTGCTATCTAATGAGCTCCTGTTTTTGTTTTTTTTTTTTTAAACAAACACCCTTGGACATTTTTTTGTGTGAATAACAACCCAAGCTGGAAAATATTTTTGTTCTCAAACTTTCAAAGAAGTTTCTGACCCAAAATGCAACCAATGTGAAACGTTGTTATGACAAAAATCCTCTCTCTTATGGCCCTATAAGCAGCATGATCCCACCACCTACACTTCCACCTCCATATAGATAATTTTGCATTTAATTTTGGATTTATTTTGGTTTGGATTGATTGGCACGGTTTTGTTTTTTTTCTTGTCCTCAGTGTGCCTTAACCATCTAGTAAGTAGTAGAGTGATTCTTGCCAACGAACTTTGTTGTGCTCTTGCTTTTATATGAAACCTGTTTTTACTGATGCCTTTCCCAATGCTTCTTTCAGTGATCTTAAAGCACTCATTCATGGCAAAAGTCTATCCCTTCCTCTCATGAGACAGTAGGTTTACAGAAATATAGAATAGTTTAGGTGGAAAACATCCTCAGGATCATTAAATCCAACCATTAACCCAGCACTGCCAAGCTCACCACTAAACCACGTCTATAAGAAGCACGTCTACTGGTTCTCTAAATCCCTCCAAGAATGGTGACTCAACCTCCACCCTGGGCAGCCTGTTCCAATGCTTAGCAACGTTTTTAGAGAACAAACTTTTTCTAATACCAAATCTAACCTTCCCCTGGTGCAACTTGCGTTTATTTCCTCTTGTCCCATCACTTATTACTCAGGAGAAGAGAGTGACTCCCACCTGGGTACAACCTCCTTTCAGGCAGTTGTGGAGAATGATAAGGTCACCTCTGAGCCTACTTTTCTCCAGGTTAAACACCCCAATGTCCTCCAGCTGCTGCTCACAGGACTTGTGATCCAGACCCTTCACCAGCTCCACTGCCCGTCTGCGGTCTTGCTCCAGCACTTCAATGTTTTTCCTGTAGTGAGGGACCTAAAACTGAACACAAGATTTGAGGTGTGGCCTCATCAGTGCCGAGTACTGGGGCACAATGCCTGCCCTCATCCTGCTGGCCACACTATTGCTGGTACAGGCCAGGATGCCATTGGCCTTCTTGGCCACCTGGGCACACCCTGGCTCATGTTCAGCTGCTGTCACCAGCACCCCCAGGTCCTTTTCCTGNCGATCCTTTTCCACCAGGCAACTTCCCAACCACTCATCCCACAGCCTGTAGCACTGCATTGGGTTGTTGTGACCCAAGGGCAGGACCCGGCACTTGGCCTTGTGGAACCGCACACCACTGGCCTTGGCCCATCAATCCAGCCTGTCCAGATCCCTCTGCAGAGCCTTCCAACCCTCCAGCAGGTCAACACTCCCACCGAGCTTGGTGTCATCTGTAAAGTGACTCAGGTGGCACTCAATCCCCTCATTCAGATTACTGACAAAGACAATAAACAGGACTGGCCTTTGTACTGAGTCCTAGGGAACACCACTTTCGACTAATGGCCACCTGCAAGTAACTCCACCACCACTCTCTGGACCCAGCCATCCATTTTCTGTCCAGAGAAGAGCACACCCATCCAAGTTGTGAGCAGGCAGTTTCTCCAGGAGAATGCTGTTGGAAATGCTGTCAATAAAAACATCTTTTAGGTTCTGCTGTACACCACAGTGGAGGGTTAGTGTAAATGTTCTTCTCAAATCATCCAACAGTCAACCCATAGTACACTCAGCCTCAGTACATGTTTCGTTCTTCACCCACCCCACATAATAATTTTCCATCTTGTCTTGCAAACCTAAACATAATCTCTTACTTACTAAGAAGAAAAACAAATGCTGGGCTCTCAGTGCCTGTTAATGCATCCAGATGTTCTCCCATTTGCACTGCAGGGCAATATGGCAAGAAGGCGGAGTGTGACTGGTTGTGCTCCTCTTCTCACACAGATGTGATTTCTCAAATTCCAGCTTGGTTCCCACAAAAAACTCCAAGAAAAAAAGCTTTCTGAAAGGCTTTTCAGCTCCTTAATAGCTCATCTTTGAAACTACTCAGTCTTCTTAGAAAACACTGGGTTCACTTTCCAGTTACTTCTCTTCTTGACCTTGCGGATGTTCAGAAGTGGACCCAGGATGTCTTTATTATCTTAGGGTTTGCTGCAAAAGCTCTGTTTTGTGCAGGTGTCCCAGAGGACCAGCTGACGTATGAGAAGACAGGATCTTTGTGCTTTGGCTACCTAGAAGCTCATACAAGTGAAATTGTTATTCAAAGTTATTAACAGATATTCAGTTACAGGATCACGGTCTAGATGAAAAATAAGATCCACTTCAACAGCAAAACTTATGCTCATGAACCTGCACACACCTGCACAATAACAAGACATACTTGTTTCTGGCTGACTCCATGTCTGGTTTGGGAATGCTAATCAATCTGTGCAATGCCACAATTTTTGGATTGGCTTCACAGCACTTCATAATTATCTACAGTCTCCTTTTCTCCAGTTGCCTATAGTACACTTCTCTCTGACACAGTGAGGGACATTCAGGCTTTGCACTGTGCTGGCTATAGCCTATGTCTGCTGTGCTGGTGCTAATGTACAACAGTAGCTGCTAAAACACCTCAAGAGTTTATGAAGTCACTGCAAGGGAATAAAGCAGAAATTTAACTAACAGTAACACATCTGAGCATGTAATGCGCTGCTGCTGCTGCTGCTATTAGCAATAGCTGTTTCCATTTTTGTAGCCTGCCTCTCCCGCCATGGCACTCCAAGCTGGGCATGAAGTACAGATGGTAAGTGTCATGAAAATACAGCTGTCTCTGCCCCACTGGGTAGCAACCAACCGAGACAAAATAGGAGAGTGGGAAAACGCATTGGAAATGCTTAGGACTATCAAAACACAAACAGTAGGTTTTTACCAGGTCTACCTGATGATGTACTTACTTTGGTGGGTATGATGCTGGCTGTGGACATCCCCTGACAAAACAGCATTGTGATTTCCAGAAGGGGCTGATAAGAGCATGGGGCAGTCAAGACCATGCTGATGCAGCTTCTCACACCTCCAGCTTTCATCTCAGAGTCTGCAAGTCTGTAGTTAAAACCCACCTTTTGCCTCCTGTTGAAACCACATTGTGTCATTCATGGATTATTTTGCGTTCTCTTCTGAGTGCTTATTATTTTGTTTAAGTTATTCACACTTTCTATGATAAAGTTGCACCAATGCACTAAATAATCATGAGATTAATCCAAGACAACAATATAGTTCCTTTTATTGATATAAGTTTGTTCTTGTTCTTATTCCTGGTGCATAATAAAGCTTCCCATAGGAACTGAAGGCACTGGTGGGTACTTAATTTCAGTCTCTAATAATGAAATGAAGCAAGTAACAATCTTTTTGAAGTTTCACCCTCTGGCAAGGCTCACAGAGTCTGGTTTTGCCTCGTTCAAAAGGTTTAATGAGACACGGGTCTTGTGTGCATGTGTTTATGGAAAGAGAAAGAAAGGAGGGCTGTCAACAGCTGGGAAGCATGAGACTGAGAAACAAAATAGGCTTTGTGGGCTGACCTCGGGTATCCCTCACCTAGCTAGGTCTCCACATGGAAAATAGGTGATGCCAGAAGAAGGTAAATATGCAGAAAGTTTAATGTGCCTCCAAGCTTATCTGTTTTCTGTGACCAAAATGCACTACCTCTCATAACTAACTGCCTTGTTTACAAGCGTTTTATTATTTTGCTCCAGCCCTGAAAGAGTTTGTTTAGAGCAAATTGTAATCAGTTTTCAGCAATGCCTGGGGCACTGGCTCTACTGGTCCTGGGACACCAGACCTGTAAGTTCTTAAGGGATACATAGCTTGAAGAAGCAGACCCTGGGAGCAGCAGGACTTCACAATAGAGGGGTTTCATTTTGGCAGAGAAATCCATGGGAAAAGAAGCTGTCAGTTGGTAGAGCAAGACATAGCTGGGTTGCCCACAAAAAGACCTCTATCCCAGAGAAATTAAACGAATACAAGACATACGAGGGCTTCGGTCTTTTGATTTAGAAATTATCCATGTGTGGAATGAGTTTAAGGAGTCATTTAAAATCCTAATTAATTATGCCTTGCCTCAGACTTTGCTCAGCCAGCTATTCAGTTCCCTCTCTATTCCGTTTCCACTTTTAGAGAGATTTTTCAAATTTCTATTACACTGCATAGTGAAATAACAGTAAGTAGCTCTAAAAGCAAAGAACAGTGACTCATCAGTGCCCTTACTGAGTAAATAAATGCCTCCTGATACTGATATACTTCTGTTGTGTGATATTCCAGATGACCACACACATAGCCAATGCCTAATGCTGCCTCTACCAATAACAAATCTGTTCCTCCTCTGGATTTGCAGAGATTTCTTCCTTTTGAATAGCTTAGAGAAATTTTTTTCTACCACTTCCAAGCAGACAACTTAATTATGTTTAAAATTAATTTCCTTCCAAAACTCTAATAGGTGGTTACCTTTGCTTTCAATTAGTAGTTCTAACAAAGTTTGTAGATCCTATAGTGTGACTACTAAGGACATGTTTCCAGAGACCTGGAAAAGGGACCCATCTCAGTGATTCCAGCTCAGATTAGAAATTCACGATCCCAGGACAGATGTAGTGTAATTACAGATACTATTTCTCTAAACATGAGTGTTATAGAGACAACTGAAACAACAAGGAATCTTGGATACTCACTTTGCATAATTCATTATCAGGGATCTTGCTATTTCTAGAGCTGGACGAGAAAATAGTAATGTCATTTTAAAAGTCTTTTTTAATCATGGACTTCTAGAATTTAGACACTGCTTGAAAATATTTTCAGAACTATTCCGTAGGACAAATCTCACCCTACTGGGTAAACAAGCTATTAGACATGAACACTGAACATATTAAGGACTCAGTTTCCTAAGCCATATTGTTTGTTTCTGTGCTCTGAAAAGATAAACAGAACTTTTCCAATGACCTTTCTTCTGCAATACTCTTAATCTGGAACTGGTTTTCTACTTCATACTTTAAGTCTACAATGCTTGCTTAAATTTTGTTCTACTGGCAAGTAGTTTTGAAACTTCTTTTATTGGCTACAAGAGGCACTGCAAATGGAAGCAAAAAAGATATAAGGACATTTTGAGCAACTCAAAGAATGTGAAGAATTCCTCTCAGATAATCTTCAAAGTGTGTTTTTGTATTTTTGTTTCAGGGAAAACTAAGGAAAATTAGGCTTGCAAAAAATAGGCCCATTAAGACATACAAAATAGTTTGATTCTATCTTAAAATTTCTTGCAAGTTGTTGTATTTCAGATCTTATAAAAATGGCAGCAATTAGCACAATTATTTCCAATCTTTATTTTCTGTAAATCTACTGAGGTCGTCACGACTTGGCAAAACACTTGCTAAACAGATGTCACATTCTTCAAAAAATTACCCCCAGTTATGCAGTATAATACTGAAAATGCAATAAAAGTTAAAAGAATAATGACGATTTCCACCTTTGCTTGAGAATGAGAGTTGCTAGTGTATGAATCATAGAATATTTTTCTGAAAATATCCTCATATGCTTCCTCTGGTGTTTTGATCCCAACTATTCAGCAAATATATTTTCTTTATGACACCAAGGCCTGATACTTCCTTATGCCCTACTAGATTCTTTTTTCTGTTGTCTTTATTACAAACATAGAGTAAAGCAGCCCTAGCCAGCTTGCCTTGAAATTTCTAGCAAGTCTGCTCTATTTGTCAAGAGCATCGTTCTCTATTCAGAGGATTTCCTTTGTTTATTTTACTTCTGGCAACATGGTTTGTTCACAGTTTCCCCATAGTCAAGGAGACCCAGGTCTCCCATGTTTACTTTAATCGTGTTCTTAACTGGAACCAGACAGCGGAGACTTCTGCTGAGACACTTCTGTCCCTCCCCACTCAGTGTCTCATTTTGAAAATCATTATTTGAACAGCATGGTAAAGGGAGGTTGCACATACTCAGAACTCCAGAGAAGCTATCAGTCGAGGTTTGACATTGGCTAGAAGCCAGGCACCCACGAGAAACCATTTATTCATTCTCCTCTGCTATAGTTGAGCAGAGGAGGGGGAAAGAAAAAACCAAAAGGCTCATGCAGTGAGATGAGGATTAGGAGAAAACACTCTAATGGCAAAACAGGCTTAAAATTTAAAAGATATAAAGAAAAATATATTAATAGAATTAAAAGAGGATAATGAGAACTAAAATAAACTCTTAGAACACCTTTCCCTCCTGCCCCACACCCTTTCTTTCCTTCCCACCAACAGCGCAGGGAGACAAAACATGGGGTTTTTAGTCAGTTTGTCACTTCTAAAAATCTTTCTTTAGTTCCCTTAGGGAGAGGAGTCTCTTCTGTTATGTCATGGGGTCTTTCCTATGAGAGACAGTTCTCTGTGAACTTTTTCAGCATGGTTTTAATTTTCACGAGCACCAGTCCTGCTCTACTTGCTGCAACGTGAGTCCCTCCCATGGGCAAACAGTTTTACCACAGCTGTTTCTTCATGAGTCATTAGTTCATGGGGTGTAGTCTTTCAAGGGTGAGTTGTTCTAGTTTGGAAGCAGTGGTCTTCTTCCTCTATCCCTGGAAGCAAGGGTCTTCTCTCTCTGTTCAAGTTTCTCACTAGATTACAGCTTTTCAGCATTCATGTGCTCCAGCATGAGCACCTTTTTCACAGGCTGTGGGTAGACTTCTACATCCCCCCATGCACTTCACGAATTACAGGAAACAGCTTGTTGTATTATAGTCTTCACCACACCTTGTAGAAGAATTTCAGCTCTGATGCCCGGAGGACCTCCTCCCCCTCCCTCCTTTTCACTGACCTTAGTGTCACCGTGTTGTTCTCCTCACGTGTCTTCACTTTTTCTTGTTCTCTGATTTGGGAGAAAATTTACGTCTGTAGGTTCATTCATTTTCAAGTTTTATCAGTTGAAAAGTTCTTACAGAGTTCCGCAAGTCTGAAACATTGATCTTGTCTGGGCTCCGTATCAGGGAATTGTTCATCATGCCCCTAGCTGCTGGCCACATGGTCCCCGCTGGCACCATGCGGGCGGCACCAGCCACTGGCTCCACTCAGCGCCCCTCCTCATGCAAGGCACCAAAAAGGAGACGCTGCTGCTGCCACCCCCGCCATTCTGTCCGCTATTGCCGTGTGGGGTGTTGGTGGAGGAACCGCTGCTTATCCCAAGGGGAACCTTTGTCTAAGGAACCCCTGGCGGTGCTTCTTGGCACCTCACAGGCCAGCTCTCTCACCAGTGCGATGGAGACACGCAGCCACTCACACTGAGCTGGCCAGCTCAGGCGTCACTAGAGGCAAAGAGTCAGAGGCGGCCCTTGCTGGAGCACCGAAGTTTATTACTTATCTGTATCGATGCTGTCCGAGGAGGCAAGGGAGCAGGGGAAAGGGCGAGGCAAGGGGGGAAGGGACCAAGGGACCAGAGCAGCAAGGGGGCAAAGGGGGAAGGACGAGGCAAAGCAGCAAAAGGGNTGCCCACCAGTGAGTCAACTCTGTACCTGGGCTTTGTGGCCCCCCGGCCACCACAACTGCTGGTTCAGCCGACACAGCAGTCCGCAGCATGGCTGGTTAAAAGCAGCTAAGCACTCAAAGTTCATTGCGAGCCATGCTGAGAGGGCAGTGGCCTCACCACTCTGGCTGCGTGGCCGCTTGCAGCCCTGGCCACATGGCTGCTCCCAGCACCGGGATGGCTGCTGGCTGGCCGCACCGGGATGGGCCCCACCAACCGCACTGGGAGGGCCCCCAGCAGCCGCCTCCTCACCCCTTGGAGGAAGAAAAAGAGAGTTGCCCGCGGTTTTTTTCCTGCTTAAATATGTCATCACAGAGGCATTACCAGCTTCTTTAATTGGTTTAAGAGCATGTCTGTTTTCAGAGCCAGCTCGCGATTGGCTTTGCCAGGCGTGAAGGAAGCTTCTAGCAGCTTCCCACAGAAAAATCACTTCCACGGCTGGCTTCTTCCCTCTTCACCAAAAAATCAAGACATGCAATACCCACACACTATCCCATCACAATACATGCCACTCAATATGAAAATGTTTAACCTTAGAGGTGTATCAATAGAAAACTAATTTTAGAGGACGCTTTTCCTCCACTGTACTGTAGTGAGAAATCTGCTTGCTAAAAGCACATGGTGACCTCACACCCAATATACTGCATATTTCTGTACTTGTGGGCAAAGCCTGCTATGTATTTGCAAATGCTTATTTCTTGCTTCAACAACAATACTTTTTCCCCCCATTGATTACAACGCTTGAAACACTATCTTGATAACTATCTCAATAATTCACCCCGGAGATAAATAGAAAAGGTGACGAGAAAAACACACCGTTTCCCTGCAAAATTAAAGCATGTATTCTCTTACCTTATACTGAACCAGACAAAAATGCCACATTCTACAGACATTTCTACAGAGGCAGGTGTCTCACAGCTGAATACACATGCTGTGAAACGCTAGTTCAGACATATCAGTTTAAGTCCCTGCTCACCCTCACTCACCTTTTCCAATTTTGTATTCTGCCAGGACAGAGCTGCACAAATTTCCTTTCCCTTTCTCCTTCCCTAACTGTGTCCTATAAGCAATATATATCTTCCTGTCTTTTGTGCATAGCGACAGAAGTGCAGAAGGAAAGATGAATCAGTGGGTAGGCCTTCAAAAATCACGTGGTTTGTTCCCCGCAGTTGATTTCCTACATCTATACCTGGTAAAAAGCACCATGGAAAATATATACNGTAACAAATACAGTACAACTACCATGAAAATTCTTGCCTCAATACTTAACTCACCTCTCAATTGGTTTCTTCAGAACTAATCTAAAGGAATCTTAATTTGTGGTTTTTCTGTCCTGTTTGTGCAGATGTATTATACAGTATCTAAAAATAACTTGCACCATAGTTCCCAATTTTGCATCTGTCCAACAGAAGAACAGAGCCCAGGTTGCAAGCTTTGCCTCAAGCAAAATGATAATTGAGAGAAAGGCTGTAAGAAGTGTCAGTGTCTCTTTCTAATAAGTGGGCAAAGTGGGAAAAAGACACAGGCAAAATGCTGCACTAGTTCCATAAGGTGAGCTAATAGAAAATGTCAGCAGTTTTCATGTTCAAGGGGCTGTGTTTTGTTTCAGTAAATCTTTACCGAAGCTGGTAGAATAGAAAATATTTGCAATCCAGCACAATGGAATCTGGTGCTCCATATCACATTGCTGGATCTGTCAAACGGAAAAGGAAAAAAATGCCTTTATTATAGTCCTTATCCATTTTCATAAATTTAGAGGATTTCAGGCCAGCAAAAGACAATATTATGCTGCTTGGTCTGCACAGTGTAGTCCACAAATCCTTCGTTTTCAAGAATAATTCCTCTGTCAAGTCCATATCTTGTGGCTGAAATACAATGTAATTTCTGCAATGCAGCATGTTCTTCAATGGACAGCTTTGAAGTAGCTCATGTTCCCAGATAAACAGGACCAGTAGTCAACTGCTCTCATGAGTATCTGTGAATTTGTCCAGCAGCAGCCACCTGCCATCAATTATTTTTATGTCATTGTCTGCTAGATTTGTTCTGCTGTTCTCTCTCTCTCTCCTATCTGAAAACTGGTTTTCTGTGTAGGTTTGCATGGACTGTAATAAGTCACCTCTTAATCTTCTCCCTCTGCTTGGTATACTTAAGTAGACCTTCCTCCATTTTTCTCCACAAGGCAAGCCTGCCAGACCTTAAAATATCTTGTTCTTTTGTGGTCCACTCATAAATTTCAGTGTTGTCCTGAAATGAAGCCACCAGATTTGATACAGACTTCTGTTCCATAGAAAAGTAACAACATTTCCACAGTCCTGCTCCATAATCCCATGCTTGGATGTGCACTGTTCTTGAAGCAGAGCACCAGGAAGACACTACGACTGACACCAGTACAAGCCCAGGCAGGGAGTATAGCCCTCTTCTTGGCAGGCCAGGTTCCAGCCTCGGCTGCTCCATCTCTTTGCATCTCTGAATGATCAACAGCACTGAATAAGCAGCAGTTTGTCCCTGATGTTCACATGTAAAATGATACATTTACACCTGAACTATATTTACTGTATTTCTGCTCTGGACATCAGAATACTAATGCTCATTTAAAAAACCCCAAAATTGTATTACAGTGAGGCCCTAGTCTCTGCAAACACAAGAGCACAAAAAAGCTGCAGTCCTGCATACTTGTCCCTAAAGACTCTCATCATTTTCCATAGCACATGTTAAGACCCATGTTCTTCCATCCATGAAGAACACTTGTAGAACGGCTTTACCTAGCAGCTGCATCATTAAAATCAGTTAAACTTTTGATATAGGTGGAATTATTCACATGCAAGATTGTTTGCCATATGAAAGTCCTCACTTCTTGCCCTAGGTAAGTATAGAAATTGTAGGAAAAGCCTTGATAGTTTTCCTAGCATGCAAATCCGCTTTTTTCATCAGTAGAATTAGTGATGCAAAGGTCTGCCTACATAAAGCTAATCGTGGGACTGAAACAGAAGTTAAAAAAATGGAATCAGAACGTAAGGAGAGGTAATCCTCCTTTTCCAGTGCAGGGCCATGCTTGTGACAGAAGACGGATTGATGCAAAGGGCTGAAGGCGAACTGACACTAAGACACATACAGAGCTACTACACAGAGAAAATGGCATCTGAGTAGGAGTGAAAAGCCTACTGAGGTTATAAAAAACCACAGTCTTCACCTCAATGAGCTTTAGCTCAGACTCTGAATTACACGATTAATTTATTTCATCCTGAAGAAGTAAAAATTATACCATTCTTTGAAAGACTGATGCAATGCAGTGGGATATGAATTTCAAGACAGTGCTAGGATTGTTTTGCATACCATCTCAAGTGTCTTTCAACACTTTAAAAATGTTTTCTTCTGTAGAGGAGCCCTTGAAGTCCCATGTTGTATCTTGCCGTGGGAGAGTGATCACAGTATGGTTCATTTGGAGGCCTAGAAGGGCATCAGAGGCCATCAATGGAGCTGAACGCCAGCATTCGCACTGCACAGCTGGGGAGGCTTTGGGAAGGACTCACTAGAGGGTTACTCTGTGGAAATAGCTGTCATTTCAAAAGCATATGTTTCCATTATAAGGAAAGACACTTGTAAGGAGTCTCTCACAAAAGTCATGAAGGCCATTATATGTAGGAACAGCATGACATCCCATACAGAGCATCTTATGAATCACAGATTACTCTTCTCCAACAAAAATGCCTAGCTGAAGTATGCAAAGCCTTTGGTCTGCTTATACCCTGTGTACTGTGAGGTGCCGTTCAGCAGTGCACTGAGAGGCTCTCCCAGGCACTGGGGCTGTTTAGATTGGGATCTGAACACAAGTCTTCTCATAAAGACTATTCCCAAACAGACCTGTCTTCATCCCACCACTACATATTTCATTGTAGAAAATTCCCGTGATAGTGGACTAACATACCATAGCTGGCACAAAACATATCTTTCTAACTTGTATCAATTACTGGAAAGAAAATCATTCTTTGCTGAAACAATTAGTGTCATCTAGCTCTCTAAAATGGAAAATGCTGCCTATCCTGCTCAGATTTCACAGTCTGGGGATTTCCTTCTAGCACCAAAGATTTTGAAAGTTCTGCTGCTCTGATAACAAATTTCTTTTTACTATTCATGCATCAGGTCTTCAAGATAATGACTTACGAAATCATTGTTGTAACATTCAGGGCACGTGAAAATGTTGGCACCTACCTAGAAAGCAGCATGAGTGATTTACAAATGTCATCCTCCATGTATTTCCCAAACTCTTGCTTCTATGTTTATAGGACAGGCACACACAGAGGTCTCAGATACGATTAGGATGTCTTTGCGGTGGCTACGGTAGAGAGAAATATGTGAGGACCCTGTTCCTCAAGAGGACACTCTCAGAAAAGACACAGCAAACAGGAAATCTTTTCATAGTTTGTATTTTTGATGCCTTCTGTAGGACCCTGCCATTGATAAACCCAGCTTCCTTATCATCTCAACTGTTAAATACAGCTCAGGACCAAAACCCTTTCCAAAGTGAGAAATTTAATATGACACAGCAAGTGCTGACACCACTAACTACTAGCTCTGAGTCATCCCTGTTTCCGTGCATTAGTGTGGCAAGACACAAGGCAGGAAGGGATTTATCACCCCTAAAAGCTCCTAGGCTGCACAGGTTACTTATCAAAAGTGCAAGGACAAGAGAAAAAATTAGTATTATATTAGCTTCACTGATATGACAACGGATCAGTGAGAGCAGTAACTGCCTGTCATTTCACTCCCCTTGCAGCCACCTCTATCAGTGCAAAGACTCAGGCATTTCCTCTAAAAAGATGCATCTCAGGAGGCTGATATTGCAGGTTCACAGCCAACAAGGAGGCCACTACCCTTGCACCATTCCTCATGAATATGCTGTGTAGAGGTGAGTAATTCACCTAGTGCATGATCTGCCCTGCTAGCATCTGTACCCTTGCCAGGCAGAACTCAGGACCTCACACATGGTTCATGCAGATGCTGCACAGCACATAGTGGGTAACTTTCTTTCAAGGCAGGATTAGAATACCTCTTGTGGGTCTTTTGCTGAGTGAGATTTCAGTCTCTCAAAGGTATATCTCACAGCCATCTTCAAGTCACTTAAGGCACTAATTAATATTTTTTCAGCTGTCCTGGGATATACCTTGCTGCCCATGGCAATATGGCAATATCTGCCCAAGATATGTAGAGTTATCATAGGATAATGATAAAAGGATGAAAGCCAACACCATCATTATCTACATCAGTTGTGCCACAAAGTTCTATTATAGGAACACAGGTAAAAACTGTAACACAACAGATTTTCCACAGCACTCTGTCTCAGCATTTAGAAACCTGCCACGATGTGGAACAAACAATGTGGGTTACATTTGCCAGACCTTGGAGTGCAGCAGATAAGTAATACTTCCTAACAATGAAGTCTGAGGCTAGGTACGGGGTGTTAGTGATAAGACTGTTATTTCTGCCTGTACAAACGCAGAGCACCACACATTGAAAGCCACTCCATTAACCTCTGGAGGCTTAATGAGTTACAAACTCTACAGAACTTTTGAAATAGTCGCACACTGCATGAAGCATGACTGAAGTGTAAGAAAGGTCTCTCGTCCACAATGCTCTGCAAAGGTCTTGGAAGAAATTGCCTGTGAGCAGTGCCTGGGAACAAAACGAAAGCCATCTCTTTGTTCAGCTGGATTTGGACTGACAAAGTGACATAGCAAGATGCTCTTAATACAGTTTAACTTTCCTTGTGTGACAACCTTGAAGAGAAAGGTAAACAGGAGGAGGACTGAGAGAGCACTTGTGAGACTAATCACAGGTTCTGAGATCCAAATTCACAACTTTGTTCCTGAAGCAGATTTGCAGTATAGAATTTTTTCTAATGAGAACATATACCTTGAAAATACTAAGCACTTTAGCACCTGTTTAATTAAATTAGTCCTTTTTACATGTAGCTAATAAGTCAGCTGTGAGCTGGAGGTAAATTTGCTCAGATTGAATTTGCAAAGTTTTCTTACCCCTGTTGAGGGAGAATCAGGTGTGCTGGGAAGGAAGTTCTTCTGCAGCTAGAAAAGTGTGTCCTGCACACATATACCGCCTTTGAGATCCAGGAGATAACTGGGCCAGTTCTGCTGCTGCTACCACTCTCAAGAGACCTATTAAAATTAATTGCTAATTTTCTGAGTCGTTAAGGCACGCGTCATTGTTGGATAAAGTCCTAATATCAACCAAGTGTGCTATCCAGCAAGCCTTGCCGGCCTGGGACAGACTAGCTCAGAATCATATTCCCAGACTATCAGCACACTGGAAAGCCCTTCAGTTAGGTGCAATTTTTCTCTATTTCTGTTTTGTAAAACTTTTATAATCCCTAAACGTCAGAAAATTCAAATGTTTATTATCAACACTCAAAGTTATACTTTAACTACTTTTAAATAGAATATGCTTTTCAGAATTATTTTCAAAAAGTAATAGAAGGAATTATACAAATATCCCATAGTTAGCAATATCTCTTTTACTCTTTTACATGTGGGACATGTTTTAAAGCCTTAATCTGATCTTGAATCCATTCACCTAGATCTTAGGCTGAACCCCATTAACGTGTCAGGATATAGGACCACTGACTGCGACCTAGGGCAGTTTCCTCTTTCAAAGGGGGTCATGTATCACCTTGCAGCTTCTTACAGGTAATGGATTTAAGATTAACACCAATCCCTTTCAGAAATTAACCTCACTTTGCTGACACACCTGTGTTGGAGAACACATTAGATTTGGAAGTCCTCCATGGCTATTATTTTCTTTAAAGATCATTTACCCTGTCATGCTACAGCAACCTAAACATTGTACCCCATATTCTTAAGCTGGTGTTTTGAAGGTTTCCCCTTTTTTTTGTGGCTTCACATCTTGAACTTTGACATCTTCATGTGGAAGAGAACAATGGGTAAAGAAGCATTAATTTCTTAACTGCTTTAGGCAGAGGTCAGGCAGGGCGATAAGCTGAGAGTCAAGGTAACAATGCAGCTGATGGTCCCATTGTGAGCGCTTTGTGTGTCAGTGAACTTGATTCATACTTAGTGTGAATAGAGGAACTCTCAGCTATTTCAGGAATGTCAGCAATTTTGTCATAAAGAAACTTTGATCTTGCTCCAGTTTCCCAGGCTCATTCATTAGCTGAGAATGTGGAGGCTAAGATAGGCTCTCTCTTCTGGGAGACTGACTGCCTGATACTTAAATAAATCACCTGCTTTTTCCCCCTGTCCTCCTCGCAATAAAACAGTCCCTCACAGATCCTCTTGGCATACGATGAAACTTTTGACTCCAAGGAAATCTCTCTCTGATGCATGGACTGAGAGGAATGCCTTTGATTTTTGAAACTGAAGGTCAGATTTTATAAACATACCACCCCAAAGCTGATCAGTCCCCATCTACCCCTCCCCAGTAACATGAGATATACTAGTGACCTTTTGATACTTCTGACAATGTGGAAGTTGAAGAAATTTCTAGCTTTCAAAAAAAAAAAAACCACTTGTCTTTGTCCCGCCAGATCTGTGTGTTTTGAATTGTGGAGCTCTCTGTTCTTTCTTCCTGGACAGGCTCTCTCACACCAGGGCTGTTGAAGTAGTGTCCGAGTCTCCTGGAGCACCACGAGAACCAGCCGGGCTAAACTTTCGTGTGCTGTTTGCTCTCTCATCCTCTCTGCAGACATAGAAGCATGTGCAGAGGAATGTCTTTCTGGGAAGGGTTTGGAGCAAGGGGCTCTTTTTCTCTATTCTGATTTGAGATAAAAACTAATATTCTAAGATATCTTTCATTTTCTCTGGTATTATAATAATACTTTTAAAACAAAGACACTTTTCTCTAAGGATCTGATTTTGTTCCTTTCAAAAATAATTAAAGCTCATTTTCTGCCCCTTTTTCTCTCCTGTCCCTGCTGTGAAGTAGGAAGTCATCTTTTAAAAAAATGTTAAGTGAAGTAGAGAGAATCTAATTGATTCATCCAAAGGTCAGAGGGTGTCAGAGCGGAAGGAGAGAATGAA
This sequence comes from Cnemophilus loriae, assembly GCA_013397755.1. NCBI lineage: Eukaryota > Metazoa > Chordata > Aves > Passeriformes > Corvidae > Cnemophilus > Cnemophilus loriae. Next base: position 644,941 of record VZTF01003252.1, read on the forward strand.
GTAGAGCATCCCAGCTTTCCTGTCCTAGCATTCAGAAGACATGCTCTGCCTCAGGTTTCCTCTATGGCACCACTCATGTTTTTTAATTTCTCTCAGTTCATTTTATCTCAGATCACAGTTTTTCAGTCTTCCAAAGTTTCTGGCTTTGCAAGCAGCACATTCATATTCTTAAACAACACCCAGAACTCACCAGCTCAGTTATTAAGTCTCCTAATCTTACGTGTACTTATCTTAGGAAAAGAAATCACAAACACACTTGTTCAGTTTTTGTGGCAGCCTTCCCCACATTTAATCTTATTAAAATATTTCCACTATACAAAGGGATTCAGAAACATGTTTAAGAACATTTTCCAAACATTTTTAAAGATTATACTTAAAGCATCAAAGTTGCAAAGTGATGAGATTTTGAAAGCAGTGCAGGCAAGATTCTAGAGTTCCATCTCCTCAAAGCCCACTCCCCGCATTTTCCCTCATTTCAGCAAAGGTTTGGAGATGGCAGCTCTGTGTCAAGCACAGTTGCTGCATTTGCCAGTCATTTTAAGGGTGCCAGCGTTGACCAGAGGCAGAACGTGTGTTGGGATCCTCAAAGCCAGTCTGTTATGATGTGGTGAAGGCTGGCTTTGTGATTATCCATCTACATACAATATGGGTCAGTACTAACGGGAGAGAAAACCATCTTTTCTGCTTACCTCTTGGGTAAAATCAACCCTGTGGATGCCAGAGGCATTATCTTTTGCACTTATTTTTATAGCCCTGCAGTGAAAACCATGATATCTCTTACTTGCTTTCAAGTCCAAAATGTTATAGTATCAGCAGAAATCATACTTTGTGGTCCTAAAAGCAGCCTCTCCCAGTGCTTTGTGTGTGTAATGAGAGGTGTTGCAGGGAGGAACAAGATTTTCTTCTTATCTGCACGCTGCTTTTGAAATCACTTAGCATACAGGTTTCTTGGACAATGAATGTATTTTCCCCTGTTAGGCAGAGGGATCTGCTACAGTCTTGCTTTGACGCACAATAAATCAAATCATTCAAGTATGCCATAATAAAAATACTTGCTTTGAAGTACAACCTTAAATGTCTAATTTCCTAGTAGTAACAACGATGCTTTATCATAGTTTTTTTTTTTCCCTTCAGCCTGTTTTCTCTGTCTGGTTGTTTTGTTAACGCTTGTGGCTGTCTAACAATTGCATTTTTGATTCCAGATGTTTTGGCAAGAGAAAGCATTAAACAGTCATATACATCCCAGAAACCTTATACCACCCAAGTAGCTGTTACGTCAACTGAGTAGTCCAGGCTTACCAAGACAATTTCCCCTCCTTTCTTCCCCTACTGCTAACCCTTTAGTCATCAATACAAAATGACAGAAATTCTTTTCCACAACTACTATTACAGAAACATCCAGGGTGGGGAGTATAAAGCCTCATGCAAATAAGATCCATGTGGTTTTGATGGAGGAAGAAAAAGGTATTTTAATTAAATAATGAACTCAGGCTCTTTCATGGTGAACACAATGAGCAGCTCAATGGTAAAGGTATATTTGGACACAGAGACACTCATACCTGCACACATATGTGTGCAAAAGTACTTCTTTTGCAGGCTGTTTATGACCAGTTTTGAACAAAGCTTTTCTCCTGCAGGACAACAGAAGCAGCAAGATGAGGTCATCACTAATTTTATGTATATGTTTATGGCAGAGATGTATTTTTTGAAGAGGATAACTCTATGTTTTACCACTTACTGTACAATACCATTACCACTCGGTACGGACTTTTCCAAGGTGTTGCTTCTCTGCTTGTAGTCATGAGTTAACAGAGCAAAAAATTGAGAGATCCTAGGTTGCACCCTAATAGAGATTAAACCCTGAAACCAGCCATTAAAAATAGAAGAAAGAAAGATGCATAAGAAGTCAGAGAAGTAAAAAATTACAGAGTATTTTTAAAAATTGTCTATGTCTTATCACTCACAGGAAATATAGATGTGTAAATTACTGGCCTATTTCCTTGCTTCCTCCTACATTTTCTCCCACTCTGAAAACCTTATCACATGTTGCAGTAATCTCCCTTTCTTTTTAGTAGAGTTCTGGTCCCGTCATTGCCTCAGTGCTTTGGATTAAATTGGGCAAAACATAGCCACATTTTCTCCTCTGTGTTTTTCAAAGAATCGATCAGTTTTACTCTGGATGGTAGCCACAAGTGAGTGATCAAAGATGTCGACTCCTGAAAAGAGTAGAGCATAATGGCCTGTCAGTTCTGTCATGGCCTGCGAGGACAAGCAAAAGTAGATTTATTTCTCTCACCTATCTGGGTTACAGCAAACCCTTGGCAGATCAAATGCCAGATCTTCAGATACAGTGAATGGCAGGGAACACATAGTTTCATCACATTTAATTACTGATAGTGCAGGACTTCATGGGGGAAGACATGACCAAAAGCTAGATTGAAACAGTCAGAAGAATGGTGGAGCAGGAAAGAGATGGGTAATGAAAGCTGAAACTGGGCAGAGACCTTGGAAGTGAGGAGTCTAATCTGAAATCTTATCTAGAAGATGCCAATTCAAAGAGTAATGACTAAGTGAAAGTCACAGGCAAAGAAAATTATTTTAGCCATTGCATTTTCAATGGAAAAAAGAACAAGACTGAGACCCTCTGTAGAAGAGGCAAATGCATTACGAGAGGGATGAAGCAGCAGAAATTACAGATAAACACTTGGCCAGAGAGATGGACGGAGAGAGACAGATATGTCAAGAGAGGGTCAGTGCTGGTGTAGAACAGACTAGCCTGGAGTTTGCCAGCCCAGTACTTGCACATGGCCCAGCACAGTGTCACAGACCATAGCGTCTCCTCCAGGCAAGGCTGCTCTCAGATCTGTGTGCCGCAGGACAGAACTAGCAGGAGCTGGACATTGATAGAGAGGGAATCAATATCAAGACAACGAAAATGTGGGAAAGATGTTCCCACAGGAGCTCTTGTCCTCCGGCTCTTTGAATCTGGGGACTTCCTTAGCCCAAATGCCATGACCCGCTAAACTTCATACCCCTCAACTATGGCATGGAGATGGCACAGAGGTGATAGAGCTTTTCAAGAATTTTTGAAAACATCTAATAAAGCAACTAATTAGACAATGGTGAAAAAAAGAGACATGTAGAGCATGACAAGTGACATTATCTAAACTACCGAGAAAACTACAGAGACTGTTTTCACAGTTGTTTTCTTTTCAAAGATGATGACCAAAATGGCCTTCATAATAATAGATAACATACAGACAATCTCTGAGGAACACATTGAAGGAAACTTATCCAGTTCCAATGGTGACCGACTCCCAAATAGCCAAACTGTTTATTGCTAGACAATCCTTTCGGCTCAACTCAAATAATATCTGAAGCCAAATTAAGCACTGTGAATTACTGCTGCACATGTATGACAACAAAAGGTACTATCCTTCGTAAATTACACAACATCTGAAATTCAGCCTCACTCATGCCATTTGAAGCCTAACTCTGTATCTATAGAGATGTGAATATGAATCTTTCTGATCAAGGAGATCTGTGGCCCTGAATATGAGTGGTGAGTAACGTGGCATTGTCAGTGCCATATCTGTAAGACTGACAGATACAGTCATGTCTACAGCTAGAAAGAAGTCTTGTCTGCCTGATGGAAAAAGCGCACAGGGGTCTATTTTTAAGATCAGCTTTTCCTCAGAGTCTTTTTGACCATTTAGTGAACTCTTACCATAGTAAGGAGTGCTGAAATAAATCTCTGCAATTTTAAGCTTTGCAGACCGTAGAACATAGCTCTAGGGCTAACGTGTAACAGTAATATTTCAAGGTCCTCCTTTAGTTCCCCAGTGCCAAATTCATCAATCTACTTTCTTCAGAGTGTTTTTAAAAAGTCTCATTCAGTTTCATTCGTTTTTTTCTGGAAGACTCTCTGCAGCTGAAACTCTAGTATTTCTTTAGCCAGGAAGACTGACGTGAGCAGAATGGGTATCTGAACTTCATTAAAATCAAGTCATGTGGATAAGAACCTACAAAGAAAACTATTAATAATGCCTGAGAAACCAACAAGGCTTCAGGACCTGGCCAACTTGTACAGCTTTCACATTAAATCACAGAATACTGCGCCTACTGAATGAAGGCCAGTTCTAGGGAGACAAATGACGGCAAAGGATGTACTCCTGTTTCAGTTTGTACAGATGCCATCCCATTTGTCTCAAACTGACAGGTACTCTTATAGAGTGATCATAAACAAAAAGGGGAGACTGGCACTTTATTTCAAGTAAAACAATACTATAATTTTTCTCGAGGAAACCAATGTGATACTGCAGGGTAAATAATATGTTTTTTCATGTCAATAATTACAGAAGTAACATAGCTACTGATTTCTACCCACCCAAACTTAGCTGCTACTATACTACAGGTCACACATCCTCAGCTTTTTAAAAAGGATGGTACTTCAATTAGGTTAAAATCTCAAACCCCAAAAAAGGTCTTGTTCATTTTTACATTGCTCTTGAATATTAAAAGACTAAAAATTCAAATCTAGAAAAGTACATTCTCTGTCTCTTTACAGATATGCATATGCATGTATGTATACGAATACATGCAGATCCATATATAATTAATCTTCATTTATTCAAGAAGTCCACTCACAATATTCAGCTTCAAAATGCTAGAAAAATAACCTGTCAAAAGTTGATCAGAAGGCTTAACACAGTGCAAGTTTTAACCAGTTGTTTTCTCAATTTATCAGTAACTATAATAAATGATAATGACAACCCAATTGGAAGTTATCCCATTTTATTTACCACACTAAAAAAACCAAGCTTGAACTTAGTCCTCATACATCCATCATCAAATCATCTGCACAACTGAAAATGACAAGCAAACTGAGATTTCAACTGGCAAGACACCTGGGCAGAAGCTCAGACTCCAGGTTTTTGCCTCTCTTATTCTGAAACAAAAGAAAATGCCCATTGGAACGAAAGGGGCCCCAAACTTTCTGCTCAAAGGAAGCAAACTCTGGACCAAAACACTGCAAACAGTCAATCAAATGCGTGTGGAGGCCAAGAATGTTGAGAAAGAATTGGAGTCCCTAGCTGCTGGAAGCTGTAAGAATGTATCACAGGAAGGTTTACCTTGTATGTGCCTTTTGCAGACACTAAGCATGTTCTGACCACTGTCAGCAGAGATGGGATGCTGGATAAGACAGGCCTTTGTTCAAGCCTAATATATCAACATTTACACTCCTGTGCCAAGCAAAAATGGAACTACTGTAAAGCAAAAAAACCAGCAAAATAAAAACCATTTATTTACTTCCACAAAGGCACCTGCCATTCTCTTTTTCAGTATTTGCCTCCGAATCTGCTTGAAACTATTCTGAAGAAAAAATCTGCAATGGCATCATTTATTGTTGGGTATTCCTTCACTGTAACAGTCAGTCAAGAGCAGGACAGTTGGCTTGAGCTTTGCTCTGTGCTTAGACGTCTTCCTCTCCATCTGCCATTGCAATGGCACTAACTGCCAGATCCTCTTCACCTTTTTGATGGCTTCCTGTGTCCTCCCTTACTCTTCTACTTGCCTCACTAAAACGATTTACTGATGCTGTGAAATTTGGCCCTGTGAATAAAAGCTTAGGTGCTGAAACATAGAGATAGAAAGATGCCTCAGCTGAGGCCTGAAGTAAAGTGAGCTGATCATGTGTATGTACATACATATGTACAACATATGTACCTTCACTTTTCCACATCCATTCTCTGTTTCAGGTAAATATGGGTATTTAGTGTGGACAGATCACAGCCAGCCCAGATCTGAAACTTGGCAGGTGTCTACCTTTTTTTTAGAATCCTAAACTAAGACGCACTAAGGATTTAAATACATAAATGTGAGTTTGGATATGATAATGCAGAACACAAGACATTCAACGCATATGCAGAAGTATTTGTCTTGGTTGGGATGTACTGAAGATGTCTTTATTCATCACATTTGACCAGGAGACAGCCATCACTTAAGGTCTCATATTAACTCTCCCTGTGCTGGAAGTTGAACTTCTGTAACTCTTGCTCTGAATGTAACATTTACTTCATTTTATATAAAATGAAATGGATGTCTTCTTCACCCTGATTTTTAAAATTTATTTTTCTTCAGAGGAGCATTAAGAAACTCTGATCACCATCAAGCAATTTTAAACAATATGTTTTCAACTCTGTCTCCAACCTGTTGCTTATAAGTCAAAACACATTAAGTGTCGCTATTAGTATTTCAGTCTTCTCCCAGCCTGCTATAACCAACATCATTAACTTGTTTCTCTAATTAGCTGGCTATATCTATTGCCAAACCAGACTGTTACCAGCTGTGTCCTCTTACATGGTCTGCTTATTACCAAACCTTATTTCAGCAAAATATAAACAGCTAAGAGTTTACCAGCTATTCCAGAGATGTCAGGTTATTTCTAGGATGATTACTGTGGTGTCCATGTCACTAGCAAGTGCTAATCCAGGCATGTGAGCCCTGACATTTATACCTACTAGATAAAGGATAGCTTTATCTATTTAGATAAATAAGTTATACTGGGAGCTATTTTGACAGACTCACGGGACTTAAATGCAGTTACCTTTCAGACAGAGAGCGTCAATGGAAGACAATTTTTAAATGGATTATGAACATCAGTATGAGATATAAGCAGTAACTACAGATCTTAACTCCTATTAATTAGGAAAATTAGAAAGAAATTAGGTAATTAGGAAAATAGGAAAGAAAAAACCTGAAACAGCTAGAAATCCCCTCATATCTGCCTCACCTCCATCTCTTAGCCTGTCAATACACTAGTTAAAGAGATTGCAGAATTTCTCATGACTGACCAGAACTGTGGATCCTCTGCTCCAGAAATATGTGCAATACATATTTCCTGTTAAACGGTACCTTGATTTTTTTCTGCTTCTAGCATCATCCAGTGTATTCTAAGTTGTTAATGTCTAAATAACACCGCGTGGTTTCCTTTCTTGCTCCTTTGTGTTGCTCTGAAATGATTCCTGACCTGCTCTATCAACAGCTCCATAATCTAATACTAATCTGCCTTCTATAATAAGACAAAGTGAAGCTGGAAATCTCTCCTGGATTTTCAGGACATGAACTGAACAGTTTGAAGAGCCAACAATAGCCAACAATATTATAAAAAGTCAGTCAAGGAAGGCTTTTACCAAGATATTAATCTTTACAGTATCAACCCAAAAATGAAAAAAACCACACACATATAGGAAAGAAACACCCAGAAGAAGGTGATGGAAGCTTCCCGTAGAAAAAAAAGTTTGGGACAAGTGCCAACTAATGTCAGAAGAGCCACAGAAGATTCAGTCTAAATCCAGTGGAGTAACTTTATAAAGCACTGTGGAAAGATTTAGCTGCACAACTCCTGCTACAATCAAAGGAAACTAAGAGGCTAGAAAGTTTGCAAAGTATTGTAAAAGACAGTATCTCTAATGTTCTTCTCTCTGCTCCATCCAACCTCATACAACTTCCTATATTAGGTGTTCTTCCTGTCACAGTTTAAGTAACAGGTAGTCTCCAGTTGAGGTGCCAGCGTGTAAATCAGTTTGCGGTTTGTTTTTTTTTTTCCTGGAGCTTTCAAATGGGAGTGGGGATAGCACACAACAAATGGCAGGGTAGGTTCATCTCTGCTGTAGGTCCACTGGTCTGAGAAGACACAGAACCAGTGCAGCTAGGATTCAAGCACAGACCATCTTAACTGACTGATGGGTTATATCCTGGGCATAGCTGGTTTCTTCCTGGGCTTTTTGGCAAGCTTTAGAATAACTCATGAATTTTGCATGCTACTGGTTTGATGCTCATGGGGCTTTTTTCTTGGGAACTGTGGATTGGTGAATAATACAGGCCAGCAGCAGCACAAGCACAAAGGTGAGGTCAGCATCCTGTTGGGTGTCAATGGCAGCCCAGCTGACATGATTTTTCACTCTTTTTCCCAATGTAAATCTTCATAGTTCTGCTCAAATTGGTGCATTTTTACAATTGATGCATTTGAGTGGAGGGAGCTTCATCTCTACATAACCAGATGATTTCTAATAGTTTTTAAAGTCCCTGTAATAAGAATGAAACACAGTCTTTGATGACTAAAGTGTAGTCATGTACTCTGAATGCACTTCAGTGGAAAATGCTTTGTGTGACAAGCCAGTGCAGCTGGATGGATGGCTTCCTCTCCATTTGAGGACAAACGGAAACAGGACGATAATGCAACGCCGTCTCCAGCCAGAACATGCCTTGTACAGAAGCCTCATTGTGTTCAGGTGCATTTATAACTGTGGGCCATGACACAAAGTCACAAAAGAGGTACAAGCTGCTCCTTACAATGGCCTGATGCCTCGGCCTTATGGAGAGACAGCTATTGGCTGAGCAGCACTTTGAGCAGTCTGTAATAGAATTCTTCTCAGCTTTGGTGTAAGTGATGTGCCTACTAATGATCTCACTGGCTGACCTAAGCCAGTGGCTGTCTGTATGTCATAAAACTCAAAATGGCTCAGAAGCTCAAGGGGCATGCTATCTGATCGAGAGAGCTGGAAGGGGATTGGGGGCCCTTCAGGGATGAATCACAGACAACAGATAACATTTCTCATTGCAGTGCAGGGCTAGGCTGGGTAAGCATCTAAGACCTGAGGCTCACTTCCCATGTTGTCTAGGCTCAGACAACTCTGGCCCTGCAAAAGGAAGGCCACCACAACAGCTCACAAGCAGCCCACGGCCACCCCAGTACAGTGCTCCTTCCACCAGGTTAAACACTTCCTCACTCTCCTAGCTCCTAAGCAGATGACACTCTGCTCCCTTTGATGAAGAGCTTGGCTATGTGAGAGGATTCACACAGCCCGCTGCTGTCATGTAGCATAAGCTCCTGCTGAAAGATCCCCAGCATAGTTTATGGGTTGTATATATCCAGAAGAAAAACTGAAAGGAAATTAAAAAATGTTCCTATGGGATGCAGTGAGAAACTTCAACCCCTCAGAGGTCCAAATCAGAGAGCAGAAGCTGATTATTTCGTTCTACATCCTATAGAGATCTCAACTCTCCCACTTCATAGATTAAAAAATTCTGCTACATTAAACTTGGTTTCATTAACTGGAGATTAATTTCTGCTGGCTTGCCCTCTGACAAGCTACAGTAATGCCAATCAAAATGCTCTTGTCACACCTTGATGGTAGGAAAGCTCAAATAGCAGACTGCCTGGGGAGAAACATATCTCCTGAGGAGACAAGGTCTGCATGAGAGGTCACCAGCCTCAGATTGAGGTTCTGGACCTTCCAACATATCACTAATCATCTCTGACTAAACACCTCCATTGCAGAAGCTACTTAGCTGGATTGAACTACCCAAGTAGGTGATGATTCTGGCTTACATGGACACCAAGACAGCAGCAGAAATTCAGAAGCTCAGTAAGACCACTTCTCTCACAACGGCAGGGAGAATCTCTGAACAGAAAGAGCCAAAACCACAGTGGCAGTTTTGGCTACAGTAGAGAGGAACACATCTAATTCTGCAGAAAAGCATCCCAGGAAAAGATCCACCCCCATATCCTCTGATCCTCAGTCCATCTTATGCCAGCCCAATATGCTTTAATCTGGGCTGAAAAGTTTCATGGAAGAATTGTAACAGCCAACCTCCTTCTGACACCATCATACACAAGAACGGATTGAAAAAAGCTCTGCCTTTCTGATTGTGTTGTTGTAGGCTGTTATCCCTCAGGACAACTTCAAGTCATTTACACAAAGGGTCCTCACACTGCTCCTTCATAATGGAAGGCCAATTGGTCTCCATGAAACTAGCTGGCATTTTGTTCTGGAAATTAAAATAATATTGGACATTATACACTGAAACCTTATGGAAATAAAGATGCTTCTAATACTCAATACTTATATAATGCAGATAGGTATTGCTTTTATATAAAACAGGAGTGGCTGTATGCATACTGTTGCAATCTCAAAATGGCACTTTGTTATCAAAATGGGATCAAGGCTTGAAACTTTAAAAATACAGCTGGAAATATAGGTTTCTGAGAAAAGTATATTCCTCTATGACAGCTACCCCACTCCCAAATAAAACCTTAGTAAAACCCCAAACAACAACGAAACATTGAGTTTGTAGGGCTGTCTTTCATTTTAACATCCATATCTAAGTTTCTAAAGGTAAAACTAGCACTTTGTATGCAAAAGAGGGAAAGAACGGGGTTTGGGTTTTTTTGTTGGTTTGGTTTTTTGTTTTTGTTTTTGTTTGTTTGCATGTTTGTTTGTTTGGGTTTTTGTTTTGTTTTGTTTTTTCTTTAATGTACTAAACATGCTCCAGGGCTTAAATAACGAGGCAAATTTAGAACTGTCTCTGTTCTTCTGCTAGCATCCAAAAGAGAAAATTTTGATCTTTGAGATTTTAGGAAGTGTTGCTTTATGTTCTTGTGTGAAACTTATTATTCAATTATAAAAATGCTCTGGGCTTCGGAGCAATTCAAAGCTGAGAAATGAGACTGAAGTTGTATTCCATTGAAATCCTGAGATATGGCAGACTTTCCTAGGAAATCCAATTACACAGCTGTGGCTTTATAAGAATTAGACACACCTAGTAGATCAAACCCAGATGCCAAGAAAATGTTCCCAGGACTGAAATGATAAACATGCTGACATCATAGTAATTGATTTGTTTTTAAAATGCAAAGGCCTGTGCAGAAACATTATGCTCTGATAAAAGCCCCATCATTTGAAATGTATAATTATTTTCTATAGATTACTTCCCAGAGCAGCTGGAAAAACATGATCTACTAAAGATAAAACTGCTCCTACAAACACATTAAAAAGGACTACAGGGAATGGGTTATAAGGCATGTGAATTTAGAAAAGGATGTAACGAGTTACAGTAGTAGAGGAATGCTGTTCCATCCCAATCAAAGACAGTGTCCCCAGGTTACAAAATAGATCCATGTGCAGGTTTTCACTGAGTTTATTTTCTTCACAATAGCTAGCATGTAGCTGTGTTTGGATTTGCATTGAAAGTAATGTTGATAACACAGAGATACTTTGGTTATTGCTGAACAACACTTGGACCTTTTCTGCTCTTCATCCCAACCCAGCTATAAGGAGGCTGTGGATGCACTAGCAGTTGTGAGGGGACATAGCTGGGACAGCTGACCCCAACAGGCCACAGGAATATTTCATACTGTATAGCACATTTCTCAGCATATAAAGCTGGAGGAAGGAGAAGGAAAAAGGGGATGCTCAAAGTGATAGCCTTTGTCTTTCCCAGTAACTGCTGTGTGTGACACGGCCTGGCTCTCCTGGAGATGGCTGAACATCTGCCTGCCCACGGGAAGCACTGAATGAATTCCTTGTTTTGCTTGTCTTATGTGCATGGCTTTTGCTTTCCCTATTACACTGTCTTTATCTCAACCCACAAGATTTTTTCACTTTTACACTTCTAGTTGTCTCCCCCATCCCACTAGTGGGGAGTGAGCAAATGGCTTTGTGGGGATCGGCTAACAGCTGGGGTTAAACAAAAAAAATCTGAAACAAATTCTGGATCTGAATTACCTTGAATAATTCTCTTCTAGAGGCTCTCTCATATTCAGAACCAGGTCTGACTTCAGATTTCACATATCACTTCTGACTAAATAAAATACAGTACATAATCGTCCATACAGAGTGAAATTCAGATCCACTGAGAGACAGAAATATTTTCTAATCAGGATCAACTGTATGGTCTATAAGGGTAAGGAAGCCAACGTGCCAGGACGAAGTTTATACAAAAATTAATAAGATGTGAATTGCTTTGGGGGAAAAACTTATTTAACGGAAACTTCCCATTCTTGTCCTTCCACCTGCTAAGAACTAGGTTCACACCAAGGCACTGGCACACCGAACAGAACAAACTTAGGTGAATCTTGGAATACACATTTGGAGAGGATGCTGAAATCCATTAGCTGTTTTTATGAAATTAGGACACTTTTCAGTCCCAAGGTGACCAACTATTCAAATTTCAAACACCATAACTTTTCATCACTGGTTTTTGTGTAAACTTTAGGTGCATCACATCAATCAAAATGAAAAACAAACTCAACTCTATGTGTATTGCACTTTTTAACGATTGAATTATGGGTGATAAAAATATCTGCACTATAATATCTGGAATAAATAAATAAGGGATAATGGTCACATTACATTAGAATAATATATGCTGAAAGATCAATTAAGAGTCACTATATTTATAAAGATTATAAATATTTTATGTGAAGAAACAGGAAGAGAGTGGCTCAAGGTCATTGGTTGAGCCTTCCTACTGCATTAGTACAAAAGTGGCAATAGAGAAGATATGACATTTTAGCTAAACAAGTACTTTATATGAGCACAGTTGAATAAACTGTTTTGCAAAGGGTACTTCAATTGGATAATGCTCTGGTAACAAAGAAAGGCAATAACTTCTTTACAATATACAGAGTTCTATTTTCTACTCCGCAAGTGCTTCTTCTCGCCCTCTTTTTCCCAGAGGGTAAGGGGTGTGGAGTAGATTCAGTCACTGTTCATTCTAAAGAAGAGGCTCTTAATTTAAAGAGATTATTAGGCATTAATTCATAGTAAAGAATTACAATGACTGACAGAAAACAGAAGGGAAATGAACTCAGAAGCCATTTCCTGAACAATCCTTGACCTTACTATTGTTGGTCAAATAGCAGTCTTGCAATGAAAACCAAAGTTGTTTTACCATGGAAATTAACACAAAGAGAAGAAAGCTTGTCACCAGGATTACAAAATAAAGCGAACTGATTTGCTAATATATTTATAAATCACCACACTTTATCTACACAAACAAAACTCATTCCAAACAATGTTTGTCAAAATGTTTAATCCCCAGTGGTCTCAACTCATACCTTTGAAGTAAAAAGGGAATTTGATATCTTCCTCTAATACTCACAAACAGAGCCTCAGAATCCCTGAGATACACTGTGTTGGGGCCCTGGCCCATTCTGAAAACAACAGAAACTTGCCCTCCTCACCTCACATCCACGGGCAGCCAGTCTGGACCTGTTCTCATATCCACACAATTACTAACTTAAATAACCAGATGGATGTAATTCAGAAGTCTGTCAATATGCTAATGTTTCATATACAGCATGACTTAATCTAGCCCACCCAATCCCACTCCCTCAGTCTACAGCCAGTTGCAAGTGGTTTGGGAACCACTGCTGAACCATAGAACAGTCTGGGTAGGAAGGGATTTTATGAGGTCATCTAGTCCAAGACCCCTGCCATGGCCAGGGACATCTTCAACTGGATCAGGCTGATGGTTGAGCTTACAGTTCCATCCAGACTGAACTCCAACATTTCCAGGAATGGAGCATCTACCACTTCTCTGGGCAACCTGTTCCAGTGTTTCACCAGTTTCATCATAAATATGTTTCTTCCTTATAGTTAGTCTGAATCTACCCTCTTTTAGTTTAAAACCATCACCCTTTGTCCTGTTACAACAAGCTCTACTAAAAAGTCTGTCCCTATCTTTTTTATGAGCCCCCTTTAAGTACTGGAAGGCCTCAACAAGGTCTCTCTGGAGCCTTCTCCAGACTGAACAACCTCAACTCTCTCAGCATTTCCTTATAGGACAGATGTTCCAGCCCTTTCATCATTCCTCCTCTGGACCCGCTCTATCAGATCTATGTTTTTCCTGTATTGAGGGCTCCAGAGCTGGATTATATACTCCAGTCATTAATGAGCTGTGGGTCTCAGTGCCACAGGAGACCAAAACTACAAATGAGTACAAAAGGTAATCAGACATTTTTATGCAAATACTTGGTCAGAAGTTGGCATAAACCTGCCATTTGGTGACCCTCTAACTCAGGAAGACCCTAAACCACAGACTGTAGATTTGGACAAATGCAAAATGGGGAGTATTCCTCAGTGCCTGCTCCATGCCTTGTTTTTTTCCTAAGCATCGGATGTTTCCTACTTCCAGGAGGGGGACAGTTTGCCAAATATGTATTTTGGCTTTAGCTGGAACAGCTTTGCAGGTAAGCAAGGACACGGAGGTGAGGACCAGTAAAATCAAGGATACGAGCCTAGATTTCTAGCAACAGAAATGTAGGACAGAGCAGATGGCATGTAAAGAGTGTTGGCGCTTCAGGAAATACCAGGATGCACTTTTCTCACTGTTATTCTGTCTTACTTTATCCATCTGTTTTCTAGATACTTAAAGATGAACAACATTTAAAATTTCTGAGATCCATTCCCTGAGTGTTTTTTTATTTCACTTACAAAAGTTGATTTTTGACAACTTGTTCATACTCTCTCTCAAACCATGGTAAACCAGGAGCAGAACCACTGATGTCACTCAGTGAGAGCCACAAACTGATCATAATAACAGGTTTCAAAATTACTGTGACATTTTACAGCCTTAGTACTGAGCCTAATAGTGTGTTCCCATTGAAATATTCATTAATTGAAGAGAATAGTCTACATACAGATATCTCAGACAAAGTAAATAAGAAAAGATGCAAACTCATTTTATCACTAAACCCAAAGCCTTTAAAATAGTTGAACAATGCAAGTCAAAGCTACCGAGAAAACTAAATTTATTTTTCAGAGAAATGTTCTTTAAACTTCCTTCAGCAGTAACGGTCTAGGAGCTCCCACGGGGATGATCAGAAGTCATCAGTTTTATTTTGCAGTGGCTCTTCAGCTTTGAGATTTGGTTTGTCTCATCTTAAATGAAAAGAAAAGCTTTCTGAACATGATCCAACAATGGGATTGCCTAATGACTGTCATTTGACTAAATGGTTACCTTTTAATTTTACATCCTCTACAAATGAACAGTGAGACAGCCCTAGATCTCAAAAATCCTCTTATCAATATTGCAGCAGTTCTGAGAAAAAGGGTGTTTCAGCAGAGCAGCATATTTCCAAGAAATGTGCGTGTTCTGGAAGTGCCCAAGACAGCTTTGCTAAGTATTGTTTCTTATACAAACCAACTGGAGAGCCTGCACCCACCATCAGATTAATTTGCTTTGTCAATCATTCATTCCAAATAGCTCTAAGGAACATTATGAGAATAAGCCCCCTTCTCCCCTTCCTGCCCACAGACTTTGTTGTCATATCAAATTAATTTTTTTCATTTTGGATGTTCTTAAGAAATACCTAAGTGCTATAAATAAATAGATAATACGACACAAACAAAAGCTGAGCCTTCCAAGTCCCAACAAGTCAAGAAGATGACATCGTTTGTACATGCTTGAAATTACAGAGCACTGATTGCAAACTGAACTGAACATGCTATGCCAGTACAAACAAAAATCAGTACATCCACATTTCTGACATGCTTCCTTCACAAAGTTCTATACCCTGCCACCATGGAAATTTACTTGGCACGAGGTTTGGCTGCTTGGTCAAACGGTTGAAAATTAATACCATAAAGAGGCTTAGATGGGTGTGGGTTCAAGATCTTTTCTAGGTGGAGCCATCCTTTGTAGTTGTCTGCAAATTACACCTTTGCATGTCTAATTGTGTAACATCAGGGATGACTGATGCACGACTCAGATGGCTGCTGTGAACAGACACAACATGAACTCTCTGCAAGCCCCGTTTCAAAACCCTTCAAAAATTGTAGCACTAACTTCAGTGTGTGTGCATCACTACAGCAAAGCTGAACTTTGTCATCTTTCCACTTTCCTCAAAACCAAAGATCTGCTTGAAAACCCACATTGTTAGTCTATGCACTGGAGAAAGGGATTCTCAGGAAAAAACAGCAATCAACCTTCTGTGAAAGTTTTCCATTATTTTCTGATACCTTTGCACTGAAATCGTATTATAGGTGCCTCATGCTTTTATTCACATGCCAGATATGCAGTTCCCCACTGTCTCAAGGAAATGCTAAATACTGTGATACCCAGCGATGAGTCACTGCAGTAGATGACTCCCTATTTAATTCCTTGTCACCTTCTGCATAAAGGATGAGACTTGCGGTTCAACATACAGTCTTTTTCTCTAGCATTCGTATTGCTTACTCTTTAACTGATTGGGTTGTGTGAAGAAAAACTGCTTCTGACATGTAGTGAATGAGAAAGATTATCGCATTAGCAGGAACAAGGGAGGGAGTTCACAAGATGAACTCACGTAACAGCACAAGCCCCTAGAACTGCAAAAAGCTGGTGCAAAGAAAATACCACTCTGGTTTCTAAAGCTGTTGTTAATATCTTGTGTGGCTTTTACAGAAAGTTGAAAGTGAATTAGAGACATCACTTTGATATGATTCACATCCAGGTAGAATTTTGATGATACACATTGTCTTATGTCTTACGGGTATTTTCTTAGGATATGTATTGGCAAATACACAATCACAAATGCAAATACACAATCACAGTTTTCGAAGTTCTGGAGCAGCAGCAGGCTTTTTCAACACAAAGGTAATACGTGTATTTAAAGGATAAATGTTTACTTTTTGAAACTGTATTTTATAAAACCCCCGTGCAAGCTCAAATTTGTTTCCATTGAAAAAAGTAAACAGAGAGAATTTTGAATCAAAACAGGAATAAAAAAAGACAAGGCCTGTGTCTGCCCTCGAGGAAAGAAGAGAAAATAAAGATGTATTACCAGAAGGCTCCTCAGGGTGGGTGGTAGACACAGCTCCCAAGGTGAAGCTGAAGATCAGCTCTGAGAGGAGGCATTCAGGACGCCAGTGGTGTTTGGTCACTTCCCCGGCTTGCCAGCTGAGACATCCAGTGGCATCGAGAAAATCAAATAAATAGAAATTCTGCTTATGAAATACTCTCTTATTCTAAGCTGGTTTGCAATTGTATCCTAACATTTTGCCCACTCAAGAGAATGTTGTTTTCTTTCATGTCAGGTCTTGACAAACTTGTGAACTCCAGGAATCTTACGATTATAGACTGTGTTTCTCACTCAAAGCCAGCGAACGGCTATGAAATTGTCTGAGCCAGCAAAGAGCAGCGAGAGTCTCACCAGTAATGACAAGGCCAGCCTAAAGACTGGCATTATCAAGTGTCAAGCTTCAGAAGGAATGGGCACAAGTAGATCTCTTCCATGGAGAGAACAATGCAGCAACATACCTGATGGTGGGTGATGCCAAATCATCAAAGTCAATAACTGCGAAAACTGGCACCTTGACATAGCATTTGCTGAGAGCTGGCTGACAAGGTGAAATCTGGAGGTTTGCCAGGAAAACAGGAAAGGTGGCTGTTGTTCCGGTACAGGATGCTATTACACATAATTTGAATACATGCAAGTACTTTGTGTTTATGCATACAGTGTGGCCATGGGATTCTTGAGTGGCCTGATTCTTTTGACACTCCTAATTAATACTTATTAAAAGTTCTGATGAGAAAAAGTCAAAACACACCTACAGGTCTATATTTAGACACAATCTTTTCTTTGACACTGGAATCGTATTTGGCCTATTTGAAAAAGAAAAATAATTAGAATAGAGTATAAACATGCTTCTAAGATGACTAACGATAAGGACTGCATTGGGAAATCAGGTATAGATATAACAGGGCATCTGAAATGTCACAAATACCGGCTCTTTGATGAAGTATTTGTTTTATCTTTGGAAGATAAAACCACGACATTTTCACTTTTGCTTTTATCTTCCTTTGGTTGTGATTTTGCTAACATATAGTGCTTTTCTTACCAGTAAAATAGTAGCACAGGACCCAAAAAAAAAGGAGAAACATATATGAGGACTGTGAGCCAGAACTTGTGATAAATAGTATTAACATCCAGGTCATGAAGCTAGATATTAAACCCCGTACATCCTCCTGCTCTGATAGGATTACTCTCTCCAGGGGCTGAAAAGTGTTTCAACCTCAATACTCACCAAATAATTGGCTGTTATGTGGGAGAAAGTGATACCAAGGTGACAGGAACAGTGTATAACCACAATCTGGCTTGGACTCACTCTTATTTGGTGATTTTTAACTGTCTGAGGCTCAGATTCTAATTTCAGGCAAACCCAGCCATCCTGCTGACATCCGTTTTTATTGCTACAGTTTTGAAACTCTGACCAAACCTTAAACCTCATTTAAGGTTATCCAAAAGAGTGATATCAAGAGGCTCTGTTATAGGAAAAAAAAACTGCATATGAATCAGTTGAGAAAACAGCATTTAGGGATAAAGACAGTAGTCTTCTTAGTCCCAAGAGTATTTGGACAGCATAGGCCAAACGTATGTAAATTAATCCCTTTATCTAATTGTAAGCCTTTAAAAAGACTATTGTTTGTCTCAGCTGTGGTCCTAGCATAAACAACAACTATCAGAGTCTGTAGGAAGGTTTCTTGAATCTGGTGAAGGCCAGAACAGCCCATTATACAGCACAGTTGTCCTTGCTGTTGGAGAAGACAGCACTCACGGCGGAGCAAAGAAAAGGATCTAGTGTTACTTCCTAACACAGAAGTGAAAAGAGTATCATTGTCACTCACATGTCTTTGAAGTTTTACTTCTCATTTTACTAAAAATGCAACTCAAAGCTCTTTGGGACAAGTATTTGTTGCTTCAAGAAACTTTTCTCACTGAGAAACCTTAATCAGATCATCTCCTTTACAGAATTAGCAACCTAAATTCAACAGTTGGTCTTGTCTCATCCAGTTTCGCCTTCTGTTCTCCACATCTCCATGAAAAGCTTTGTCTTTGCTATCACTGCTTATGCATCTTAGCCTATCCTAGAAAGTGTTACTGAGTACAAGCAATATTTTTATGTCGGAGAAATGCCACTGTTGGACAGAAGTCAGTATAAAGGACTATTCATAAATTCATAGAAGTCAGCATTGAATTGACTGGCAGAGATCTCTGTAAATTAAACACTGGACTTCTCCACTTGGATTTGGTTGTGGTCAGCCCTATGATTGTAACATCTATAGCCACACGGACAAGGTGTGGAACCCAGGCCTGAGAACAGCTCAGCATGCACTGGAAATCTTAACAAATGCCATAGTTTGAAATTGTTGACACAGTTTTGCAGAACGTGAAGGACTCAAGAACAAGTGAGTTTATCTCTGTGTGATTTCCTGGAGGGTAGGCAGAGAACATTTCTGTTTGAAGGGAGTGACTGAAAGCCAAATGATTCTTTCACAGCTGCTTTGCTGAACCTCTGTAAATCCCTCCAAGGGCAAAACCCAGACAACATTACAGGTAATGCCATTGGATCACCCAAGGATAAAGGAAGTGACATTACCTTTCACTGAACTATGCTCAAGTGGAAACCCAGAACAGGGGACTGTCTCTGTCAGCGGATGAGTTCAGGTGAAGGAACAGCTGAAAGAAGAACATCTACCTGATGGAGCAAAGCAACTGAAGGACTTATTTTTTCTCCTCCAGGCTCCACTGTAAGAGCAGGAGAAAAAAAAAATGTCTCTTTTATTACAAGTGTAATTACACCGGGGATTTGGGACTGGAACACCCCAACGTAGCCTTTCTAAACTCTCACACCTCAGCAACTTTGATGTATGAGTGTCTATAGGAAATATTTTGCCAATCACCAAAACTGATCATTATTGTAACATAAAGCATCTATCAGGATCCATAACGATCTCCATACAGGATCCAGTAAGAGCACACCCACGAAGATATTCACAGATAAGCAAGTCCACAACATCAGTGAATAGCTTGGGTGGAATAGACCTGTAAAGGCCACCCAGTCCAAGCCCCTGCAATGAGCAGGAACATCTTCAGCTAGATCAGGTTTCTCAGAGCCCTGTCCAGTCTGACCTTGAATGTTTCCAGGGGTAGGGAAAATACCACCTCTCTGGGCAACTCGTCCCTGTGTTCTACCACCATCAACATAAAAAATTTCTTTTCTTGTACCTAGTCTGAATCTACCCTCTTTAGTTTAAAACCATTACCCTTGTCCTATCACTACAGGCAAAACAAGACCAGATCTCTCAGTCTGTCCTCACAGAAGAGGTGTTCAAACCCTTTGATAATTTTTGCAGCCCTCTGGACTCATGTCTTTTCTGTACTGAGGACTTGAGAGCTGGATGCAGCACTCCAGGTGGTCACACCAGTGCAGAGGGGCAGAACCACCTCCTTTACCCTGCTGGCAACACTTCTTTGGATGCAGCCCAGGGTGCAGTTGTTTTCTGGGCTGCAGGGGCATATTGCTGGGTCATGCATACCTTGTCATCTACCAGCACCTCCAAGTACTTCTTGGCAGGGCTACTTTCTGTAGCCTTCATCCCCCAGCCTGTGTTAATATTGGGTCTGTTCAACCCAGGTACAGTTGGCACTTGGCCTTGTTGAATCCCATGAGATCCCTGTAAGTCCCCTCCCTGAGCTTGTCCAGGGCTCTTTGGATGACATCCTGTTTCTCAGGGGTACCAACCCTATCACAGCTTGGTGTCTATCTGCAAACTTGCTGAGAGTGCACTCAATCCCACTGTCTGTGTCACTGATGAAGACATTAAAGACCAGTCCCAGCACAGACCCCTGAGAGATACCACTCGCCATTGATCTGGACATTGAGCCATTGACCACTACCAAGTTAAGCATTCCTGATTTTATACAGCAATTAACTAACAAAATAATTAAGAATTTGTTGATGGTATTTATTCATCCCTTGCAATTAGCTCTCTTGTTTATATAGTTCTAGCTGATTATGTGATAAATGTGTCTGCACGCAACTGATGAACCAGCATCATTTGCTGGATGGGCCATTGATGAACAGGGTTTTTGCCACTGACTTTTGCAGAAACAGACCTGAATCTTCCTAGCACTCTGCTTTGTTGCTGAGGTTTTCTGATCTCCCATTCTGTGGCAGCTCACACATTGTGCAAAGACAAAACTGTCACAAGATGAGACAGCTTCAGACAGCGAGAAGAACTGGAAGTCTCTTCCCCATGCTGCTGGGGAAATGTCTGGATGCGGAAATTCAAAAGCACATTGAACCACAAGAAAGTGCAAGAATAACAAGCCACTAAGAAAACAAGAAATATTTCAGTTAAAAGTAATCACAAATACCACCAGAGCAAATTTCAAAATCAATATCTTCACTCATCAAAAGTCATATTTATTGCACATTTTGTCTCTTTGATTAGATTACTGACAGTTCAGGAGTATGGCTTTGATTTATAATTCAATCCACTTGTCATCAATAGCAGGTCTGAAAATACATTTGCAAAAGGAAAGAGTCAATCAGATGCAGAGGGCAAGCTGCCAAAATGCAGCCGGCTATTAATTCTGAGCAGAATTTGGTCTGATTTGTTATTAAATAGCTGACTCACTAGTTTCCTAGGATGAAAAGAAGGTAGAAACTAATCATAGCTGAATCAGAGCATTATGAAAATATTTTTGTACCCTAATTCTCTGTCATGGTATTTATGAAAGCTTCACCCTTCATTTTGGGGGAACTGCCATCTCATTTATCATGGGATTTTAAAAGTGTTTTTAACATTGACTTGAAGATGATTAGGTGTAGTCGTAACATCATCTTACTAGTCATTAGGTACTCACAGGGATGCATTTCCCTAAGGCAGTCAATTTTAGGACATCTACTCTAAGCAACAGAAAGACACAGCAGGTTCTCAAACTAGCAGCAGTCTCTTCCTGGAAAGCACATGGGATAAAGTCCATGGATGTTGCACATTGTCTTCATCTAGGAAAAATACAAGATTATACTCCATAAGACATTAGGAACAAAAACATTTTAAACACTCTCTTGAAATCACAAAGGACTGGGTTATCTGAGGCCTTTTCTCTGCAGATTCACCTTCGTGTGCGTCACTCTGGATTCTACCCTGTAGGCTTTCTCAGCTGTGCTGTCTCCATAAGTATCTGTGGATTTACTACTGGGAGCAGTGGCACAATTGATAGCTCCACTTTGAACTTTACCACAGACTTGAAACTTTCATCTTAGAACTGGGCATTTCTCAGGAAGATTGACTGTCACAATCTGAACTTAAGCACTTGGCTAATTGTTGTCTGGAGCCCTGCTGAGTTTCAATTTTACTATTTGTCTTAAATTTAACTCCTTTTTTGTAAGGGTGTCAAATTCGATCAGATTAGTCTTTTCCAGTATAAACTTGTCAGAAACCAAAAAGTAGCTCCATTTCCACCTAGGCTTTTGTTAGTACAATGGAAAAGTACATTTCAAGCGATTTATTTATACAAGTGAATTACTTTCCAATCACAGTCTTTTCTGTTTAAAGTGTCAGATTTAATCCCTGAACAAATTAGAAAGTTAATGTTTGTATTGTTTCCGTAAGTCACATACAGATTTTATTGCCACCTGTGAGTGGAGATAATACATTCAGCATTTCCTCCACCCTAAGTAGTGCAATTAAATAATAAGTACTAATTACTGCATTCTTCTTGAAAATATATTTAGGTTTTTTAATTGAATATATTTCCCTATGATTTGAAAAATCTAGTCTTCTTCTAAAGCAAATTTAGAGATAAGCCCAGAAGCAACCAGAGGCACAGTATGTTCTCATCACAACAAACCAGAGAGAAAGAGAAAATAGTGTTGAAAAAGGCCATTAAAGATTTAAAATGTATGAATCCCATTCTTGAGAGCTCTGCCTAAGCACAGACTACAAGGACAGTCGAAAAAAGATAAAAACTGATAAGCATTTACCTCATACCTGGTGTTTTTTCTCTTCCAAGTATCTCTTCTCTTGTCACTCTTCAATTCCATATCTCATGCTCATTTTTGCTATCTCTTCCCCTGTCATCTCTTTCCTCACGCCTTCCTGCACAATGTTCTCTTCAGCTCTCTTGCCATCTGAGTAATTTTTTGTCCTCTCCAGAACTAGAGCCTTGCATTTGTTCTGTGCCACCCTCTTCCCCTTCTTTCTTCCTTCAAATATCTCCAGCCACAACCCAGCTACAGACTTTTCTCTCCTACCAGTGCTTTTCTCTGCATCTTCCCATACTTTTCCACTTCAACTATTTACCCTCACTGTTTCCCAGTCAGCTTCCATTTTCTTTTCTCTTATTTTGACGTTGTTTCTCCTTCTACCTTCTTTTCTTTCCTTAGGTACCACAGATTCTCCTTTCTCTCATTTCTGCAACAATGACGTATCTTATCCTTTCTCCTAATTCTTTCAGGTCTCTATGTTCTCCAAGGTTCACAGTCTTCTCTATTTCAAACATCCTTTCTATACCTTCTTCCATTTCTCCATCTTCTCTATTTCTTTCCAAATCCCTTTTCTCTCCTCTTTGCTTTCTCCCTCTACCACCTCACCCTGTTCAGGTTCTGTTTCAGCATTGATGTTGTAATGCTTCTACAGCTACCCTGGCAGACTGCAGAGGGAAAAAGGCAGCATGTCAGTCCACAGCAAGGAGCCCAGAGTAGCTCCTCATCTCAAAACTCACCAGCTGAACAAGAAAGTTAGTTGAAGGTGCCTTGAGGTCTTCCCTCGTATCCCTAGACAGCAAAGAGACCCAGATCCCCAGGCTCCTGCTGTGCGCACAACTCTTTGGACTGTGGCTTATCTGAATAATCTGTGTAGCTCTTGGGACCATGTGCTCAGATGGCTTACTGCACTTCTTTTTTTTTTCCTGACCCAATACTGAGGATTTACAGAGAATCAAAGAACATTGCAAGGGACTTTATGAACCAGGGCTAGCCTCGATGTTGTATCAGGCTGCTTGATGACTAATTTGGATACTCTTATTTCACAGTAATCCTGCTTCATGAGCATTGCACTACGCAGATAAGACCTCTGGCTTGCTATATCCCTACTTGTAGTGTTTCCACTCCTTTCTTGAATGTTTGACCCTCTGTTAGACAGAGACATGCCTGACCATACTATGGAGAAATTTGCTTTGTTCCCACATCTCAGCTCTGACAAGACTTGAAGGGTACAGGAAAGCCAGGTTCTGCCCAGTGCCAGCCCACAGAAGACCCAGAGTTCATTGTCCTCCTAACATTGCTCCTGAACTGCATGATGAATATTTCACAGGACAGCAGAGTTGTTCTCTGCCATCCTACTATTCCCACTGCTCAACTGTACTGGTGTGAAACAAGGGGTTCTTGCTTATCCTGCTACATCTCTTCTAGCTACTACCCCGACTGAAGCTTTGCTGCTACTAGGTTAACTAGAGTCCAGTACAGATGGTCTTCAAGCCTGTCTCTACTTCTTGCTTTATGGGACCATTGAGATGGTATAAAAAGCAGTCAGAATGCAAAGAGCATGATCATTTATATAGCCATGGTGACAGCTGGTCCTGCTTAATTATTAGTGAAGCTAAAAGGAATCTAATCTTTACTGAAAAGAGGAATCTCTAACATGCTTTTTATATCATTCTTTTCAGTTTAGCTCTTTTAATGATTTTCTTGCAGCTGCTGCTGTGTGATGGTGTTTGTGGAAGATGAATGCAAACGGTGATGGACTATGGATGCAGGGGGCTAAATCAGTTTGCCTTTGATCATACCCTGGATGATGAGAGCGCTTACCACACATGATCCTCTCTAGCTAGCCAAGGAGCAACATTCTAACAGTTAAACGAGCAACTTCTTGTCTTTCATCCTTGCTGTAAGGTAAAGGGTAAGAAATAGTCGAATGTCAGTGAGGAAAAAGGCAAGGGACTAAAAACAACCATTTGTTTTTTGCAGGATGAATGACTCCTCTCCTTAATATTGCTTCTCATGAATGGTAGCCTTCCCCTGGGCTTTAAAGCTAAAGACTGAAAATTGAGGGAAAAAAATCTTGGTGTAAAAAAGTATCTGCTTCTGAATTCTCCCTCACCAGCTGACTTTGCCAGTCAAGGGCAAAAGAGAAGGAGCTACTGATTGGCTGTTACCTGTCTTCTTATCCAGGAGTACTGTATAACTATCATGATCCAAACTGTAACATCTCTATAATTCGAAGCTGTTCCTTTCTGAGGCTCAGTTTTGATTTGGACTGCGCTCCAGTCTGAAGAGGGAGGAACCACCCATGTGCACACGAAGCTGGAATGATGCTAAACTTCCCCTGAGCAGAGCGGTCTACAGAATTTCAGTCTAAGGCACAGCAGCACAGATTCAGCTCCAGAGATAAAATTAGGGCAAGAAGGGAACTGTATCTGTTAGAAACATCAGTTCCTTTGTCTACTGCTCCCAGGAACCTGCTCTTCAACACCTTATTACCACCTACAGGACAAAGCAGATATTATGTGAGTCAGCAGTGCACTCTTAATGAAAAGTATAGGGGTTTTTTGGTTTTGTAGTTTCAGCACTTCTCACAGCTATCTGTAATGAAAATCATAGGAAAGGACATTTGATTCTGTGCTAACCTTTCCATGAAAAAAGATACTTAATTAAAACCAATGATTTTGTTAAAGCTGCTAAAGAGGTGTGCAGGTGGCCCTTCCCTGCCTATCCTTTAACAGGAAATCACTGCCTCCTGTTTGACTGCTTTCTGAGTCAGCAATGTATGCCTTCAGCATGTGCACAAAGCCAGGCGTCAAAGCTCAGTCTTTGCCACTTGAACAGCACAGAAGAGCTACGGCAAGCTGCATTTGGGGAGGGAAGGATGATATCACAAAATATGCTGAGAAACCGAGAGAAAGATGTTGCTTCTTTGTACAACAGAGTGCTATGGGTATCATCTCTTTCCTCAGCTATTTTGCTCTAGGACAATGCTAGCAGATCTGCAGATCCACACATTGCGAGAAGGTATCAATAAGGCATGGAATATTTGGAATCTTTGCAAGAAATAATAGGATTGCTACCAGCATTTTCCATTCTCAGCAGATCTGACAAAATTGTATGAGGAGCCAAAATGCAGGGGGGGCAGGTCTACCTTTCAAAATGGATGAACGGGCCAAAAGGGTTGCTATGGACTTAGATCTAAGACATGCAAAATGCTACACTGGAAGTGAACTCCATGTGTTGGTACAGGCTGGCGACTCTGCAGAAAAGGATCTTGGGGTCCTGGTAGGAAAGAAGTCAATTTTAATCAGCAGTAAGCTCTTGCAGCAATGCAAGGGTATCAAAAGTAGGTCAAAGGAAATGATGATTCATTTCTACTTGGCGCTTGTGAGGCTGCATCTGGAACAGTCTTCATTTCTGGGAGTGAGTCCAGAAGGAGATCACTAAGATGGTGAGGAGCTGGAGCATATGACCTTTGAGAGGATAAGAGAAGTGGGGACAAAATAAAAAAAATTCTAACAACTCTCTTCAGCTATCCAGTCAGGGCTACAGAGAAGAAAGTTGTAGAGAACACAAATCTTGCCTCTTCTGAGAGATGCACAGTCAAAGGACAATGGATAGTAATCACAGTTTGCAGGAAAGGAAGTTCAAACTGGTCAAAAGGAAAATTCTTCTCTATGACAGCGATTAAGAACTGTGACAGGCTGTCCAGAGACATCATGGGACCCCCATTCTCCATCCCTGGATATTTTCAAAATTTGACAGGAAGACACCCTGAGCAACTTCATGTAACATTGCAGCCTGCTCTGATTTCAGCAGGGAGACTAGAGATCTCCCAACATCACTTCCTACCCAGAGTGTTCAGTGATATTTATAAAATGGCAGCCTCTGGAGAGCTAGCACCTGGCAGGTTTGGGGCATGAGGCCATTAGGTATGATTAAAAGCTGAAAGAAGGTGGATCCTGTTAGTTTGGTAAAAAAGGGCTAAACTTGGAATGGTATCCATGGCATCAACTGCACTCTTTAGAATCTTCTTTAAAATGAATGACATATTATATTTATAAATGCAGGTTTGCAATGACTTCATAAGAGGATTACTCATAAAGCATTGCATTTTATAGCTTCCTACTCACTAAGCCTTTCTTCATGGGTAAGACCTTTTTTAAAGGTACCTGAAGTGATTTGGGGAGGATTTCAAGCTTTGTTTAAAACAAAAATTGTGGAAAAACAGTCTGGTAAATGTTACCATGAAAGACAAATGATTTTATAGTAGACAAGTAAAGATCTCAGAATATTTTAAAACCTGAAGGAGTGTCAAGATTTTCAAGTGAAAATGTCATGATTTTTCGGAGCCTGACTTGTGGTTCTCTGATACCTATGTGATACCTATGATACCTCTGTGATACCTATGATCTGCAATATCATACAGAAAATACGGTTGAACAAAAATTATTTTGGAAATGTGTTTCCAGAGTTCTTCCATCTCAAGAGCACTACAAAACAAACTCTCCGGGCTGTGAGAACCAGAGTCTGATGCAAGGTCCAGAATGGAATCAATAAAGGCAGGCTCGCATCCAGTGTTTAGGAGCCCTGTGTTTGCATCAAAGCTGCTGATGTGACTCAGAGAGGTCACTTGAGATTTAATGAGGCTGGAAATAGAGCAAGAATCATTGTTCTCTGCTTGTGAGAGCAAGGGCCCTTGTGGCAGTGTTCACTTGAGTAGTGCAGTCAGAAGATGCTGACCTAGAGTAACTTTGTTCCTAGCACAGAGTGCTTCAGCAGGTAGGTGAGCAGGGTGAGACAAGAGCATGTAAAAAAAACACTGTGGAGAAAATAATCTGATGAAACACTTGCAGTTTCATTTTCTGGAGATGGAAGGACTATCTATCACTGACTGCTTTTTTACCCTGTGATACTGAAAAAAACAGAAGAACTTTCTGAGCAGTTTTGAGATTAATACAGTATTTAAACCCATTTAATTACAGTGATGAAATATATGCCTGCCATTGATCTCCTTATTTGTCCCAAAGTACTTATAGGATGTTCACTTTGCTTTCTCAAAGTACTAAGTTTAAAGTGAATTTCTGTTTACTTATGTTAATAACTAATCACAGGAATCAAAATGAGCTGTACATGACTAATTGACCAGTTTCTTTTACTGTCTTCCATGGCAACGCTGATAAGGTTTTCTGACAGCATGCAAATCAAGCTGCTATCAGCAAAAGCCATTCCCTGTATAAAAAGCAAAAGAAGCAGGCAAGCTGCAGTTATTACCCATGAAAGATAGAAGCCGCTTGGGAAAAAGGAGCTGCTTTTCGAAGGAAATGTCAGGGAAGGGAGGGGGATGGGAGATGAAAGGACAAGAGACCTGAGGCATAATTAAGTCCCAGAAGATCTCACTGAGTGTTCAGCAGAACCCTCACTCAGCAGTCCTTCCACCTTCATTGGAATTAAAGTTTAATTTGGTGTCTAAGGAGAGAGGAAAGACCCGCATTATCAAGCACAGAAATCAATGAACCGTGTGAAGGAAAAGGTCACGCCCCCACTTGCAGCACAGAAGGTCAAGAAGGAAAAGGTGAAGATATGAGACAGCTCAATGCTTACTCTCAGTGTCGGGAGTGGGAGAGATGGATATCACTCCATAGATTTGTCACTACCTCTCTTTCCATAAAAGAATTTCCATTTCCACTGAAGAGGGCAATGAAGAGACTTTTCTCTATGCTTGCAGCCATTATTTCTGTTTTAAAATCTCAAGAACTGTTGTAGAACTTTTTACCTGGTTTAATGCAGGTATCTAGCAGACAGATGAAACACACATTTCCATACAGTGGACTTAAGTATTTCAAGACATCTTAGCTCAGTGCATTCTCCTGGTGTTACTGAGAGAGCATCCTCCGTGCTACATCCATAAATAGCTACCATCAGACACCCAATTTCTGTATGGAAAAAGAATAATTTTCCATGCAGAATCTTTCCTGAGTAACAACTAGCAACCTAAATCAGTGCAAGTCATGAGTAGCAGATAGGACTGAGAACAGCAGACAGTATGAAAGTACCACCCACTCTCAACTGAATGCAGATTGCCTGAACCCCAGGCTTTCCCCAGAAGAGTGAAGCTCTCTCTCCCTGGGGAGACACTGCACTGAGAACAGTGGAAACTCAACAAACCCATCTGCAAATTGGTCTCTTTGTTGGGTGACACTATCGTTCTAGTGAAGCTGCCTTTGCTCTTCCTGTGCCATTCCCCATCGGCCACCCCTCAGCTCTCATCCCATGTTGCATCAGCTGCGGATACCTTAGACACTGTTCTACAACCTGATATTTTCCCAACAGCATGCCTGGGTGCACCATATATATAGTACTCTCATTATCGCGGTGCTTGGAAGCTAAAAAATATTTTCATTCATCTTCAGAATGAACAGAATATCAACAGAAAGACAAACCTATGTAAAACAGGTAAGCACACATACTCTCCCCAATAACTGGCCCAATAGGCAGGTAGCTCCTAGGAAAAACATTGGCTTTATCCACACAGCGGACTTAGATATCATCTGCATGTAGTCATTTCATGGATTACCTCACACAAGGGTGAGTGGGCAACACTTCACTTTCCATTCGTGCAGAAGGTGGCCTTGAAATTAGATAAACTATAGTCTCACTGCTTGTTTTGCTGGCCAAACAGTAGGTATGGTACATCCTGCAAAACGGGTGTGTGTGCAGAGTGCAGAAAGAGTAGCTTGCTGTTTAGCTCAAAAAATACCCTGTAATCTTCTTGAAACAGAAAGGTTTCCTAAGGTGTCTTGTCTTTACAGTTTCCAAGTACTTGGTCATGCCCAGGGGAAAGTGATTTAAAAAACCAGAAATCTTGCCTCCCTGTAAAAGGATTTTTCTGAGCTGAAATTCACAGCCTCAGCAGACCATAGTTTGGGGGATGCCTGCAGCTGGTCTATCAATTTTGGTTGTATTTTCAGCTATTTACACTTGTACCTCATCTTCAATAGAAGGCTTTTCCCTTCACACTTGCTTCACAGCTTTCACCGTGGCAAATTTATTTTGAGCTACTATTGAGCTTACCTGGTCAGCACTGAGCTTTAGTAGGCATTCTGCTTCCCCCTGCCAGATTACACGGATCCTCCATGCAACAGACCTGTTACTACAGTTGGTTTAGATGCCCAATGAAACTTTTACATTGGATGTTCAAATTACAACATTTTCCTGCCCATCTCTCATAAAATACAGTGGATGCTGTGGTTATTTGTAAGACCAAGCTGTCAGTCTCACCCAAGCAAGCTGGGCATCCACATAATTCCACAGAAGAGAGCTGAAATAATTCCTATCTCACCCTGCCCAATCGCCCCAACTCAGGAATGGATAGCTCCCCCCTGATCTGTCCACTGTCTCATCAAACCGAGCTTTACTCTAGGGCTGCAACAGAGCAAGCCTACACCTATTCAGCTGCAGTTAATCAGAGTTCATCGGCCAACCCCCCTGAGAAACGGTGGAAACCCATCTGAATCACTTTCAGAATTAACTCATTAGTTTCCATCCTCCTGAGCAATAAACTTGAAATTAGACACAAAGAAAGCACTAATTCTGCTACAACTTTTACACACTAAAAAACTCCTACCAACTTCAGAGCTCTTGATACATGGGAGTGACAGATTTTAATTTCATAGAAGTAGATAAGGCCTTCATAATCATTTCACTGTAGATAACCTAATTTTTTTTCAAGTGTTATTTCAAGGGTTCCATCATTATTCAGATTCATTCATCCAATGACAAAAATGTAAAAACTGAAAGATCAGCATCCATTCTCAAATCTTTGTACAATGACTGTTTCACAATGGGAGCCATCGGCCTACCAAAAAAAGGAAAAAAAAAAACCCAAAACCCCAAACCAATTCCAGCTACTACTTTGACTTCCCTGCCAAATTCTTATTACAAATTTCACTGCACAACATGACATTTCAGTCTTACATGATTTTTTTGTGAGCCACAGATCAATAACAAAAATACTTTCAAAACTCCAAACATACTTTTCCATCAGAAATGTGTCTTCCTTTTCTTACAACAGCTGTAGAAAAACTGTAACTTTCCACTGAAATACGCAGCATGTGCCAGTAGGTTTCCGTAAACTTACAGAATAAATTGATTTGGGTGCACAAAGAATTTAGCCAACAGCAACAAACCGTATGGCTAAGTCTCAAAAGTGTCTATTTAACTAAATAAAGGAAGTTTTAAAGATGTTTGTTTGACAGACCTGTATAACTACTTTTCTGTTGGATGTGGCTAAAATGCGAATTAGAGTTAAAATTGTAATTAAAAGAGTCATTTTCACTAGCATGCATCCCAACTGACTATATTACCACAAGCTTGCTTTAATGGTTTTTATGATCTCTGCTTGCTTTCTGCACTGTTTGGAGATCTAGCAAGATCTAATTCACAAGAATATTTCCAGAAAGATTTCTGAGTTAGCTCAGGTTGTAAATGTTTGTAGAGTCACTTCCGTTGCAGAGTGCTGGTTTCAGAGGCAGCCAGTTCATTGTCAAAAGTGGTACCGTGTTTCTCCAGCACCCAACATTCCACACTGACAATGAACAACTAGTGATGCACCAGTCTTGGACAATTGCCTATGGATAGCTAAAATGAACCTGTAACAAACACTCACTGTGTATTCTGGAGTATTAAAAATTTTTAAATCTGTGAAGAACGAGGCTTCACTTTATAAAAATTTAAAGATTGATTAACAAAAATAACAATAAGGGACGCCCACAATACAAAATGGCAGCGCTGGCCGCGTAGCAGGTCTGGCCAGAGGCACAAGGTTTGGGTCTTGCGCAGCCTCTTTTATACCCATAGGATGTCAATCAGGGGTCTGGATACATCCTGTCCAATCCTGGGCCCGATAGTCTTGGGCCTGCCTCCACCTCCACCCCTTTTGGGCCATCCCAGCCAGCCCCGCCCCTCAGGGCATGCTCCGTGCTAGGATTGGGAGGCACCCTTCTCTAACTGACACCCTGATTGACATCTCCCTGGGAATGTTCTGGAAGCCCCAGCCTCACCTGTCAGCCATCTTGCCCCCATTTTTTAAATGGGAATTTCTTATAATTAAACATTTATAACATTACAACTGGGGTTTTCAACAGGGAAAACATTGCATAACATTTCAACACATTGGAACTTACAGGGTCCTATGAAGAACTGGTAAAATACAACATATAGCTTATCTATAACCCATAAACATCATAGCAAATTATCTTAATGAACAATTAATTATTCCACTCCCTTTTTATCAACTGTCCATCAGCATACAAAAGCCAACCCTCATCTGTCATTTATGACAAAATCTTTATATAGTTACTTTGCAAGCAGAAAAATGGGTGAAATTTAAACGAAGGGGAGTGAGAACTTTTTAGGCCGCCATGGGTGGACTAAAGCAAGTGGGTGGCCAGCTACAGAGGCAGACAGATCACAGTTACATCCTATTATGTGCCCATGCCCAGACTATTTGCTGGAAATACTGCCTTCATTATCTATCCATTTAGTCTGTAGAAATTCAAGCCAGAGCTTCATCTAGTTTTGAATTTTCCTACAGTGAAATTCAGTCTTCTGGGGTGCTAAATTGCTTCTGCAGTGATGAATATCCCAGAGCTCACCAAGCCTAAAAAGACAGCAAACTGCTGTCTTGCTCCGTTCCCAAGATGATCTTACAGTGGGGAAAGCTGATTTAAATGACAATATAAAACTTTGCTGGGGGCAGGAATAAAAGCCTCTACAACCAAATATTAATCTTTGCTTGAAGCTGAAGGCAGAAGCACAGCCAAAAGAGCTACTGTCCTCAGAGAGGAAGGCAAATATTCCCTACCTTGCTTCAACTAGCACAGCCAACACCTTCATGAGCCCTGTGAGACCTTTCTTTGCCCCTGCGTCTTTTCTCAAGGCACAGTATTTCTTATAAGCAAGTGTCAGATCAGTCCACAGAGAAAAGAAGCACATAGAAGCGTTAATGGTGCAATGCACTCCTCAGCAGAAAGCAGGACATAAGGACGTCACAATTCTACTGATGGAAAATTGTTGCCTACTGAGTCTACCCATTATCCTGAGCAAGTGAGAAGAGTTAACACAAGATGTAAGACCAGGCCTGTGGCACCAGAGCTACTGCCTGAGCTGGGGAACTTCCCAGGTGAAGAAAGCTGATCTCTAGTAGGAGGGAACTGGAAGGTAGGCTGGAGTGGGAGTAGTAGATTTTACATCACAAATATGTTTCCTTGTGTTTTTCCTAACATAAAAATAGTTTTTATAGAAATCACTGATGTGAAAGCTGGTCAAAGCCAAGCAAATCCCTGTGCTTGGAGCGTAAACCTTGTGAAGTGCTATGAAAGAATGAAGATTGCTGTTTGCAAGAATTTAGCTACACAACGTGGTCAGCTACGTCAGTCCCACCACTTAATGTAAGAAAATGAGCACTGGCTAAACTTTGTCTGTCTTCAGTTACCAGTGTTATGCC
Source organism: Cnemophilus loriae (assembly GCA_013397755.1). Taxonomy (NCBI): domain Eukaryota; kingdom Metazoa; phylum Chordata; class Aves; order Passeriformes; family Corvidae; genus Cnemophilus; species Cnemophilus loriae. The sequence goes on from VZTF01003252.1 coordinate 678,052, forward strand.
AAGATAAATGGTCTAGTGCTAACTGTCCCTGCAGATGATGAATCTTAGTACTTCCTACAGTGTAGTTCTCCATTTTCAAACACGACTAACCACTAACAAGGAACAAGTAGTGCATTGCTTAAAAGGATGCTGGACCAAACAATAAACGGAAGAGGTAATACCTTGAGAAACTTGTGTCTGGAAAAGGAAACTATCAAGAATCACAGAATCACAGAATCATCAGGTTGGAAAAGACCTCTTAAGATCATCGAGTCCAACCCATGCCCTAACACCTCAACTGAACCACAGCACCGAGTGCCACATCCAGTCTTTTTTTAAACACATCTAGGGATGGTGATTCTACCACCTCCCTGGGCAGAAAATTCCAGTATTTAACCACTCTTTCTGTGAAAACCTTTTTCCTAATATCTAACCTATATTTCCCTTGGCGCAGCTTAAGACTGTGTCCTCTTGTTCTGTTGGTTGCTGCTTGGAGAAAGAGACCAACCCCCACCTGACTACAACCACCTTTGAGGAAGTTGTAGAGAGTGATCAGGTCACCTCTGAGTCTCCTTTTCTCCAGGCTAAACAACCCCAGCTCCCTCAATCGTTCCTTGTGTTCCAAGCCCCTCACCAGCCTGGTTGCCCTCCTCTGAACTCATTCAAGCGTCTCAACGTCCTTCCTGAACTGAGGGGCCCAGAACTGGACACAGCACTCAAGGTGCGGCCTCACCAGTGCCGAGTACAGGGGAAGAATGACTTC
>VZTF01003252.1:680042-770346 GCA_013397755.1 Cnemophilus loriae
CCCCTCTCTCCACTGGGTCTTCCACTGGGCCACAGCCTCCTCTGCATCCACCCGCACCGGCACAGGCACCTCCCCCATGGGCTGCGGGTGGATGTCTGCATCCTCCGTGGATCCCCATGGGCTGCAGGGGCACAGCTGCCTCACCATGCTCATCACCATGGCCTGCAGAGGAATCTCGGGTCCGACACCTGGAGCACCTCCTCTTCCTCCTTCTCCACTGACCTTGGTGTATCTGTGTTGTTTCCCTCGCATGTTCTCACCTCTTCCTCTTCTCTGGCTAGAAAAAAACTGTGCCCACTTTGTTTTGATTTTCTTCTTAAATATGTTATCACAGAGGCGTTACCAACACCTCTCATTGGCCCAGACTTGGCCAGCGGCATATCCATCCTCAGAGCCATCAGGGATTGGCTCTGCCAGACATGGTGGAAGCTTCTGGCAGCTTCTCACAAAAGCCACCTCTGTGGCCCCCGCTACCAAAAACTAGGCTGTGTAAAACCAGCACAGTTCCCCAGAGCTCATTGCATAACCACTCTCTCAAAATGCCTTCCACAACCAAGTGAAATTTACTGACTGGAGGACCTTGCAGCAACAATTGAAAAACTGTAGCCTACTGTTCCCCCTCAATACATCAAGAAAAATTAGTAAAGTGGAACCTGATACACAGTGCACACAAGGCAGTCCGAGCTTCAGCCCTTCAGTGGATGAGGCCCTCAATAGCACATGCGGAATGAAGTGGATCCTGTCTGTAAGATGAAGAAGGGAGATAGTCAACCACTTCCACCCAAGCAAGTGCTGTGAAAAGAGGCCCACCAAGTATGTGTGAGTAACAGCTAGCACACTGTTCATTCCCTGCATGGGAAAGAAGGCTCTCTAGACATACCAAGGCTGTGCAGTGAAACACCTACACAAATCCTCCAGAGTCAAGCTGAATGCGGTTGCTGATTGAAAAATAACAGAATCCCAGATAACCTGAGACACATTTTGAGGGCTTACCACAGGGATGCACCATCAGTAAGAACCTTTGTTTATTCATGGACTCTGTTACTCCATCTGCTGAATACCATTTGAGACATGCATGCCACAAAGCAAGACAAACTAGTGCAGCAAGATCATTGGAAGCACTGCTGATATCAGATACTCTTAGTTTCTCGTAATTTTGAGGCATCAGATGTGGTGTGTGGCAGAGCTGGGGTGCAAGTTGGTAGACAGCACTATCTCTTTCTGGAGATAACTTCTGCCTTCCTCATACTGAGTCATATGCCTCTATGTGATGTTAATACTGAACTGGTCAATAGCCTAAGGAAAATTGGCTCCTAGATATAAAATAATTTCAGCACAGGCTTGAGGTATACACACTTTCCAACAGAGCAGTTAGGATTAAGCACTGGCCTTAATAAGTAAATAAGTTCCAACTTCAGCTGTTTGTTCCATGTTGCAAATATTTCCATTCCAAAAAAATGGCTTTGTGGATTCAAAGAAAACTGGTTTCTAGATAAAAGCATCTTTGTCATTAATGATCACAGCCATTCCAAGAAGACCTTTGAATATGAAGTAATTAGTGTAATTGGGTAAAAAAGGATGAGACCTGTCTGTAACAGAACTGTTACTGCATAAAGCATAAGACTTAGTTTCATCATCTGAAAACCACATTACTTTCTCTGGTTGGAAGTAGGTCAAGTGCCCTCAGGAAATAGCGATTTGGTTCTCACCGAGGAGTAATCTGATACTCACACATCTCCAGCCTTATTAAAACCTCAGTATGAGGTAAAGTCAAGGATGTCAGCTTAGTTTCTTGTTGCATTGAAAGGACAAGGGTGATGTTTGAAAGGAAAAGGTTTATTATTTTTAATCAGACACTCAGGCAAATCACACTGTCAGTGAATCACATGCAGAGCTGTTTAGTTTTCCAGCAGCCCACAGAAGACCAATAATGTGAGGAAAAACAGAGCAGCTAGAGGATGGATCTTGCAAGGTAGTATGCACTGAAAAGCTGTGCAATAGCTAAAGTGTGTGCTTAATTTAAAGGCCATGAGCAGTCCTCACTACTATTTTTTCAGTAGAAGCACTTGCTTCCATGGCTGGCTGAGAATGGGATGACATTGCGGATATAAGAAGAAACATCCCTGCATGCTAATAAAAATGGTCGTTACTGTGGACGTAGCTACAAGGGGGTTTTATGGATGCTGTGTCTCAGGCCATCAAATTTTGCTTCTCCAGCTAGAACTGATGTAATCTATCAAGCATGTTCTCTATCCTGAGCCATGTTTTTACTATTATTAATCTTTACTTCTTCAGTGCTTGCTTTTCTTTGAGAAGAAGCATTGAGGACCAAAATCAGGTGAGGGGAGTTAGATGAATTATGTAAACGTAGCGTGCGCTTCATCAGAGGATTGAAAACTAGGCCAAGTGAGCTTCCTGCCATAGGTTTTATATTTTGACTTGCCAAGGGGAATAAAAGACTTTGACCTCTATTCCTCCAGTTTCAAAAGAAGGCAAAACCATTCACTTTGTTTTCAGATTTCACGCAAAACTCATGTCATGCTTAGAGGAAAACAAAATCCTACTAGAGAAACAACATAAAGCATCTCCTAATGAAGACTTCCTCAAATTTTAATTGTTTCAGAACATAAATGTTGTACTAAAACTTAGCAGAAGGTCACAAGGGAGGCAAGTGAATGATGTAAAATAGTCATTGCCTTGAAGGGCAACTGTAATAGCAATTCTCATTTCCCATAGCACTTCGTCAACCTCCCTTGCCTCTCTTGTCTTGCTCTGAATGTCTTCTCTGATCTATTTTGAGAAGTCCAGAGTCCTGTTCTTCGACCATTCAGGCTTAAATACACTAGCTGAAGGCAGCCATGAGGATGCCACAAGGCATTTATAGTTGGGAACTTCTATGTCACCTATTCAAACTGAGCAATCCACCCCCTCCAGAGAAGGAAGTTCTTCGTGGATGGCAGGTGGAGTAAGCCGGTGGGGTCACAAGGACTGGTAGATCCAGTATGGAACATCCTACACATCTATACATTTTCTGCAGAGCCCCAGCAGTCAACTCAAACCAAAACTGAGGATCAGAGACCATTCCCCACAGCACATGGTGAGGAGTTGCTACCTGCCCTGCCCTAGGGGTTTGCAAGTGCAGCCCTCCTCATGGCCACACTCAGTCTGGTGGCTGCACCATGGCTCTGCAAGCAGGAAGACCACCTCCATTATCCAAGCCTATTTATTCCCATTGTGCAGCCCCATTATGGAAGTTCCTCATGTTGAACCAGAGAGATGAGCCAACACCAGAGAGGGAATTAGTGCCAGAGTATAGGCAGAAAGTTCCTGGCTCTCACTATGTCCTCTGATTTCACCTCTTCATTGTGCAAGGGCTGTTTTTTGTCAAGTAATATCTGAGGGAGAAAAGAAAAACAACAAAAAGACCAAGAGATTTCAAAATAACCTGCACTGCTTGTCAAAGCCTTGTACATGGTCCCCAGGTGCCAAGCCAAAAAACTCTCCTTAGCAGCTTTTGTTGGAAACAATTAAAGTTGAAATTAACTTAACTTGAGAAAGCTGAAATCAACATTTCAACTTTCTCTTTTCTCTTCTTTCAGATAGCTATGACAATTTTGTCAAAAATAACAATACCAACATTCACTGAGGCTGGCTCAGTCTGCTGTGTTTGAGTCATTGCCAGCACATGCCTCTGCTAGGAGAGGGCAGCCTGAACAGCTCAAGGAGTCTATTTCTCTTGAGTTTGATATTCCTAACGTCAGGAGGAAAAGCCACCAGTGAGATGAAAGCAGGCCAGAGCAGTAGTGACCGAGCTGTGCAGACAATGTACAGAGGCTAAAAAACAACCTGTTTCTTAAATGGCACATTAAGCCTGATTTCCAGCAATAGTGCTTTTCCCCATATTAATACAAGATGCCTTTATGTAGGTGTCAGCCCAATTAACAGCTGGCATATGACATTACTCCCAGGGAATCTGGTGAATCAGTGAGGCTGTTGTTCTTCAGCTGGGGTCAAGAAACATGAAGAGGAGGAAAGCAAAACCAGAGTGCCTAACTCAGTGCTTGACCTCGTACAGCTTCTGAAATGTGTGAACAGAGTAATTTGCAGTTACTGGTAGAATTAATGCCTATTTGGTCTGCTAAAGTAGAAGTCTAAGTTGGTTTGTATGCATGAAATTCTGATTGTCAAAGCCAGGCTTTGATCTGCTTGGCTCAGCTATGGTGATGGGTCCCAGGCTCATCTTCCTTTGACCAGGTCCTCACCATTGTAGCTTGTCAGGGACGGCATCCCTTTGTGCTTGTGACTCCAGTGTCATGTCCATTGTGTTGTGATTGTCTGGTGTGAATCTGAGCTTTCCTTATTATTTCAGGGGCACACTTAACAACTGCAGCACCTTGCAATGACACACACTGCTCTTAGTGACTGTGTCTGGAAGCCATTCTTCTACAAGTGTATAATTTCTGTAGTCCCCTTCGTTCCAATAGTTTGTCATGGTCTTACAACGGGAATGAAACTCATACAAATCTGAGCTCTGGGGCCCAATGACCTACCAGGCGAAACAAATGGCAAAAATAGGACTTTTCTCTAAGAACATCCTGCCATCAACTCACAAGAATTCAGATTTGGGGACAAACAGGGTGAAAATAGCCAACAGGAAACAAAGATCCCTGTCTCTAACAGTAGGACTTCAGTGATTTGAGCATCTTATCATCCTATAGTTTAATCAAAGTTTAAATGGTATTGCAGGCACATTTTCTTCACAGATACAGAGATTTTGGTGCTTTTACCTGAAAATTAATGTTTTGAAAAATGGGTTAAACCAGCAGTTGTAGAACACGTGGAACAAAAACATATGCTTGCAACAGCAATGGTCACAAAGACAGCAGAAGAACTAATTTCATCAGTACTCAGCTAAGTCAATCCAATTAAAAAGTTCCCCTGCAATACGAAAAGATGCTCTGGAAAGCAATAAGGAAGCCAATACAGAAACCTGGATTAAGGTATGAGATGCACACAGTAGCCTGTGCCACACAGGAGGCTGGCAGAGAGTTGTGCCAGGGCTACAGCTGCTCAGTGAACTTTCCTAGAGGAGGCAGTGATAGTACTGCTATTGTCAAAGTGATGAGACCATGAAAAAATACAGGAGCGTTGCTCTTTAGAGTAATGGTAGCAGCCTTTGGGCTGGGTGCACGCATGGAATGAGAGTCTGGCAGCAGCTGTGGGTGCAGCAAGATCCCATTCTGGCAACTGGCAACATGCAGTGGAGTGAGAACTGCATCATATAAAGACCTGTGAGAATACACACTTATGGATGCTTGAATTGAAGCAAATATGTTAACTTTACTCCTTTAGGGAAAAAAAAAAAAGAGGAATGCAGCCAACATGTAGCAGACAAAATCGTTAACATGCAAGTAGATTTTGGTGCAGCAAAGACATCTACTGAAAAATATGGAATAATGCTGAACTTAGTAGTGTTATGCGGAGCTCCCATTTACTTTACTGAACTAAAAGGACTCATTTAAAGCTCTCCCTATTACCTGAAACAGAATGAAAAGCTATACATCAAGAAAAATAAATGCTAAGCTTTGTCAAAAAGTTACAATGGCTAATTTTATGGGAAATTATATCAATAAAAAACCCTGCTGGTGATATGGGTTATCATTTTTTATTATCAAAAACTAGGTACTAGTGAGCAGGTGAATAATACATGTCTCAGTTTCTTACAGGGTTGAATAAATCGATGAGATTTGGGCTGGTAGTTAAATCCGAAAGATGTTTCAGATCGGTCCAGGTGGAATTTAAATATTTAAGGTTTAGTTTGATGAATAAAAAGTATAACAACAAAAGAGATCCTATTCCACATATTCAGCAAAAAGCAATAAAGATGAAAATGAAGTGCTAGTCTTAGACCGCATCTACTAAACAAATGAGGCAGAACAGGTTTCCCTAATTAATCAATAACCCAGAGGGCAGGGAGTTAACGTCTGTATATTCCCTGAATATTGCTTTATATGGTATTTGGGAGGGAAGCTGACATGATGCATCTATATAATTGCTCTGAATTTATCCTACTGGTGTTCCATTTTGCTATAAAATACTTAAATACTCAGAAAATAAATGGAAATAAATTTGCTATAATTTCACGATAAACTGGATGTCCCTTGGAGAAGCAGGATATGGACTTCAAACTTAATTTCAAGAAACATGTTCTGCAGAGTGAAAAAGCATGCACAGGGGAGACTAGCAGTGAAACAGAAGAAGCCTGAAGAAAGATCCTACAGCTCCAGGATTGAGGGCACCCTCTTAAATGTGAGGCAACATAGAGATTTGAATTCCAGTTTCCTGTATCATAGACAAGCATGCTAACTGCTATCTGTTGAAAAGAAAGGGAGATCAAGGTCTCCCCTACTTTTTGAGTGCAGAGAGCAGGGGGAAAAAAAACAACAAATATTGTTCAGCCTGAAAAATTTAACTTGAATCCATAAACAGAGTTTCCCATGAAGCTAAGAGACTTGCACCACCACAAAACTGATTAGTCACACTGGAAAATGAGGCTTTCTATCTACTAAAGAAATTTTACAGCTGAGATTGACATGCTCTTGGAGCCATGCTGTTTCCCCATTCTCTCCTGGTCAAATCTCCTGGGTTGTACAGTGGGAAGATTTGCCCTTCTACTCTTCTGTCTAACATTCAGTGACTCTCTAGTTCAGTGGTAAATATTTGATCACCTCTGAGGACTGGACTGTCAGACTGGAATTATACAATTATAGAAATCCTTCTACTTCTTGGCTGAGAATATAACTACTGCATGTAGCTTAGTGAATCTTGTCTTGGGACAGTGTTCAGCGTAAAATTCACTAAATAAATGCTGACATGAGGGTATTTGTCAGGACTGGCACATTAAAGGCTAATAAATAAGCTTATTAAACACATAATTTTTCCTCACCTGACCAAAAAAAGTTAGGAGGTGTGCAAAAATTCCTTTCCACAGCACATGTCTTGATTAGTCAAAGGATTAATACCTACTAACTGTTTTTATAGTGTGGACAGTGCTTGATAGCTAGATGTCAGCTGAATTTCTTGAAAAATTGGGCCCTCATGATTTTGTTTACCTTTTAGGATTATGTTCAAACTCAGAGGAGGTTCGGACATTGGGCTAATATAACAAGATTTGGAATGAAATCTCCCTGAGTATAGTGAAGTAGAAGAGATGTTCCAACCCGCATTTGAGGCAAGGCTTTACAAGAGAGCTCTTACCTCCTCCTAAGCTGCAGTCAATTCACTGATTGATTTGTCATCTTATTAAATCACAAGTCTGGTTTTGGCACATCTTCCTAATACTTGGCATGCTGTCTCTGGCAATAGGCACCATTTCCTGGAACATGAGCAGGAGTGAGACTCAGTGACTATTCACATTGTGTTCCGTGTAAACCAGGATAACAGGTTTATAACCTGATAACATACATCGGTATGTTCTTGGGCCTCTGAAGTAAAAATACACCTTCCTTTCACTCCTTTCTACTTTTAACTTCCTCACTCACTACTTTTACACTCTTGGTCTCTACAGATCCTTGTAATAACCAATTCCATAATGTAACTGGGTGCAGTGTGAAAAAGTACTTATTTTGCTTGCTGTAAACCTCTTGTTTAAACATTATTTTTCTCTTTGGCAATATTTCATGTGTGCAGAATGGAATTTCATCTGTCACTTTAATGTTTGGTCACTCAAATACCTCAGATCCTTCCGGCAAAATTGTTTTGCACACAATGAGGTTCTACCTTGGGTAAGGGTATGCTAGTCATTCATAACCCCAGACAAAAATCATTTCAGTAAAGCAACAATGCAACAGTGTTACGTCAGCTGAAGGTGACCCAGCATCCCTTTCTTGGCTGTAAGGGGCCAGGACTACTGAGAGTGTCTTGGTCTCCTGTCAAAAGCGTTTTTTGGATGCTATTTTGTTCTGGATTTTTGCCTGATGAGATTTTTTTCCTATCTCTGTCCCAAGCCAGGGCTCTGGAAAAAAGCCTGAAACAGGCCTTTTCAGTTACACCGAAATAATTTCATCTTGTTTACAAGATAATGATTTAGATGATTTAAAGATCTTGATTACATAATACAGACATCCTGTAGGTACACTCACTCCAAGTGGTAACCATACACATTGCCTGTTGTCTGTCCCTAAAACAGCCTGTATTTGGTGAAATTGGATCATATTGAGGTAAAATTGCTCTTAAAAGCAATTGAAGAATATGCTTAATTTTCAGAATCAGGATCACTTTAAAGATCTTTTGGTTTCAACTAAAGTCAGCAGGTCTTCTTAGACTATGATACTGCCCACAGGAGGTAACAAGACTGGGCTCCAGAGTTGCTGGCAGACATCTCCTGAAAGGTAAAACAGGAGAAAAATACATTTCAGCTTGTGTTTACAAATGGGCCGAGAGTACACGTGAATGTGCAAAGCATCAGCAAGCCAAGCATCAAAAGGGAGATATCTGAAAGCATGGGAAATGTTGTTCCTACTTACTATGGTGTTAGTTGGCAGTGTTGGGACTAAATGACTTTCAAGAGTAGTGTCATGTGTTTGTAGGCTGACTTGTCAAATTTGTACATGTATGTGTGGTCTAAGCAGGTTTCCACTTAATGACGTGCCTGTTTCCATGAAAACACAGATGCTGCAGTAACTCAAAACAATAAATTGGAGAGAATCATGTCTGTTGCTTCAACATGTACATCAGTGGAGCCTGAAGGGACTTTGCAGTGTTGTCACAGGTGATCTGGATGCGGGGACACTTGAAAGGTTGAGTGAAGAAGCCACAGCACAATGCAATACTTGCTGTCATTGCAGCACCACCAGCAGCATTCTCACTTACTGCAATAGCTGGGGCAGAGAAATGGAGACAATAAGATGCTGAGACATGTCTGGGATACACAAGTGAAGGTCACTGAGAATGAGATCCTGGCCAAACACATGTATTAACCCGTCAGGTCCTGGCAATGTCCGAATTGCTCAGATACACTTCCGCAGACTTCAGGTTTACCTGCATCAGTCTTAAGGGAAGAAAAAGAAGAGGAGAAAATCCACAGAGAAGTTAAATCAGAAACCATGGTCAAATACATGCCATCCTTAACCCTGGGCCTTTCTTGTACTGAGTAGGTCAATAGGCTTTTCCCCCAGCACACTGGTGCATGTGCTGCTAGGAGGAATGCAGCAAAAAGAATAACTGTTTTGTTTGCTGAGGAAACCCAGAGGCCAGGAATACCCATGTGATTAGCACTGTGCTGAGATCGCTGTTTACTAGAGATGGTAAGAAAGCACTTTAAGGAATTTCAAGTGACATAAATAGGCAGGGCAAGATCCCACTCCAGTGACACAGGCTCTGATTGGCTGTAATGGGAATCAGCCTCTTTTTCTCCATGGCCTAAATCACAAATGCGACCAAATTCTTCCCACAATGTAAATCAAGAATAAAGTGCAACTATGTCTACTTTATTACATCTGAGATTCATTTTTGAGACACTAATAGCACTACAGCTATCCTTGTCTTTCTAAAAGACATCAACTCTGCCTGCCTGCTGATCTAATATTCATGGGGACAATTTTCTGCCAAGCAACACCAAATTTTTATGGCCAGACATAAGTACAAGTTGCTAAAGCAGAGGCACATGTATAGTGCTGTAACTATGGCTATTTATTAACAGTCTTGAGAGCTGAAACATGCCATTTTTAAAGCACTTTAATGCCTGAGGGGGATTAGATGCCTCTTTTCAGTAATACTTTTCTTAATTTATGTACTTTCCTATTTCTACTCTATGCTGCATGATAGTTTATTTCCTAATCCAGCCTCTCCTTGTGCTCTCCTGGCTCTCTGTACCCTCCTTATCTCCTGTCATTTTACTTTCTTTTCCTAGTATACCTCTAAGGTATAAGACCAGCAGACTGTGTACATCCTCCAGGTGGGCTGTCATCATGCAGAACAGAGGGAGACATCCCTGCCCTGGCCTGCCTGGAGAGACACTCTTGATGATGGAAAGGTGCTGAGGAGAACTTTGTCACCACAACCTTGTTAGGCAGCTCTAGGACTGTCCATTGATTCTTGTGTGGTTCCCTGGATGCTCGTGGAAAGCACCTCAGTGGCACCTTCATGCCATGCAGGCAGCTTTTTTGGTCGTGCAGGAGTCTAACTGAAAATAAGCACAGGGCAGCAGTGGGAGCAAACTCCTTGGCTTAGAGAACATCCTCTTCTTTCCCAGAGGGAGTAGGGAGGGAGAACAATATGTGATCACAAGGCTCAAGGATTTCTTCATGCTTTTATGAAATATCTGGCATTTTTCAGAAACATCCTTGGGATCTCCTTTCCCTGCAGCTTGCCCACACAGCAATTGTGTTTACTGCCAATCTCATGCAATTATGTTTAGTGCCACCCTACTGTTCCCAGCACCCTGAAAATACAGCACTGAGCCAGAACGCTTGAGGAGGCAGCTGGCAGCTTTGCAGCAATTTCTCATCTCCCAAAACCCCTTGCTCTACACACAACAACATTTTGTGGTGTATACAGACCTGCTCTTTTTTTTCCCTAGCCAACAGCAAGTTTATTCTGCACTAGGCAAACTCGATTGCAAAGAGGAATGTGGAAGAAAAGTATTTTGAGCACACTTCTCATCTGTCCCCATGGGAAATCAAGAATAACAGAAGACAAGGATGTAACAACTTCCACCCCACAGTGTGTGGCACAGTTTAGAGCCCTCTTTGCTGGAAAATTTAGTTACCCACTGTCAAGTTCTTGCATGTCACCAATGCCTTCGTGGTCCTCTTTACAGTCATATGGCTGCCTGTGTTATATATGATAAGAAACTGCTATATCAGCAAAATTTTGCTTTTCAAAGTCTTGTCTTGCTCCATCCAGCAAATGATGCTCCATTTCTATGCCTCAGGAAAGGTATTTTTCCCTTCTGCAATAAGAGGATTTTCTTTTTGAAACCTCAGCTCTTACAGGAGCTGTCTATGCTATAGCTGCAAATCAAATCAAATCAAATCAGCACAAATAAGTTTATTTTTTTATAATTTCTGCAATGAAATGTGATCAAAAAAAGTGTTTCCAGAAAAAGCAATAGTTGTTTTGTTTGAGGGTTTGGTTTTTTTTAAGAAGAAGTAAACACAAAGCTATCATGTTCAGATGAATGAGCATATTCCTACTTCATCCTAGAATAGATCATTTTTTTGTTGAGTTTAAATTCAGCTCCTTGTTACCTCACATTACATCAATAAAGAAAATTTAAAATGAAATGGTGGTGTCAGAAATTATATCATTTCGAAGTAAATTGCTTCTGGTTCTCTCCTTTTTGTTTTTTTTTTTTCATTAAAACAGAGGCATCCAGGTATGGAAAAATTTTCGTATACAAATACATACACCCAAGCACCTGCATGGGATTATACTGGTTCACAATTGCATGTGCATATATAGTTGCTTAGGCCTGGAAATAAGCACTTAAATTCCTGCACTGCCCACAAAGAGATTTCTTACCCTTGAAGGCCAATTGGTTTGCGTGATGATTAATTCCTTTACCAAAGGTTATTTCTGCAGGAAAATATGGCATTTCTGAGATTCTAAGATGATATTCAATCTCATACTGTTGTCAAGGTAATGTTTTGAAACTTCTGATTATATTCAGGCTGCTTCCTCCCACCATCTTCAAGAAAGCTTTGTGTTGCCCTTTGCTGAATTTGGAGATGAAGCAATAGTTTGTTTTCCTAAGAGTGAAAGGTTTGTGCAGTAGCATTGCCTATGTGTGCCCTCCTCGATGAGTAACTTGCAAACCCCATGAAGCAGTTTCAACACAACAGCAAAGTTCTCACAAGTGCTGAGTCTCTCAAATTTCATGAAAATAGATGATTAGCTTATCACGTGGTACTGCTGGCCCAAGGTTGCAGTTTGCTTCCACTCCCATTGCTTCCACTCTCATTTTTTCACTTCCCTCCTACTGCTGTCTTGGGAAAGATGTAGTCAGAAAAAGGTAAGAGGGGTGCACAAATTGAAGGCAATGGTCTAGAAAAGAAAAGGTGCAGCTAACAATCAAAAATGTGCACATGCACTGCTCAGCTCATGACTCTCATCCACTTCACATCCATAATTTCTCCTGACAGGCCTGACATCACACATAAATACAATCACTGGCACAGGAGGTACACCTCAGATTCAGTAATGTGTTAACAAAAGGACTGATGAAGGAACAACAGATGAAAAAAAGAACTCTCTTACTTGTTGGCATTAAAAAATATTGCTCCCAGGAAATTCAGAAGCTGTATACAGCATAAACTTGGGTGGACACATGCGGGTCACTGTAACGGTTCAGCTGGATCTGGATTCTGACACTGTAAGTTTATGCCACTCCTCTCAGAGCCAGACATTTAATGAAAGCATCCAGCTGTGCAACGAAACTGTATTTTACTATTCTGTGTAATTATTTGGCTTGCCTGAATTGGGATGCCACACAAATACGCACTATGCAAACATAGATGCTTTTATTTGCTAAAATAATACCTGGCTTTGCTGCTTCTCAAAACGAGATTAAATTAATAGATAATTTTTTTTAAAATGGGAACACTTCCTTCAGCCAAAACTATGGCCACTTATTTGAGCATGGACACATGTTTGCAGAACCAGAAGCAGATTTTACAAGAGTCACTTTTCCTTGTTTGCATCGTTAAGTATATTCTCCTTTAAATACACACTTCAAAATTGCACTTGACAAAAAGGTGTTGCTAGATGGTAAATAAAGTAAGTAAACAGTATTGTCCATACCTGTATTGTTCTTTTTCACTATATTTCAGTCATGTTTTCAAGTCTGGTAGACTATTGACTGGCCTTACATATTGCAGTCAAGGCTCAGACATGAAAAATCACTCTGCCACAGATTCCTGACTCTAGGTACAGAGACACAGATGAAGAAATACTCTATCTTCATATAGGCAAAACCTTGACTGCTTGGACTGTGTCTGAATACACACCACCAAGGCTCTGACATGGCTTTTCTCCTGCCCTATATTCCCAAAGAAATTGTCTGCATCCTTACTGTCCCAGAGTGCCTACAGATAAATGTGAGTATATAAAACCAAACTATAGCTCACATATCAATCCCAGATCCAATAATTTCTGTACTGTAGCTTTTGTGTGGAGATTCCAAACAATCTACCTACTGTGGTGCAACTGACAGTGCCTACATTTTAGCTATTTTGTCCTTGGTATTGTCTGTCAGACTGAGGTGCATCCAGGGATATCTCATATGTCCATTGCAGCTCTCTGAGCATCCTACTTCTGCTGAAGCACTAAAGGTTTTGGTGAATGCCAAGTGCACTCAGTTTCCATTTACCTCAGCTACCTGCTAAGCACCTAGCAGCATCCAGCCTCAAAGATAATTTCTAGCCAGTCTGCATCTCAACTTTGCAACCAAGGCCTAGGCTCACGTGAAGTTAATGCTCCCCTTTCATTGGTATAAACAACAAGTAAAATTTGAGATGAGAAAAACCCTTGCAGCAGAATAATTTTCTGACAGTTTATGGTTAAAAGAACAGAGAAGTGTAATTTGAAATCACTGCTTATGTAACAAGAGCCTGAGAACTGCTCTAATATTTAATTGAGGGAAAAGTAACTGAAGGAGAATTGCTTGGAGATCTGCCAGAAGGATTTTAACAGCTGGAAGTTGAAAAGTGATTAATTTTGACAGCAATAAACACTCCATGTTCATAAGCAATTATGCTTAGGTTTCTCAGCTGTTTGAATTATTTTCTGTGTACTATTAACATTTAGTTATCCAGATAGGAATTTAGATTAATGTAATGTAGGAAATTAACGAAAACCCACTTTTTCCCTAGCAGGTACCCACTTATATTGGGAAAAGAAAAGTGAATTCATCCCGGAACGAATAATTCCTAAAAACTGATCTCAGTGAAAAGTGACCACCCTTAACACCATCTCTTGAGAGAAGACAAGGGATGACAGCCAGGGCAAGCCCAAGAAAAGAGAGAAACACAGAGTTTTTCTTGAACATGCAGCAGCTGCAATATGCCTGCTACCTAGCTTTGTTATCATCTCTCCTGACGTACAAGTGGCTACAAAAGCCATAGTAGTTACAAAATACAGTCTCCTTTGAACAGATACAAGCATAACCCTGACTGCACCAAGACAGAGAGCAAGGACATGAAGAGTAAGATAAAGTAATTTCTTGAGTGTACTACGCAATTAGATACCAGCATTGGAGTGGTCAAAGTGAAATATATTGGCTAGACTTATTAAAGTCGTGGTGGATCTTGAAGGTGCAGTGGAAACAAGATATGGGGAATGAGAGGTCTAAAAAGATAGGTTTAGGGGTTATCAGGTGAGGGGAGAGCATTCTCAACCATGGAACAACCTGCAGACATTAGTGAGTGGAAGATGTGGTATGGTCCTAGCTGTACAGAATATTTAACCAGTAAGCAAAGCCTCCCTGGACATGCTCTGCCTTAAGCACAGTCCAGTACAAACCTCCAGCCAGCCAGGAAGAGTGGCCAGCCCCATTACACCCCATTACATGCAGATAAGATGAATGGTTTCAGGTCTCCAATTGTAGATGACCACCTTCTGAAGCCCATCCTTAAAAAAGGACAAGGCACTACTGATAGCCCAAGTGGAAGAAAAGACCAAAGGTAGCTCTGGCCTCCTACCTGTGTCTGAAAGAACTTGTCTAGATGGCTGGAAATAAGAGAACCCAGAGGAAACAGATACAATGACCTCGCTTAGGGAAGAACATGACTGGGAATCTTTTTCTTGCAAGTGTTAGGATTACAGCTGTAAGAAAGATCTTCACAATTAATAGCAAGGAAAGACTGCTGCAACAGCCAGTTCTGAGGTACAGCCAGTTCTGAGGTACTGCCAGTTCTGAGGAACTGCCTGTTCTGAGGTACTGCCAGTTCCGAGGAGCTCACAATGGAACACAACCTCCTTCACCTGCCTGTATTGTCTGTGCGAAACAAAAGCAGACGCAATTTGCAGTGGTTTTCACAGGGAACGCTCTGTACTGATAATGCAAACATCAACGCTCAGGTCTGCCATCAGCGAAGCCTCCCCACACCTCCCGTGGGACTGAACAGAGCAAGTGGTGGTGCAGCCCCGTGTGCAGGCTGGGGAGCAGCAGCTCACAGAAAACAAGGTGCAGGGTGCTGCGCCAGCATAGCAAATGCACTGATAGGTACACGCCACCTGTTAGATAAACACGTGTGTGATCTCAGGGTGGAAGGGGAGACTACTTCAACTAATCCTTCTCTCTCTGCTGCACATGGCCCAGCCTATACAAAGCTCAGTAGAGGCTGATTTGTTGCAGTGCACTTTTGTCCTAGCATGGGAGATTCTCAAGTTCGCTTATAATCTCCTGCATTTCTTCCTCCTTATAAGAGGAATTTAAAATATTTCCCAGCCCTTGGCACAGTTTTTGAAACTAAGAACTAGTAAAACAAGGAGACGAATGCAATTGCAAGAGGGCAGTTACGTTTAGGAAGTGGCACTTGGGAACTTTCTGGTGTTACTTTGATCCAGGCTTTTGATGGGTGTTTAAACTGGTCTCTAAAGACAGTAATTAACTTAGACTAGATACGCTGTTCTCAAACAGCTTTACCTCAGGAAGATGAGTTAACTCACAGGCTTTTTTGTACACTAGGTTGCAACTGGGTGTATTTCCTATACCAGTGAACTAAGAGGAGGATCATCACCAGTTTTCTTTAGAGTGGACTAATGCATGCTTATTGGGCCTCCATCTAGTCAGTTTAAAATAGAAAATTCCTTCAAAATGCTTACTTCCGCCCCCATTTTGCTCCTTTCACCTCTAGGTGCTCCCAGGCTCAGAGATAATTAGAAAGAAAGGAGGACAGGGTGAATGAAGCAGAGAAAAAAGGACAGGTGAATCACGGGTTTTGTTGGGCCACACTTTATTTTTATGGGTCTGTTGAAGTCAGGTGGAGATCTCATGCAGTGCCTATCACCAGGTTTTTCCTTCATGGGGAAAATTACATGGCCCCTGTAATTTGTCAGAGACTTTTCACAGGTGGAAGTTGAGAACAAGAGCATCAGGCCCACATGTGGAATTCCCAACTCACTAACAACATCTGTGCTGAGCCAGAGGGTTTATTGGGTGAACCTCCAGACAGCTCCAGTGTCAAAATTAAAGTTTGTTTAAAAGAGAAATCTGAGAAGCTGCCAAGAATGAATGGACATTTCTTTCTCTATAACCTCCCAGGATTTTATTTCAGGAAGGGCTAAGCAGGGTCTTGGCATTTAGCCCCAGGAAGCATCGTACTTATCCAGTCCCATCCAACTCACCACATCCCTGATGTATGGACATTTCTTTCGTCCTAATTTCACAGTATTTTATTGCACTAAGTTACTTCAATCTTAGAAAAAGAGGTTTTAACCGGGAAGATGGTTACGATAAGCATCATGTGCTATTAAGTGCTTTCGATATTTGATGTCATGGCATATATAAGTACCATGCAAATTGGATTAGATTCAGAAATAATCTTTTTTAAAGTGGACTACTGCATGTTTATTGAGCCTTCATTAGTTAGTGTAAAACAGAAAATTCCTTCAAAATGGCTTATTTTCACCCTCATTTTGCTCATTCTATTATCAGCTTTTTCCATCGGAGGACAATTAAAGAAGGAACAGTTGGTAAGAAAAATGAACGACAGTTAATTCAAAAACCCCCTTTTAAATACTTTGTTTTCCCTGTGTACTTTGGGGATCACAGCCACAAAGAGGGAATTATGTGAAAAAGGGACGATTCTGGGTTTCCTACTTGGACAAAATAGTCTCAGGAAATGTTTAGGCTTGCCCAAATAAGTGCAACAATTTACAGTGGCTCCAAGATCAATCATCTTGAACGAAGATGACACAGTAAGAAAACTGAATCACAGTCCTGATACTTTTTTGGTTTGCACTGATAAAATGTACAAGACACATACCTCTCCTTTGGCAACATTTCTTTCCTTCCTCCTTATCAATACAGAGTCTTGTTATTGCGACCATCTAATAATCAGCTATCAGCAAACTACTTTCACAGCCACTGCAAAATGCAGCTGCATATTTGCCTTGCAGAGAGTGCAGAGGTGCAGGTTCCATTAGGACATGACATGGAATTGCACAGCTTTCCTCACTGGCTGTTAGTCATCTTAGATGCTACCTGGAGCTAGCTAGGAAGGCTAGCTCAACAGCTTGGTGCAGTCAGTGGGAATTTTGACACGGCCCTCAACAGACTCAATGTCTCGGGTCAGCTGCAAACAGAGATACTGCAGGATGTTAAGCATTTAGTCTTCATATTTAAGAACTGAAAATATTTCATACTTCCTAACAGCAAAGCATATTTGATGTGTCACATTTTTAACAAGACCTACATATCTGAAAATCGTGTGGTCAGTTTGGCACTTGTTCTCACAGAATCATGGAATCATTAGGGTTGGAAGGGGCCTCTGGAGATCATCCAGTCCAACACCTCTGCCAAGCCAGGGTCAGCCAGAGCAGGTGACACAGGAACACGTCCAAGCAGATTTTGAATGGCTCCAGAGAGGGACGTTCCACAGCCTCCCCAGGCAGCCTGTTCCAGTGCTCTGCAACCCCACAACATAAAGAAGTTCTTCCTCATGCTGAGATGGAACTTGTTGTGTTTTAGCTTATGGCCATTGCCACCACTGAAAAGAGTCTGGAACCTTCCCCTTGACACCTGTCTTTGAGACATTTATGCACTAAGCATTAATGAGAGTTCCTCTCAGTCTTCTTTTCTCTGGACTAAACAGACCCATCTCTTTCAGTCTCTTCTCATAAAAGAAACGCTCCAGAGTCATCATCTTGGTGACCTCTGCTGGATCCCCTCCAGTAGCTCCTTGTCTTTCTTGTCCTGAGGAGCCCAGAGCTGGACTCCGCACTCCAGATGTGGCCTCACTAGGGCTGAACAGTTCTCATTCTCCCCCTCACTCTAAAAAGACAACATCTATTCACACGTGTTTAATGACCATGAGCATTGGTAGTGAACTCCGATAATATGCAAAATAGGCTGTCAATGGGAAGTCCTCCATCTTCATTCAAATGCTGTCTTTCAGGATGCAGAAGTGTCTTCAGTGCCTCTCGTGCTCTGTAACTCTGTTCCATCTTTGTTACTGCAGAGATATTTTGGCTTTCTCCGTGGAGGCAGTTAATAAAATTTATTGTTAGCTACAAACTTTTTAAATCCAGTCTCTGGAAGAGAAGCCAATGCAATATGCTGGCTTCAAAGCTGGCAGGATCAAACTAAGCAGGATTATTTGGTGGATTTCTGCCTATAAAGGAGCTGAATGCCAGGTCATGCAGGGTTACCAAAGTCAAGTTATTTGTCTTGTATTGCAAAGCAAGTATAACTTTGACTGAGGTGTCCTTCAGTTCTTGAATCTCCCAAGGTGAGGATGGGGTTAAAAGAATGGATTTTCTAAATCCAACTCTGTTCCAAAAAGGTTAGGGATAAAACTAGCAGCAATTATGTACTGTTATTAAAATAGCACCTAGAGCTGAATGCCAAGAGCCTTGCTAAACACACAGAGATGATTCCTGCACCAAAGAATTTTCAGTATGAACAGACAAGACAAAGACAGTACTGTTATTCTCATTTTGCAAACACTGAACATAGACACTGAGACTAAGTCACCACAGTACGGTGATTAGGTCACTTGCCAAGGTCATATAAGGGCTCTGTGCTAGAGCCCAGACCCGAGTCTGTTTGTATGACTCAGATATAGTTCTATGCTTTGGAAGAGCTTACTTATCCCGAGTTTCCAGAATTATGTTGATCCAGTTTTGATTTCCAGGATAAAAAGTCAGAAATCTCAGATTCCCACTGCACTCAATCCCCTCAGCAATAAAGTTTGAGTGCAGGAAGAATACATTTCTATAAACCAAGCCATGCTTTTTACAGGCCTAGGCTCACATCTTAAAGAGCCTCTGATTCAGTCAGACCTGTGTTGCCACCCTACCCACAGTTACACTCACACAAAATCCCAGCAACAGGTCATCTAATACGTTCTTGTTGTGTGAAAATGCTCATTCTTTATTGCTTGCAAATTAGTGATAAGGGATCCTATCTAACAACAGCTTTGGGCATCTGGCCTGGCTAAAAGCTTTTGAAGTGATTTATTCCAACAATTTTATAAAGATTGTTTTTATGACTGTTTTACTTCAAAACAAAACCAAAGCCAACTCTTTATAATCAAAATCTCCGTTCTAAGGTCCAAAGTAATGAAGAGGAGATTTCAAAGGTAGAAATGCCGGTGTTTAATTCTGACTTACTTTCAAGGGCATAAAGAACGTCATGACTTTTTGTGCCCCTACAAAACTTTAAATATTTTGTGTCTTACAAGGAGAATACAACTGGGAATTATCCACATCTAGAATGCTGTTGGGCTATTGGGAATTACTGAGAAGTCTTTCACTTCAAACTCAATCTGAAATATTTCATGTGTAGTCTACAATAAGACATTTTCTTTGTTCTGAAACAGATTGCTTATGTCTTCTGGTTGATACTGTCTTCTACCCTAGCGTTTTACAGGAAATGGATGGGGATGAGAGAGGTGTTTCTCCCCCATCTGCATTTCTTGCTTGAGAAGCAAAACCATTTTATTCCTAGCAGGTATGACAATTCACAGCAGTAATTTCTAGTGCTACTTGTACATCTGGTTAGCACATCATTTGTTATTACAAAGGGGGCAAAACAATTTATATTACCATATTCTGCAAACGTTATTTCAGGCGAATTTTTGACCACCACTACCTCTTTCACCACCATCTCTTTAGTTAGAGGTCAAGGTGCTTGGTTAATTTATTTCCCATTAAAAGTGATAGCTCTTTTCTGATTATTCAAGCTAGCAGGAGTAAGAAAAGATTTCTGCTTTTCTTCTGGCACTCATTCATGCCCCTGTATAGAGCTACACTAACTTTCTCAGGGATTGTCAGCCCCCAGTTAATGGAAACAATTGCTGAAAATCATTTCTTTCTGCCTGAGACCACACATCGATAGCAAATGTGAGATTAGCCAATTCTGATGATGCAGAAGCAGAATCCCTGTTGTCCCAACTTCTGAGTCCCAGTGTTAAATTCACCTCTTAAATTCTGTAGAAGGATGAAAATAGGAAGGAGGAAATTATTTCTGGAAGTAAGCTATTGCTGTTACAGAAATACTAGATAAGTTTGTGTCACATTTTTTAAAAATTACCAGATTCATAGTTAATTAATTATGTGCTGCCCATTATTTATCCTACAGACCTTCACATGAATAAATGATTTCCAGCATGACTGAGAAAGAGTCTGCAAGGAAGCCCAACTTACAAACAGGAAGTTCAACTCACTAACGTAACAATGGAGGTCTGACATCTTCAAAGATATCGAACAAAAACCCAAAACACAAAATCCCCAGAACAAAACAGCCCTCACTTGTTTTGTCACTAAATCATGCCAGCTTTGCAGATAGCGTCAAACCACTACACAGGTTATGCCACTTTTAAAAATAGAATGTTTCATTATTGATTCATATAGAAGTTCAATAAAAACAGAAGGGTTTTATTCACTTTGAAGAATGCTAACAGAATACTGAGGTGCAAATTAGAATATCAGATAAGCTAGTCCTTATTGACAAATTAATTATTTCTATTATTCATTGCTTTTTTTTTTAATCTAAAACTCTTTAAGTCAGTGGGTGAGCTGTTCTGAGGAAGAATAATCAGAAGATAATCATGCCAGATTTGAATAATTTTATCACAGCTCTTCTACTTTAGGCTTCTCTAATGATCTAAAGGGTGGGATTTGAACTTCGTTACATACTGATTATGAATATAATTCAAATGAATGGGAAAGTAATTTGAAAAATTTTTATCCTGGTAATGAGTTCCCTTTGAAGCTTGTGAGCTGATTGTTGGACAAATTTGTAAACAACTAATGCTTGTGTACAAGGAACTAGACACTAAAAGTTTTGGATTTTATTAATTAAATTAGTTTCTAAGCAGAGAATAAAGAACACTGCATACAACTTTTTCTTTTGTCTTATTAAATACACCTTCCACTGCTCTGATGGCTGAAAGTTTTTAAGGACTCCATCACTGGGCTGAGACCATGTACCTTTTATTTTTCCAGGCTACACCCTGGTCTAATAAAAGAGAGACTTTTCCCCCTTACATCCCTTACATCCTTTAGATACTCAAAGCAACTTCATCAGTATTCCTTTGAGAACCTGCTCATGCAGCATGTGCTCAACCAGTGCTTTCACAAAGGCTGTATCATCACAGATCATGTTACCACCACTATTCAGCTCCCTCAAAAGACACGAAAACCTGGCCTGGTAGGTGGTGCACCACGATCACTAGGAAGCAGTGGCTACGTAGCACACACACAGTATCAGTCTCATTACCATTACCACCTGCTCATCTCGTTTACCTCATACAGAAAGGGTTTTGCAGTGTGTGCTACTAGGAGCAGGGATGTGGGGCAATGACCCCCGTACAGAATGACCCACTGCAGGCCCTGAGGATCCATCTCCATGCTACTACAAGCAGGCACCATTACCAGCAATCCTGTTTGAGCCTCTCCTAAGATTGTGCTCTACATGACTGCTGCAAAAGAGGAAGGTTTCTGTGCTACACGCACACACACAGACCTATCACTCTTGGGGTACTCTCATTGAGGAGTGCAGGTAAGGACAAAGGAGACTCACAAACGTTTTCAGTAAATTTTTCCTGCAGCTGGCAGCTCAGCACCCCACAACCATGCTGTAGAAACTGTAAACCTTAGGGCCATTCTTGGACATGTTCCCTTTGCCAGAGTATGGCGTGCAGAAATCTCAAGGCCTGAGACTAGCAGCCTTGTCCCAGACTAGAGCAGTGCAGGTTGGGTTCAGTTTAGCACTCAGCACCTTCAAAAGATTAATCTGAACAACATACTCCTGGCAACTCCAAACTTCGGCACGGCCTGAATTCTGAAAATTGCATGTTTCAGCTAGCTGTAGTCATAAAACCACCAACTCAGTAGCTCAGTTTAAAAACACATTCCAGTGTGTAATACCAAGCCTCTAACAGCTCTCAGGAGGCTGTCTCAGCGTGTGGCAATGCTACTCCCATGTTCACACACCTGGCAGAATAAATGCGTCTTTCAATTAAAAATGTCTTTAGGAATGCTAAGATAAGAAAGAGGTACATAGTGCTCGTTTGTATCCTGGTATCTACAATTTTCAGCCTCACTATCAAGCAGATACAAAGAAAGCAGCAAACACAGAATGTGTCTGTCATTAATAAACTGGTTTTCCTCTGTGCACCTGAAAACATTTTCTCCTCGAAAACATACATAACCCTCAGTACATTTTAAATTACAGACATAAAATTCCAGAAGACTGTGGAATCAAGGCTGTCCAGATAACGTGTTTAAGTACAAGCATTCTGGTCCATGCTGAAGGCAACATCTTGTTAACATGTCTCTTAGCAGTTTTTGACAAAATGTATTAGCTCATTACAGATAAGCCCTGAGCATAAGCAGTCTGGGTAATCTAAGTGAGAGACAGAATAGTGCCTTTCAAAAGGATGAACTGACTGAAAGAGGAAATTTAACTTCACCAAGGAGACTGTCTCAGCAGCAGCTCCTGTAATACAAATCACAGACATTTCAAATGCTTAGTGGCTTTCCTTGATTTTTCCTCATCTTGCTGTTCCTAATGGTACTGAGGGCTCAGAAAAATTGTTTAGGCTTGGAATTGGGAACATACAAAATCATTTCAAATTTTATTTTTCAACTTAATTTCTACCTTAAGAATATCTAGGGTTCTTTTTAAACCTTTGACAAGTCACTTGAAATGCTGTTAAAGGCTGTCACATTTTTGCTAGCTAAAACCCTCTTAACTTCCAGCCTAAGCCCATTAAACCAGGACAATAAGGCTTCTGCTAACATGAAATTCTGCAACCACAGAAACTAATGACAAAATTTCCACAGAATCCTGTAGGTCACAATATTGCTCCTTCGGTATATGAATATTAATTTGCCAAAATATTAAGCCAGAAATAAATATTTGAAATAAGACTGTGCAATACTCCATGGAAAATGCATTATAGAAATGTTAGTAGAATTCATATCAGTGAGTACATGTAGAGCTGTACATCAATTACTGAGCTTTATTGCTTGTTCATGCCAGGAAGAGTTATTATTCATTGCTCCAAATTCTTCGCTTTTAAAAACATTATATACATTGTCAGCATGTAAAATAACCAGTGCTTTCTAAAATGTTTATTACTGCCTATTATAAAAGAGAGCTCTAAACAAAAAGTATGTTAGGGCAATGCTCTAAAGATTGATTAGAAATGGAGAATTAATTATTCTTTCTTGCAAATTTTAATTGTCATGCAAGAAGGATATGCATTTGTTTCAGAGAATTTGGTAGTTCATTGCCTCATCTTAGTGATCAGGTTGCTCCACATCCTTTTTATGGAGTATCCTGTACCTTGAGATTGCTTGTTAATCACACAAGGTGAAGGGAGATTGTTTCTCTGAACAGAACTGCCTAGATTTCTGATGGTATTTATAGTACTGCAACTTTAATAATTTTAACTATATCTGTACATTTTATTTCTCTGAAAACATCCCTGACATCTGATGTCCTTTACTTAGAGCCGCAGTTGTGTTGTTTCACAGTCACAGGGGCAACGCTGTGCAACCAGTGCTGAAGCAGCTGCCGTGACCAAGCCAGACCGTGGGGTATGTCTGCAGTCAGGTGAGCAGCTGCGTGAGTGCTCTCTGCCACCCACATCGGAGAGGCTGAAGTCCATCCAACCCTGCCTGTAACTGGAATGAGAATATGTGTTTGCCTGCCTGCATGCATGCAGACATGCCTTTTATCTTGTTGTGATACAGCCAGCATTTGGAGCATCATGCCGGTTCTCAGACAGTTCAGGTTTGGATGAGACACCCTGTGATGGTGAGAGGCAAGAAGGCTTCTTGTTATCCTGGGACAGACATTCATTGCATTCCGCTGACTGTAAGGGCCACCCAGGGTAGCTGATTGAGATGAAGACATCTATGCTGTAGCCAGCCAAAAGCAGGAAAACTAAGACTCCTTTTAGTCGACAGGTATGAGTTTCATACTCAAGAAAATTTCACAATGAACAACTGGGGAGATCATCCTTTTGCAGTGCATGTCTTTCCAGAGCACAGCCATCTAAATGCTAAACTGAACAAGCATAAGATTTAGGTGTTCTTTAAAAATCAGATTTGAAAACAGAGGCCTGTCTGGTGTGAGTCTGAAGACCTCCAGTGAAAATCCCTGATTAAGACGGCAGAACAAAGCAAGCCCTTCCCTGTCTGACAGGTTGCTGCCAGCAACAGCAGGGTGGAGCAGCCAGTGAAGCTCAGCCCTGCCATGGGAAGATGGTGACAGACCTTCAGTGGCCAAGGCTCTGTTTAGGGAGGGATGAGGTGGGTCTCCAATTAATTATAGGTCTTGGCACAGGTTCAGATGTTGTCAGGCCTGTGACTTGATAGGTTTAGAGGAAATATATATCTGAAAGGAGGATCTGTCCAGAATGATTGAGTTATACTGCAGTTAAAAGCAGAACAGATGTATAAGCAGAAGTGATGGTGTCACTGAGAATCAGTTACATATCTCACGGGAAAACCTTCATTTGTTGAATAAGGACAATATGCTATACTGCACACATACCCTCCTATAAATGTAATCCATTTGCCCTGCTCTGAAAGCATGTGTGACAGCTGTTCTGCCCAGAAGCAAAACGACATTTTATATCAAAAGCATTATTGATTTCCTCTCTTAACTGACTTTGGTAAAACATTAAAAGCAAATGTTAATATACAATACAAATCTACAGAAATTGTCAGTCTTCAAAGTGGAAAGGGTTTGGCACTTTCTGCTAATTCTTCATATTTCACATCTTTCTGCATTTTCTGATTCTGTCAGAAGAAATATCTCCAATACGGATCAACCAGAGAAAAGTTGAAAAAATACAAGAAAAATCTGCTCAGGCAAAATTCACAGACAAGGTGGTAAAATTTATTGGTCTCAGACATGTATTCAGAATGAAAACAACCCAGAACAGGATGCAGGTAGCCAGATTTGTAAGTCAGTGTCCTGGGTGCAGGACCAAAGGATTACCAGTGCCCACTGGAGTATGGTATCTTTGTCACAAAATGGAATTCCTCTTAAGAGTAGGTGAGGATCAGTTCCACACAAAATCTGTGACCTGCTTCCTGCTGTACACTTTCTCCTCCCACCCCGCCATCTCCTGGGGGATGGCAGCCCCAGGCCATCTGCCCGGAAGTAATGGGCCTTCACTTAATCCTCTTCTCCTTGGACCTCAATCTCTGAACTCAGACAGCCTTTGTATCTTGTCAGGACTAACTTCATGTCTCTTTGTCCTTACCATATGGTCTTGCACTTACTCTGTCTAGCTGGTAGGATAAAACACACCACAAAGAGGGCACAGGTGACTCTTAAAAGAAAAAATAGGTGGTACCTCATTAGCTTTTCAGAGAAACACTACATGCATGCTGTGAGTTCCTGCTACAAACTGCTGAAAGGCATTGTCATCGGGATATCTCAGCCATCAGCTTAATGCTCTGCAGTTAAATTTTGAATGCTTGTGAAATGGTTCCCATGTCCTGTGGCTGAAAGTCAGTGAATGAACCCTGTGAGTGAGTCCAATTTTTCTGCTGCTTTTGGAAAGAAGCCAAGACCATGGGAAACAAGTTTGTGATTTAAATAAATTTTTTTTAAAAAAAGAGATGGTGTTCACTGGAATGGGGAAAATTATTCAACAGCAGTCACATGGATTGAGAAAGATCAAATCCTCCATCCAGAAGAATTGTATTTTTTCAAAATGGATCACCTCTAGCAGGCACTACAGGAAGAATGCCAATACCAGATACATTACAGCCTCATAATCAAGCCACAAATGGGCTGTGGGAGAAGGAGGTTTGTGTGCCATGCGGACGTGAGAAAAATGCATTTCTCTTACAGATAACTTGCCTGTCAACATAGGGATGTAACTTCACACAAAGTTTTGACCTCAAAAAAATGTTGTTTGATTTTAAAAATAAAAACTTTTATAGGGAAATTCCAAAACACCTCGGTTTCTAATATTTATCTCCTAGGAATTCATTTACCAGCTGCATACAAGAGCTGGGAACATTTCCTTTTTGGCCAGCTCCCCTTACTTGTGCTGGCTGCAGGCCACACAGGTGAGCCTCACCTGCTGTTATCTCAGCTGTGAAATACCTCAGAAAAAGAGAGAAAGATATAGAATGGTATTGGTATCATCAATGAGCCAAAGTCAGAAGTTTCAGCTGTTGGTATCAGCAGGGAAAATGTAATGACATTTTCAAGACTTTTATATTCATAAACTTTGTTTATCTACAATAATCTCTGTGGATGGGTAGTTTTGCAGTAGCTATTATATTTATCATGGTGACACTTCCTTGTTTGATGAGAAAAACATTTTTTTGTATGATAGTGCACATATTTTGTCTATTTATTGATAAAAAAAGAGATACTTAATGCAAATAAGGAATGAAGAAGACTGTTGGGTTTTCTAATCTTGTAAGTGAGCTTAAACCCAGCATTAAATTAAATACGCAGTTGAAAGATGTTTGTGATGGTGCTTCAGTTCAACACTGAATGTTAGGGAAGCTGTGACTGATTCACAGTTTTCACTGGTATGCTCTGTCTAAACTGTAAAAATATTCTTCTAAAACCTGTTGGGAGATCTGTTTCTGCCAAATTGGCTGCTTTCTATTCCAGCTTTAGTAGTTTAAAGTTTTGTCATCAGCAAATTGCTTTTACATGAGAAACTTACCTTTGCCATCATGAATGACGTGCAATGGTTTCCAAAAGTCAATTTCCAGTTTACTGGAGATAGTTGTTGCTCAGAATATATTGGTGACCATCGTGCATTTTCACAGATGCTACCAGTTTTGTTCTAAACCCAGTAATTTTCATCAACTCCAGACTAACAAAGATATTAAATAAAATAAATACAAACAGTTCTTGGCAAACATTCATTATGTAGCATGTTTAAATTCCGGATCATTCATTCCATAATCTCTTTGCCTGTTTTGTTTCTTTGGATTTAGGTGAATTCAATAAGAACTTCAGTCAAATAAGAGCTTCGGCAAGCCTGATTTCTGCACTGTCTTACTGAAGCATTTCACACTTGTGTTTCTACACATAGCACATTGCACCAACAAGCCCTCCACACCATTTCTCTTTTTAAATTCAGATTGAAGATGTCCTCCATGGTGCAGTGATGATTTTATTTTGATTTTCATGTGTGCAAATTTTTTTTTCTTTGTTGATGTGATTGAAGATTTGTGTGATGTATGTGGATTTTAATGATATTTCTTAAACATGTGATTCACAGAGATGAGGGGTGGAATGTATTGAGTTTGTATGGCAAGGGTTTGGTAGTGGGGCGGCGATGGCTGCAGGAGTGTTTTCTGTGAGAAGATGACAGAAGTTTCTGCCATGTCTGACAGAGCCAATCCCAGCCAGCTCCAGGGCAGACATGTCACTGGCCAGGGCTGAGCCCATCAGTGATGGCAGTAACACCTCTATGATAACGTTTATGAAGGTGGAAAAAAATTATTGGGCAGAAGCAATCGCAGCCGGAGAAGAAAGGAGTGAGAACATGTGAGTGAAGCCGTTCTGCAGACACCAAAGTCAGTGGAGAAGGAGGGACAGGAGGTACCAGGGTAGACATTGCCCTGCAGCCTCTGGTGCAGACCTTGGGGAAGCAGCTGTGCCCCTGCAGCCCACTGGGCTCCATGGTGGAGCAGAGATCCACCTGCAGCCCATGCAGAACCCCACACCAGAGTAGATGGATGCTCAAAGGAGGCTGTGACTCTATGGGAAGCCCACACCAGACCAGGGTCCTGGCAGGACCTGTGGCCCTGTAGAGAAAGGAGCCCACACTGGAGAAGGTTTGCTGGCCGGACTTTGCACAGCCGGACGCTGTGGGTGACTCAAGATGGAGAAGCCTGTTACTGAAGGACAGCAAGCCATGGAATAAAAGGGTCCTGTCTCCCATCTCAGTTTGTGGGAGGAGGTAGAGAACAGTGAATAAAGCTAAGCCTGGAAAGGAGGGCGAGGGGGGGGGGAAGGTGTTTTTTAAATTTATTTTATTTCTCATTATCCTACTCTGATTTTGACTGGAAATAAACTCTATTAATTTTCCCAAGTCTTGCCCACAACAGTAATCAGTGTGTGACCTCTACCTGTCCTTATTGCAATTCATGAGTCTTTCACTATAACCTCCCTCCCCTCTCCAGCTGAGGAGAAGAGTGACAGAGGGGGTTTTGTGGGCACTTGGCATCCAGCCAGGGTCAAACCACCACACTGCCCTGGAAATGGTTTGGGAGAGGTGATCCTGTCCCTTTGCTTAGCCCTGGTGAGGCCTCACCTGGAGTGCTGTGTACAGTTCTGGGCTCCTCAGGACAACAGAGACATGGAGCTGCTGGAGGGAGTTCAGCAGAGGGCAACAAAAAGGATAAAGAGACTGGAACACCATTCTTATTAGTGAAAGCTGACGGAGCAAGACCTATTTAGGCTCGAGAAGAGATGACTGAGAGGGGATTGTATCAATCTATGTAAGTACCTCAAGGGAGGATCTCAAGAGGATGGATTCAGGGTCCTCTCAGTGGTGCCAGGGAACAGGACAAGAGGCAGCAGGCAGAAATTGATGCACAAGAAGTTCCCCCTGAAAATGAGGAAGAACTTCTTTACTGAGTGGGTCACCAAGCACTGGAACAGATTGCCCAGAGAGGATGTGGCGTCTCCTTCCCTCAAGATACTCAAGAACCATTTGGACACAATCCTGAGTACCAGGGGATCCTGCTAGAACAGGGAGGTTGGACTAGATCACCTCCAGTGATAAGATGTCCAGTGATCCCTTCCAGCCTTAACCATTCTCAGATTCTGTGAATCTGTGATTAAATACCAGAAGGAAATTAAAAGATCTGTAAACATGGCACATAGATATATGATTTGGTGGTAAACTTGGCAGTGTTAGATTTATGGTTGGACTCAATGGGTCTTTTCTAAATTATTCTGACTCTATGATCTTGGTGGAGATGAACAAGAAACTTAAAGTGGACCCATGGACTTATCAAGTGGTTCAAGCTAGCCAAATGTGATACTCCTCTTGTGTCTCCGGAGGCTCCAGCCACATAACATGTAGATGACTGAACCCCAGCATGGCAGTACCACTCCTGCTGTTGGATATGAGGTGTTTTCATGAGCTTGTTTCCTTGGAACCAAGAAGGGAGGTCTTATTCCTTCCATCTGCTGTGCCATCCAGAAAAAAAATAGGATTTTATAGAAATAACTTCCCTGTTCAGAAATAACTTTCTGTGTCATTCTGGTAGACTCAATAGATAAAACTGCCTGATACAATTGCACGTGTGTTCCTACAGGCAGATAAGTATTCAGTCCTCCATCGTCTAGTACCCCAGAAGAGGAAAGCAAATGTCAGTTAGAGAGGAGAGTTAAAAGTGTCCAAAAATGTGCAGCAACTGCAGTTCGTCCTCTTTCCCATATAGACATATGAATATTTTTTCATCCAAAATAAAATTCCTTTTCAAGATGAGCAAATTCATTTAGAAACAAGCCTAGATGACCAAACCTTAACACAGCCCTTGAAATAAGCTTTAAGGAACCCTGACATAACCAGGGACCACAAGGGATTCAGAGAGTGCGGGAGTCCTGCAATCAGTCGAAACTGGGTCTCTACTTGTTGGACCAGAGACCAAACACTGAGTTTTTGTTTCTGAGACAGTAGATAACCACAGACTGAGGACACCGTTTCAGAAACTAAACCCTACAGAGTCTCCACTTCCCCATGGTGTAAGTGAACTTCTGTCATGCTTCTCCCTGCAGGAAACTTTTCAGTAATCCCACCTGATTCTAAAGAAGACTTTACCATTGCTTTACTTTTTTTTTAAAAGAAGCTAGAACTGGAGATTAGAGTCATGCAGTTGGTAACAGCTAGTCATTCTGTTGCTCCAATGCCTTTAGGAATTGCAAACAAATGTGTTTCCGGTGCTAAAAAAGAAATCCTAAACAAGCAAAAAAACATCTCTGCCAGAGCATCTGTACAAGCCTGTGACTGATACCTCTTGCATGCAGTCATTTTTCCTCAACAATGACCCAAGTGTCCTTGTTTTATAGGAAACTCTTTTGTCAGGAACTCCCTCCTGCAAATCCAGACGTGCAGTTCAGCACAGGAAGTCAGGCTGTCATGACTCCAGGCATTGTTAATCATTTTAAAATGATCATTAAAAAGCAGCAGCAGCGAAAGGATGCAGCTCTGGTGAGGTCAGATAACAAAAATGCCNTAAAATAAAAACACATTTTGCAGGCTGAGTTTTAAGCACTGTACTGAGTGTCTGGGAGTTTAGGAAAAGAAAAATACAGCACTGATCTGACAGTTTCTGAGGCCATTCCTACCCTGCTTCCTGTGGCCCCTCATTCCCAGCAGACAGACCCACACTCCCTCTGTCTCTCTTTGTGCAGCCACAGAGACTTTGCTGTTCCCAATGCTGCTCTGGTCTAATACCTCAGGTCTCCAAGACTTGACAATTCTCAAAGTGTTGCACATTGCAATAATACTGCTCACTCCACAGTTTCTGGGTACTGTGCCCTGCCACAAAAACTGAAAATCTTTGGCTTGTTAAAGCCTTTGGATTTTAAACAATTCAAATTCATATCCAATTTAAATCTTGTGATGCAGCCTAATTTTTGCAGTCTGTGTGTGCCGTACCTATGTTTTGTCATCATTAATTATGCCCACACATGACTTCAGTGTCATTTGTGCCATCAACTAATGATGACATAAATGACATTAACCCTATTGTTATGAGAAATGTGCAGCACAATGTATCTCTTCTCTCCTCCTGAACCTCTCCTATATACTACCATATGGTTTCTGTACCAAGGGCACTCTGCCATCTGGACTGTGGAGGCTAATGCCCTGAGGAAGACATTGACATAAACCAATTTATGTTAAGACCCAGACCTCAGACATACGATATTAGTGTGCCATACGGCTAGCCCCCACAGATGAGGATGGATTGTCAGCTCCCCAGTAGCTTTCCCAGTTCCTCCCTTCTTTGGTGGTCCTGGTTCTTGGCTGTGATCCCCTGAGACTCAGAGTGGTTAGAGATACTGCCCACCCTGTTAGCAGGCTCCTGCCAAGGCCCCTCACTGGCAGGAAAAGCCCTGATCGCCCATCCTGAAGCCACACAGTGTATTCTCGTGGCACAGCCTCAACTCAGCAAGAGTGATCTCAGTGGAGGTATCAGAATTAGATCAGTGGCCAACAACCCTTTCACACCTTCTTTCTTTTTGTTAACTTTCCCAATTTAACCCCAAAATTTCTAAGCCCTGGTTGTTCTCCTGTCTACCCCACCCCAGATTTTGATCCCCATCTGCCTCCAGGGATCTCTTCTTTTACCTGCCAAAAAACAACCTCTGCTCCAGTCAGGAGGAGGGTGTGGATGTAGGAGAAACCTTTTCACTGTAGATAAAGGTAGGACTTTTGTTTCCAACCTGTATTTGTCATCAACCATCATATAGATGCTGCCCTTCACCAGTACAGTACACCTTCAACCTGGTGGCACCTCCAGCATGTGCTGCCTGGGTGAATATCTCAGAGGGTGCTCTGTGTCCCAACTCTGTTCAGGCTGCCAGCCCTGCCCATCCAGGGGAAGCTCACAGCCCAACAGCAGCACCGTGCCAGCCAGCACAGCCCTGCACCTCACTGCCAGGAGACCACAGTGAAGCTTTCCATCACAGATACGTGTATTTTTGGAAAAGTAGAGAAAAACTAATGGCTGATGACCTTGAAAACAAAGCACAAATATTTGCTTATTAGTCTTCACTTAACTTCACAATTCAGTCTTGCACCTTTTTATTTTATTTTTTTTCTCTGCTTGCTTCATTGCAAAGCATTGAGACAGGCTGCTTGGCAATTAATTCAAAACTGTGGTTGCTAAGGAACCACCAAAGAAAGTAGATTAGTCTCCAGTAACCTGTTTCATTGTCAGAGATGTTTATTTTACATAAAGGCAATAACTGTACACAAAGGAGTTTATTAAACTTGGATGAACAAGCAAATTATGCATCATTACTTTTCCTTTCAATAGCTTTCTCTGCTGTCACAAAGCTCCGCACAAAGACTTGAGCATTTCCTCAGGGAACAGGATTTATTTATTCAAACTTGTGCACTCTATTCAGGGCCGAACTGGGGGACGTTGGCTTGCAGGTTGCACTCCAGTTTCCCAAGGGCATGCATGAGGAATATTTGTGTCCTTTGCACTTTCTCTCCAGGTATGCTCACCTGCCAACTGCAGCACCGGCCCTTGGCCTTCCCAAAACCTGACAGCCAGAGAGGACATAACAGGATGCCAACTGACAACAGCCAGAACAGCACTGCTGCTGGCAGTGGAGCAATTTTATGGAGACAATTTCAGCTGCTGATGACCTCATGACAGAGCTTCCCCTGTCTGTACTGTCCTGCAGCCACACTGCCCAATGTTCTGTCCACTGTGGACTCTGCTGCCCTGCCAGCTACTTCCATGGAGTTCTACATGCTAGCTACAGCTAGCTACAGCTGCCAGAGCCCCACTGGAACAAAACTCTCCCAAACACTCTGCCTTCACTGAGGAACAAATGCTTTATCAGCCATTTAACTACAACAAGGAGCCTGACTATGTTCCTTTATTTTTCCTTGAGACTCAGTTCCTCTTTCTGTCTTGCTCCAGCCCTTTCTCCTACACCAGAACCTTGTCTGTTGGTGGAATTTCTGACATTTCTTCAAATGCTTTTTAGATATCAATGGATAAACAAGAAGGGATGAGATATTCAAGGAATACAGCAGCTAGGGATTTGGAGATAAAGAACAAAAAGGAAGACAAATGATATTAAGGACTACAGCACTTCTGCTCAGAGCTCCCAGGTAACACTGCCCATGCTGCCTCATCCAGTAAGGATCTGTAGTACCCTAACACCAGCTGCTGACGTAAGCACAGATCTGCAGAATTTTGTGCACAGATTCTGGAGATCCATGGGCTGGTTCTAACAGGCCTTTAAGTGATAAAAACAAACCCTTCATCAGTAAGCATAAGTTACTCACTACATCTATCAAAAATTCAGGAATTTGCAGACCAAAAACAGATCAAAAGTCAGAAACCCAAAGTCTATATCCTTTAAAAAGTCACTCAGATCTTCAGTCCAAGACATGAAGTGATCGAGAACTCCCCAATCCATTAATGAACCACCCTGCTAAGCCTTTTTTTTTTAAAAAAAGAAAAAGTGAGTGTCAGGATGATGAAAAGAAAAAAATTTCCAGCCATGAAATGTAGTGCTGATAACTATTATCAATTAGTTCTAAATTGAAAATTGCAAAAATTTGCTATGTGGAGTGAAGTTAAGTTCCACAGTCAGCTACAGTTCGTCAGGTAGAAGTGCACAACAGCAAGTAAAACTAGCACATTCTTTAGTGAGCCGAAAAATCATTTGAGTTTCTTACAAATTTATATCCTCTTCTGCCTTCCCAGTGTAGTGACATCAGTTACTCTCTTCCTTCATGTCGTCAGTATGCTGTGGCTGTTGTCTTCATGCATGAAGACTGGCT
The DNA here is from genome assembly GCA_013397755.1 of Cnemophilus loriae. Classification (NCBI taxonomy): domain Eukaryota; kingdom Metazoa; phylum Chordata; class Aves; order Passeriformes; family Corvidae; genus Cnemophilus; species Cnemophilus loriae. Next base: position 713,759 of record VZTF01003252.1, read on the forward strand.
GACTGCTACCAAACAGATTGTGGTACGACTGACTTGTGCCTACATTTTTCTCTGGAGCAGTAATTCAGATCTCTTTCTTCTCTCCAGTTACTGATATTTCAAAAAAACCTATTAGGACATATTTCATGTTAAGATTTCTATCATCTCCTTCAAGCTCAGTTCGAATTGGCTAGCAGGTTGCAGAGTTACCAGGGCAGAGGGAACTGATACACAACTGCAGTGACAGACCATGCTATCACAGAAACCTCAGTTCCTTAGGAAAACTGGCTAAAAATTGATATACAAGCATTACAGTTACTGAAAAAAAACACAGCTCTTGGAAGATATGCAGTCTACAGTTGAAGTTTAAAGGAAAAATGATAAACCAAAGGTATTTTACTTTACTTAAAACAATTCTGATATACGCACCACTGTAGGAATTCCTAGGAAAGGTTTCCTGGACAACCTTTTTCAGGTACTTTGAATTAGCAGGAAAGAAGTCATTGCAGGTTTAATGGAAAGAACTGTGCGCTTACATTTTCTGAAAACTGGTAAGAGACACATCATCTCACAGTGTGTTTTGTGGGGCTGGGTTTTTATTACTCTAGTGAACAATGTGAGATTCTTCCCACCAGCACAAGATTACGATGTCAATGTGGTACAGCTACTCAGGTGCTAGCATGGAAATTAACTTCACAGCTATATCGCCATAAATAGAGCTTCTGCCATAAAGACTCCTCACAGATGACATTCAGCAAAACATGGTGTCATCAATCTCTCTTCTCCATTCCATTCTTCGCCCCAGGAGATCTCTAATTGGGGATGTCTGTGTTATACTACCTTATGTTACAGTGTCTGGAGGCTGATGTAACTTTTTCGACATACTGAAAATCCAGTTGATAACCAGTCCTAGGTCATTTTCTTAATTTACCGTTGATTAATGAGCAATCTAGCTGTTGCAAAATTTTCCCAATAGAGGGATTTGTTAGGTCAAGGAGAGGTGAAAAAACCCCACCACTTAAGTCAGAGATGCTTTGTAGAAGCGTCTATAAAACAAGTGTTTCAAACACTAAATTTTCAATGTCAAGTTTGTTAAACAATGGCTTGTGTTATATTCCCATGGAAATTTTCTTGTAGAAAGGAGAGGGCTGTAATTCTCTTCTCTGTTTTCAAATATGATCTCACCATCCAGATCTAGTTAAGGACAGCAGCAGCCTGAAATCATAATGACGAGAACAGGAAGGGCATCTGTGTACCCTTTTCATTAGTCCATGAAAGACTCTTCACGCAAGTCTACACGATAACCTGGTGTGATGGTCCAAAGCAAGACTCTGACCACTGTCATGTAGCAGGATGTTCAAGAAGAGGTTCAGAAAAAGAATCAAATAAAATATTTGGATCACATCACAAAACACACTACAGTTATTCGTTTGGTTTGGTTGGAATATTTTTACTTTAGAAATTTTAAACAGTATTTCAATGAACTCATGGTAATTGATATCAATGTTTAAAAAATGTTATATATGAAAAAAATAATTTGCTTTAAAATTATGTTTAGAAGACATTATTCTCAGTTAATGACCCTGAGATTAGCTTGGTTGGTTAGAACATGTTGCTAATAATGCCAAGGTCATGGGTTTAATCCCTGTACAGGCCATTCACTTAACAGCTGGACTCAATGATCCTTGTGGGTCCCTTCCAACCCAGAATATTCTGTGAGTCTGTGAATCGTGTCGACAAAAATCAACTAAAAAAACCCACCAATCAAACAACCAACCAACCAACCAACCAACCAACCAACCAACCAACCAAAAAAAGCCCCAAGTATATTACTTTTTAAAATAGTGTAGAATCAAAACTAGTTTGAAACATGCTGAATTTCAAATATATCAGACGGTTTCAAAAAAATCTCTATAGATCAGGTCCTCTGTAGATCAGAGTATACATACTACATATTCTAAAAGTTTGAAAGTTATTCCTGTGAGATTTCCGGCTAACTTGAATTGATTTATTCAGAAGTTTTTCTGGAGAAGTTAAAACTTAAAACAAGCCTCTGATCTTAAATCTTATTTCCTGTTCCTTCTAGAATTATTTCCTGTACTTTATCCCTCAGATGAACACATAGAAAGCAAAATCTTGGTCAAATACCATGTGCTTACATATGTCAGTCCTCATGGGGCATGAATTGCTTCCACAGTTTCTCACTCTATGGAGCAGTGCTCGATTGTTTTCGATACACCTTGACTATAATGTCAAGATGACATCAGTTACTCCAAGATCAAGAAAAGAGAGAAGGAAAGGAATTAGTGCTTTGTTACAAAATTGCAAAAAAGAAGGATCAGTCTTCAGACATTTAGGGATAATGATCTGGAAAGCGAGGGTAGCTGGGACCACAAATGTGGGCAGGGACAAAACAGAAGAATAGTGTGTGAAAGGATAAGGATTTTCCATTTTCTGTTCAGGCAGGAAAGTATTAAAGAGGAGCCATTTAAATGCCAAAACATCTTTTCCTTTTGCTATGTCTCTAAGGCACTTCTTTGTCTTCTGTCTCTAGATACCTCTGAATCAGTTTCATTCAGAGCAAATGTCAGTGCCAAAACATTTGCACCAAAGTACAGCTAATTCAGACATTGGGTCCCAAATGGCTCTTCTATACGTACACCTGCTTAGATGTCTCTCTACAAAATGATAAGTGCAAGGATGAGTACTTTTGCAAGACAGATCATTCCATCAAAGCAGTAGCCCTTGAACTATACTTTATACTACTGCCAGCTTTCTTCTGGAATTACAGAAAAGCAGTATATTTAGCTGAATCTAAAAATAATTTTAAAATACAAGGTGCTATATGTTGATGTGGATGCCCATTTTGGACCAGGGTAATGCTGCTGAAAGCAGTAGAGGGGCTTCACAGAATGTACTTTAGTGGAAAGGGAATTCAGTTAGGCATGAAAATTTAGAATTTCTTTGAATAAAGAAGTGCTGCTGCTGAGAATCAACCTTCAACAAAGCCTGGCCATAAACAATTCACAACTGAATAAATCTTGAGAGAAAGAAAGCTGTTACTTTTGGCTGTTGCTGTTGGCAGGGTTTTATAACACACATCGAAAGACATAGTTCAAGTTTGGCACACTGCATATCAAAATTAGTGATGAAAGGATACATTTGTATAGGATTTCCTTTGTAGTGGCTGAAAGATATCTCATTTTCTTCTGGTGCATGAATAACTAAAATAATTGGCTGTGAAGACAAAGTACCTCATAAGAGTGTCAGATTTTAAAAACTACTCTAAGCATCCAGCCCAACTTTGTGCAACAACACAGACTGTAGAATGTCATTAAAGGGTTGTTTTGATAAATAAAGTTTCTCCTGCTTGGGTTGGAGTATTATTATGTCAAAAGATATCCAGCCTTAATTTGAAAACATGAGATAATACCAAACCCATATACTGGATAATCAAAGTTATGGCTAATCTAGCCTGAGCCTCTCTTACTGCTAAATTAAAGTTCTCTGCAATCACAAATACTATCTTCTATGCTTTTAGATCTTGTGGGCTGAGTATCACTGTAGCAAGTTTCACAGGCTACTGCAGGCTGTACTGCCCAATCTGGCTGAACACAGGGGATGTACGGTCAGCAATGCAGAGTGACCCCTGAGTGTACTGGTTTTACTGAGCACTCGCAATCTGCACTGGTGCCAGAGAGGCCACCTTCTGCCCCCACCTAAGGGGTAGAAGCACAAGGATGCTGTGGCTGCTAAACTCAGCTGCCTGCATCTGGATGACAGAGGATAGTGAGTCTGACAGTGGTCCATGGACCAAGTAAGTAGTGCTTACAGGCCACCGGAGGTGGTCTGGAAAGACAGTATCCAAATTAAGTTCTCTCTTCATTTGTCCACTTAGTTTTTAAAAATATTGTACTGAGCACTTTCCAAATACCCTGACTAATGCCATAGGCAAGGTCTGTTGATCCCCTCTTCCTGCTGTTTGTCATTCTGATCACACGTTCAATGAACAAGCTCCCTTCCACGCACTCTCACACTCCAAGTTCATGCTCTGTTGATTACGCACCATAACCCTTGAGCCTGCCAGAGTCAATGCCCTGCAAAATATGGTCTCAGGGCTGTGTCCTATGAGTAGGGTGCATATCCCTTGCTCTTTGATGGGTGATGTTGTGCTTGGGTGTTAAAGGGTTAACAAAACCAAGCACGTACAGAACCATTTGTCAGCATTAGGATGTAGCCTTTACTATGGGGACAATTTTAATTTACTCAAGTATCGCATCAAATTACTGTTAAATGACTGCTGAAAAACTTCATAGCAAATATTCTTAAACCATCATATCACATATGTTACGTGTCTTCATAAGACTAGAGCTCACTAGGCTCACTAGGGTGAACAAAGTTATCTCAAAATATCCTGTTAAAATTACAATCAAGAGGGCTTCAAACTCTGTTCTCAAGTATTGAGGCAAAGTTCACCAGTCCGGAAAGAAGGGCATGAACATAGGAAAGTGGACACTATGTAATGAAAAATTATATACTTCTTTAGCACAGAAAAAAACGTGTTGAAATAAAACAAGAGGTTTTCCAAAACTCCAGAATGTTCCAGAAGTGGAAATATGGTGAAAAATCAAAACCAAGTAGATTGTGGCTTCTAAAACATGACCCCACCACTTTGTGGGCACAACTGTGCAGGTATCCCTCAGCCCCTCAGCCAGAGCTGCTTGTTTGCAATGCTGTACAACTACACAGGTGCCACAGCACTCTGTGTCCCTCTCTTGCGCCTTCACAATAGGACAGACCTCTGAGCTGCACCCCTGGAAGGGAAAACCTTCCCGCTCTGTAGTATACACCTGCCTGCAGTCTCAAGATCAGGTTCAGTATAAACTGGCAGGCACTTAGAAACTAGTCCTCAAGGCCATGTTGTTAAATAAATGCAGAAATATCTCTTTCAGCCAGTGCGCCTTTTCTAAAAGTGACCAGTAACAGATGCTACAATGTGCAGAGTATGATGTGTGCCAGCATTTCTGTCCATCATTAGTCTATGAGATATATGGGAGTAAATAAAGACAGATACAAGGACCACACCTCTGAATATAACAGCAATAAACAAACTCATCCTCCAAAAACTTTATAAATCTTTTTAGTGACCCACCATATCTCATGTCAATGAGTTCTTTATCTGTTTTACTCCTGAAATGAAAAATTTTGAGTTAGGTCTCTGAATATACACTCTACTGACTTCATCTATTGTCAATTAATTTTAGCTTTCTGAGGTAAAAAACTAATTATCATTCCACATATATTTTGTGTTTCTCCTTAAATCTTTTCAGGTCATTTTCCTCCAAAGTACATGTTTCTCTTTAGCCTTTCTGTGTATTTGAGACCATTTTGTTGGTGTTGCTTCTGTTTGCTGTGACATTCCTTTTTATACCTGTTCTTCTAGGAGAGAAGTGATCGGAAATGCCCACGATGTCCAAAAACGTATATGCTGGAGATTCATGTCACGTAATAGTGACATTTTCTGGCTTGTTCCTTACAACTCCCATAAGAATTACAAATGCTCTTTTTGCTCCTCTGGCCACATCCAATTATTGGGTTGAGAGTTTCAGGCCTTCTTATCACGGAGGTATATATATATATGAAATATATATTTGTAGATAAATAATGCCGTCTTTCTCCATCACCCCTACATGCATGTCTTTTGTACTTAGTATACTGAATGTTATGTGTCAGTTTATATTTCATTATCATGAGATCACTCTGTAACTCTCCAGGGTCATATCAAAAGGTTGCATCCTTTAAAAGATGATAATAAAAATTTGTTATAAAAACATTAATATACACTTTTAGCTGCCTTTACTGCAGAGTTAGCCTTTTCTCAGATTTTCCTGTCTTGAAGAAAACAAAAAATCAGTTGGCTACCCTGCTGGCTATAAAACATATGCTTTGTCCCTTATTTCTGTAGAAATTTCTTGTAGAATGTGTGGCATTTTGTATAGTTCCCAAACTTCATAAGGAAGATTCTCTTTCAAAGCAGTCCCTGTTCCACAAATCTCCTCTAGCTGATCAATCTAATTTTCCCCAATTTTATAAAATCCAAGGGTCAAATAAATTCAAGGAGCACCAAAATTTCCTTGAGTGAGTCAGTCAACTCCAAAGAGAACAATCTTTCATCTCTTGTCAGAACAACCTTAATGTGACCCCAAGGACAGACAGCAAAAGCGTATTGTTTGGGCAGTAAGGGCTATGGAACTAGTTCCAACCAGCATGACGTATAATGGGCTACTGGCAAATACTGTTGGAGTTTCTAGAGGACAGTACCATCTCCTCAGCAATGAGAAAGCAAAAAAGATAACTGATAAGCCAGGTGAGAGAACTGCAGCAAGTGAAAAGTACTTGTAAGATGGTCCCTTTGCAACTGTGAGGCTGATTACAGATCCCAGAAGAGGACATGGAAAAGTTAGCAGAAACAAGGAGCACCAACTGGAAAAGAATCTCTATCTGTACTGGTGCATAGGCCACCAGGCCTCCCATGGATATCATAAAAAATTACAATGCTTTGAAATCCCAAATTCCCAAAATCTGAATTTCCACCTGGCCTCATGAAATCTACAGGAGCTTCCCGCTTGACTCCCTCAGGCCAGTTTTCATCTAAGGAAGGGCTTCTAACTTTTGCTTTCTGACACCCAGCTGTGTGTCACCAAGCTAAGAGAAGCAGGCATCTTCTGGATTGCCAAATCACCCACGAAAACAGACAGATGAGTCATACCAGCAAATGTTCCAGCACATGGTATATATTCCATCAGCAGAGCTAGGCTGATGGTACCTACATGGTACTACATCCCACTTCTATCATAAGGATGTGTTATCAGCTGTAGTTGAAAGCAGATGTAACATTTGTAAATAAGTGGAAGGAGTTTATTCCTGTTTCATGTGGATACAATGAGTTTTGAAACAGCTTTGGTGGGCAGGTCTAACAAAAATTTGCAGTGCCTAGAAGTAAGAAAAATACAGATTATGATTAAAGAGTTGTATGAAAATCATAGAGTAAAGAGATAAAAATTATTCAGGTGGAAAAAAATGAGCCACAAATGTACATTTATTTTATTTATGTTTCACTATATTCCATAAACTGGGGAAAAAAACCCAACCAAAACTCAACTCAAATCTCAAAACGTTAACTTTGCATTCCTGACTCATCTGTTCAGGTAGAGAAAGTCAGTGGAGTACTGTTGAGTTATAAACCCCAAGGTTTATAAGTCACTTTTTTAAAGTGCTGGAATCCACCATCAATATTACATTTCTGAATGTTTTCAAGATCTTGACAGTGAAAGATGAAACAAAAGTATCCAGTAAGCAGAAACAAAGGGAAGAATGGTCGCAAAGTATTTGTCTGTAGATGGTCTAAGAATATTGTGCCAGAGAGTGGTTTATATTGGTTTTAATTAAATGAGGAGAAATAGGAGAAAAGTTTTCCACCTTTCAGCCTCATGACTGGAAAAACATGATCACTTCAGAAGAATGAAATATGTAATGGGAATATTATAAAACCACCGAGACAAAACAAGTACAGATATCCTTTAGAAGAGCGCTTGGGAGTGTTTAAAACAGCATTGTGGATCACAGCTTACAGCTTGCTTGAAGTGGCCCCACTGAAACCAGTGACAAAATCTCCCTCTCATTTGAATGCATACAAATCTTGACCTGCTCCAAACTTAATCCCTGCACAAGATACACAAGACCTTGCATTATTATACATAGGACTTAGCCATGAAAAGCATTTCTAGTTCCCTACACTGCAGATGCTTGCATATTGAATAAACAATGGTCTGCATATCCCAGTAAAAGTGCACTGCCCACAGATACTGCTGTATTTATTTCTGACCTACCCACCAAGGCAGATTTTCTCATGACTCATGGAGAAAATCCATGGTCCCAAAGTATGGGATAAGCCTGCGCCTAAGCAGGAGGTGCTGTTGGCACAACACAGCAGGAAAAATCAGGGCCGAGGTTGCTCCACTAGGATTTTGCAAGGAGTTCCGAGGATTCTTCCAGGACGCTGGAAGGTTTACACGTCTCTGTGGTTTTTTTGCTCCTAGGATAAAACAAATAGAATTTGAGTGTGAGCTTTTTGGTCGGTTTTGGTTTTTGTTTTGTTTTAGGTTTGGGGGACTTTTTTGCCTAAAAGCCACTCTAAATGGTCAGAGTAATTTGGGGAAAAGATTTGAAGACTCAGAAATATGGAAATTATTTTCTGATACTAAATATGCACATATGAGTAATTATAAGTCCACAATGTACAACTCCTTTTATCTGAGTGTTAAATATTCTAGTTTTTCTACGGCAACTCAAGAAATTGCTGCCATATCAAATATCCTTCTAAATTGGTTTAGCTTTGGTTAATAAAACAGAACTGCTGATGCACCATAATTTCCAGAAAGACTGAGGACACAGATGGCAGAAGAAAATGGAGCTGTCAGAAACTATGAGCATTCCTATAGACTGTCATGTTATCTATCCTGATGCTTTTCCACCAGTACTGTCTTTCTGCAAATGTGCAATGCCTCACAACTTTTGACATCCAAAACAGAACAGTGTGCTTGGCCTTCTATATACAGTGGTTTGGAAGCCACAGAAGAAACTGTAAAAATCTATATTTAAAGTATTATTCAAGATTAACGTGACTGATTTATAAAAATTGTCTTCTGTGGTCAAGGACAGTAGTGAGAAATACCATGACATCTGCTCTGTAATACTTCAAGAAGTGAAAAGGCTTCAAATTTCAGAGTGTGGGTCTACAGCCAAGAAATGTATTTAGCAATAGATTCATATCAGCTCCTTTATTCCCTTTACAAAGTGAGAAATTTAACCTAGCTGTGATTTTCTTCGCTGAGCTTACACCCTTAAGAAACTAAAAAAGTGAACGTGGTCTTTCAAAAATTTGCTCAAAACTGCACAGATTTGCAACAGCATCATTGTCAGAAACCATTCTTCTGTCACAGCCTTGCTCTTTAGTAAAAAACATCATCTAACTTCAGATACTCTTAAAATATTTTAAGGTAATTAAGAAAAAAGCCAACCAAAAAGCAGTAACTTAGAGGAGGTTGTTTTCATACAATCTGAAGTCAACCAACCAAAGGATACAACCCACATGATATAACTCCATATCTTCAGCGACTTTCTCCGGAATCTGAACGCTCATAACAACTCTTTGTGTCTGCCTTGTTCTTTCCACCACAAGAATCAGCCCAACTCAGTGACTTTCAAGAGAGTTAAAGACATGTACAGACAGAAGAGACCTTCGAGGTAGTGCAACTGAGCAAGGCAGAGATTTCACATTGGAGATAATGAAGAAAAAAAGCAACAGGAAAGAGAGAATGGTGCACATACAAAGAAAAGAGTCAAGTAACTTGAAAAAATGTTCTGAAATTTTATATATATATATATATATATATGTATGTATGTATAGGTCCAACATATTTTTGTTTATTCAAAAGCTGGAATTGTTGTTCTTGATTTAAAAAATCAGAGAATATGGATGAGGTGAAAAACTAGGTCATTTCCAGCAATGAGGCCAAAACAGAGCGAAAAGCAGTTGCAGAATTTGGAGGTACATGTGCAAGAACTTCAACAACCGTATTTTGATTGGTCAAAATATGTTCTACCCTATTTCTAAACACAGGCTGTACTTTTATTTGCATGCTAGACAGTAACTACTTTATAGAATCCTTTTTTCCAACCAAGCAGATTATTAATTTATGGACACTGTAATTTTATGGAAGCATCTGGTATAGGAAGATAATTTTCTTAACCGCGTGTGTCCTGTTTCAATCTTTACATGTTTCTTTTGCAGTGTAAAGAAGAAGAAAATGTGCGTATTTGTACTTAATAAAATATTATTTAAGGACAGAAGAAACATCTGTAATGTAATCTCATTTCAGAGCATCTAATTAACTGGATCCATCCTTCCCCATAGAAATATTAATTCCTGTGAGCAATAAAACTTCCTAGATACTGTGAATTATTTACATTTCCTTCTATCTGACATCTATTTATTGAGGAAACAGGGTAGATAAATAAGGACATAGAAGCCTGACCAAGTTTTAAAAAGCTTTTTCAAAGCGTGGATACTCTTGGTATTTCAGACTTGCTGCCACCTGTTTTAAAACCAGGGCCATTTAGGATTTTTTATGTCAAGACACAAGAGCAGTATGACAGGAAGGACATCAAAAGCAAAGCAGACCCTACACATAGTGTTTGCTCTCCATTCTTTACAGCACAGCTTTCCCACCCTGCACCTACCTCCCTTGGAAGTCACACAGGAAACTGGAATTTCACCACAATTTAGCAAATGGTTGATAGACACTATTGTAACTCTCCAGAGTGGTAGAAAAGTGTTTTACAGACACTTTCTATCTGAATTTCCAGACAGAAAACACAGTGGGTATTTGTCCTTCTGATTCATACACTTGGATGAGACTGTGGGAATACCTCTAGAGGGCAAGGAATGAATCACTACGTTGTTCCATCACTGTCTGTCCCAGCCACCTGCAGGACATCACGACATCACTGTTACAGGCTGGCCAGCACGGATGTGAGCATGTGCCTGCTACTACTGGCTTCGTTTGCAGCTGATGCCTCTTCATCGGCAGCAGTGGAGGTCTGCAAGCTCAGGTCTCTCCTCTCTCTTTCTGACTAAAGAATGGGGTCACAAGGCATACACAGCACATCCAACCCTCCTTTGCACCTTGTTCTCCTTTTATCTCTTCACTGTTCAGTCTTTCCCTTGTTTGCCTTCCCACTTTGTCACATACACTAAAAGCCAGCACTGGTTCTGATAATGAGATGCTAACACTGGGTCCAGGCCAGCCTTGCTCACATGCACTTTAAGCTGTCGCACACATTTTATGAGCTTTTCATACATTTTCAGTTCTGTGAAAAGAGAGTTCTTCGAGGTTACTGTTGGCTCTGGTAATTCATCAGCATAAGTTTACCAAGACAGGGGCTCTGTGTTTCTCTACCTGGTTAACTCCAGACTCAGTATAAAAAAAAAAGTTCACCATTTTGCACGTCTGTAACTACAATGCTGATGCTCTTTAAAATATTAAATACGTAAAAAAACTCAACCCTGCACACACTTTCTACAGCTAATGTTCTTCTGAGTTGTACACCTTGCCAATGTTTCTTTAACTGGTTTGTGATTACAGTCTTTTTAGAAGACATGCCTCTGCCTCAGGACAGCCTGGGTGCCTATGTGTAACACCACCTCCTTCAACAAAGGAATTTCCATAATGGGTGGGAAGGTGGCGTTTGCATACTCCAGCCTCAGCAGATATGGCAAGTTCAGATTCAGAGTTTTGAGGTCAAAGATTTTCCAGAAGTCCCTTATATATGAGGTTTTCAAGCTCCCTCAGGAAAGCCATTTTGTGGATAGGATAAGTCTTTATAACACCAGGAGAATAATTCCTTCTCATCTCTGGTAGAGTAAGGACAGTTAGACACTCTGTCTGACCCGCATTGTTATCTACATTATGTCAGTGGCAAAACTAAAGGCCCCTAAAAATGGTGCAGCAAATCCATCAAAATTTTCATCTATGTGTTGACCCTTTGGATGTGCTCCGCCCTCTGGGGTAATGTGTACATGTGTATCTGTACACACACACACACACACACACGTATAGCACATAGGCAAAGAAAGAAAAATGCCTAAGAGCCATTTGATGTGGAGACACAAGGACCGCTGGCCACAGCAATCAAGGCATCCCAGTCAGTGACAGATGGAAACCCACTGAGTATTCTGTCCCTCCCAGGAGTATGGACAGTCAGATATGCTGAGGCTGGAAGGTGGGAGGTGGAAACAAAGGAGGAGTTGCAGGCAAAGAAGTGAGATGTTCCTGGAGGCACTTGCTGCCCTTGTGCATAGGCTATAGGAAAAATGATGAGTCTGTCTTTGTGTCCTGGACCCATCTCTCTACATTCATCTGCAGATCCCAGGAGAGTGAGCAGGTTTCAGTTGCAGCAAGTGAAGGTGAAAACAGAAAGAAGCTGAAGAGAGAGGGGTGGAAGAAGTCTGGAAGATACACATTATAGGATTAGCTCAAATAAAGGAAGGCTTGGTGAGAGAAACACAAGAGATATCACCATCCCCTCACCTCAAAAGCTCCCTCTGATTCTTCTTCATTCCTTCTCTTCAGCAACAGTCCCTTCAACTTCATTCCCTGCCTCAGCCCTCAGCCTGCTCCCTCAAAAGACCAGTCATTACCACCACAAAAGAGCTTTGCTCCTCCAAAGACAGGGACAGAACAAGGCATCCTGGCTCTGCAGTTGGAAACTATGGTATTTTGAGTCAAGTGAAAATACTCGGACACTGAGTGGTCTCTGGTTGAAGCCATGAACAGCTGGGATAAATCCAAGAACTGCTTTGGCATTGATTTTATTTATTTCAAGGTCTTATCTGTCCCTAGCCAGCAGCAACAGAGAGCAAGTATGATTTACAACCACCTCTTCAATTGTGGCCAAAGACTATTCTTTCTTCCAGGCCAGAGATAATTACTCTGTCCCAAAATAATTTTCTTTTTTTTTTCTTTTTTTCTTTTTCTTTTTCTTTTTCTTTTTCTTTTTTTCTTTTTCTTTTTCTTTTTCTTTTTCTTTTTCTTTTTCTTTTTCTTTTTCTTTTTCTTTTTCTTTTTCTTTTTCTTTTTCTTTTTCTTTTTCTTTTCCCTTTTCCTTTTCATTTCTCTTTCCTTTTTCCTTTTTCCTTTTTCCTTTTTCCTTTTTCCTTTTTCCTTTTTCCTTTTTCCTTTTTCCAATGCATTTTTTGCCTCTGTCCTCTGTTGTGGATACGAAATATCCCATTTATTTCATCGAGTGTAGGATTTGTCAGTGCGCAATGCAGTGAAAGTCAGCAGGTTCTCCATGTAACGTGCATGGGCAGGACGTTTCACTGTGGGACTAAACCTCTCTCCATCTTTTCTAGCGGAACCATGTCATACAGTAGCTACAGTTCAAGAAGCAGCTCTGCATGATGCGTATTGTAATGGACAATGTAGCACCGAGGTGGCAGCACGACAGGCATTACCATCCCTCCAGTGAAGCTGAAGGCACCTCAGCAGCTGTGGTGGGCTGGTTGTCACATCAGATCAGCCAGCCATCCTCACTGGGCAAGGGGGGTGTAACACACCTGATTTTTTTATTGGTTTTGCCCTCTGTCACAAAACGCTGTATTTTCCCTTTACATTTTTTCAAGCACTTTCCTATATGTCCTCTCTGGTAGCAGACACAGACATTCATTCAGCATACAACGACTCCTAGGCAGACAAGCAGCAGCAGTTTTTGGCAGTAGCTGACCTGTGACTTCATGTAACGCTGAAACTCCTGTGACAGGCTGAGCTTCCAGCACATCGATGTGGCAGTGACAGCCCCATGTTTCCTGTGACTTAGGGTGCTGCTCTGTCAGGGCCTTACTGCCATAACCTCAGCAAAAACACTAGAGAAATTCAGATACCAGCTTTTGCCAAATCATCACCAGTATCTTTTCAGACAAAGACAGGAGAGGTAAGAAGCTATTCAATTAATTATCCAAGTGGCTTCTGGCTTTTCATATCAAATTGCTGCACAATGTTTCCTAAGTAATCAGGGCTTTTCAGTGGTAACAAGCCATGAACTTGTATCGACTGTAGTTACTCAGACTCATGTTTTGCGTGCTTTCACCAAAAAAGTAAAGTTCCAATGGACTTCTCAGAAGCAACCTACAGTAAGCATTGAACAGAGGATTCATCGAGCATGCAAAGGAAAGTTGCATCATAATCTTTTCTCATGACTAATGGCATTCATTTTGTTACCAGAGGGACACTGTTATGACCCGGAACATTATGTTTTAGCAAATTTTCGATTTTCTTGTCCAACAAACTGAAAAACAGGATTATACGGATCTTTGATTGGTTATAACTCTGGATTATTTTCCATTTAAGTACGTTTTTGAATGTGAAACAATAAGTAGAGTTAATGGTTATACAATATCGTGTCAGATAACACAGAAGAGATGGCAGAAGGGATCTATCAGCAGCCCAGATAATTTCTAAAACAAAATAAGCTTCTGTTTGAAAAGAAGCTTCTTTCCTACATTGTTTATTTGATGGTATGGCAATCTGCCTGTTGTTATTTCAGGTGTGTAGTCTCCACCAAAGTACCTAAAATTAGCTCTATACACAGCCATATCGCTGGAGGTGTGGTAAGAGAATGCGTGTGAAGAGCAGCAAAACATGAGTGGCTCAGGGGTCACAAAAACAGCATGTGGCGATAGGCATGGAAAAAGATAATCATCAGGCAAAACAAACTGCATTTAAATCAACATTTCTGAAAAAACCCAAGCTCTCATGAAACCAGAACGTACTTATGAGGCACAGACACCAGATCTTGTGGTAGCTAACATATCTCAGTGCTCATGACACGTCATTTCTAGAATCTGGGTTGCATGGTTACTTGCAGGACAAAGGCAAGTTGGGAGACATCACAGTGTGTCCCCACAGCACAAAAAAAATATTGAAGTGAGACAGTCAGTGAAGAGAAGCTGCATTTCCAACAAACGGCCACCTGATGTGATATCTATTTCCCACAGTTTCTTCACTGAAGTGCCTGTGTCATAGTGTAGTCCAAGCACACACCTCCATTTTCCCACACAGATTATTAGATTCCAGCTTTAAAGATGCTGCATGTCTGGTAATGACAAGAGTGGATTTGAAGCAGGAACAGTACCATTAGGACCTCAGTACAGTGACTGCACTGTAAAGCCATTCAGATATCTGGTTTAAATCTGTAATATCTCTTTCAGAGGGTAGCAGCAGTTGCCACTCTGAAGGCCAGGGTGGTCAGGCCACTGCTGGATGTTGTGGGAGGGCTCTCATCTTCTGACAGGGCTCAGAAGGGAAACATTCTCTCCATGCAAGCAGGGACTAGATTTCTATCAGAGACAGAAATGAGATTTCCAGACCACTGCGTTAACTTGGCTGGTTTTGAAATCAGTAAGCATAATTCCCAGTGGCAGCAGAGTTAGGTCAGTGAGATTCAGTGAAAATTAAAATTACCGATGCCTGTAAGTGCATGACAGTCCTCTGGATACAGAACAGTGCCTGCTTAACTTTTGTCACTGTTTTGCATTGACAGGTTTGCATGTTCCCTTTGAGCAAAAGTCAGATCTTCACTATTAATACAAAATACCAGAGGCCAGTTACTTCTTACTGGCTTTTTATATGTTTATTGAAAAAATGATCCTGCAGAAAGACCTGTGAAAATGAATGTGAAAATGACCTGTGAAAATACAAATGAATGTAAATTAAATTTAAAGCCATTTTGTTCACTCTTCACATCTTGCCTGGAAATTTCTCCTGTGTGGAAGTTTTGCTAGACAAAGGCTTAACTGCTGGAACATGATGCCTGTCAGAAGAACTGACATACACCATGACAAGGAGAGCTGGGAATTGTTCCCTATTTTTTCTTGTCCTTTGTCCCATATTTTCTTTCATTTTCTTTTTAATTTACACTAATGTCTGGGTTTTTTCTGATCACTGAGAATTTCTCTTAACGTATGCATCTACTCTGCAAAAATTGTTCATATGTTCATTATTTTATAAGCTTTAGTGGCCCCAGACTAAATATAGTCCCTCCTAACTGCCAGTCAAACACACTTTTAGAGTCAGAGTTAATATGTTTTGATAGGGAAGAAAGGACTTTCCTTTACGTGATCAGCAGCAAAAACACTCCCAAACTCTAGAACATAACTGATCCCTAGCCACATCTACATTAAACCAGTAGAGAAGTTTCTTCTTACATAGAAAAATTCATCTCAAGAAGAGAACCTACTGCAAATTACCATTTACAGAAATAATCTGCTCCAACCTTTGAAGCAGTTCTGCATGACATTAGGGCAGCCCCATTCCTCAGGTCACTTTGCAATGGATCTCAGGCAGCAGATCAAGAGTGTGCCTGCAGAGAGCCTGCAAAGAGATGTGCAATTCAGCTCATTTTCATGTGTCATGCCTCATAGGAAAGCAGGAAAGATTTTGTGCAGAAATTCCTGACTATGGCTCTGATCAGACAGAGGGAGGTCAATGGAATAAAAATAAGCTTTTTTAGAACTTTAACTTTGCAGATTCTACCACATTCCAAATATTTTCTGTCTTTGGATGCTTGCCCATCTTTTCTGTAACACTAATTTGCAGAGCTCTGATAATTTCATTGGTTGGTTTTGGATTTTTTTTATAGTGATGAAAATATAAGTATCAAACTACCCACTTTGCTATGATCAAATAAAAATGTCATATGTATCAGCACACATAAAATAGCTCTAGCAGAGATTGTTGCTGGAGGATAAAGCCCCCCTTATTCATATAAAACACAGTGCTGCCAGTGATCATTATTCCTAATAGCAGTAATCCTCCCTGAATGGGTTTATTAAAGTGTCCTCAGCATCACTGTGGGCTGTTAATAATCTGGTGGTAGCAGCCTGCCTTGCTATATCTACTGCTTAACCTGCACTTATTTCTGTCATTGCCTTTTTTTCCCTCCACATTAATCATCCTCTGAAAACATGTTCAATATTCTCTCTTGCAGCACAGCAGGAGAGTGCCTTCTAATTGTCATTCTGAGTCTGCTTATTCTGGTTCTTCTGCATAAATATAATTGCAAAATCAGCAGCCTCCAATACCCACCCCTCCCCGTCCTCCTCCACAAGCAACTGCAGTGGCGGTCTCTTCCAGTCTTGTGAAGAGGGAACCACATTCTGCCTTCCATCTTAGAGACTCAGCCTGTACCTAAGCTCTCTGACACCACAGCACATTGTGGCACCCTGCTTCATTGGCTGTCCGGAGAGGGTCCCCTTTTGGAGCATATCAGACTCCAGCCTGAGGCACTCCAGATGCTCCTATGGAAACCACACTGTAGGAGGAGTGGGATAAGCCTGCATGCTGATGTGTGCTGTGTCTGATGCATGCACCCTGATACATGCTGATGTATCCTGATGCATGCTGGACTTCACTCTGATACAGTGTTGGGGAAAAAAAAGCCCTTAGCATAAAAATGTGACCAGGAATCAGGAAATAATCTCATCTTCTCAAGTCTACGTAGAACCCCAGAATAAAACCCACATTATATAACACAGCAGAAGTTCACTGTATACTTTTTTTCCATTTCAGCTTTATCTGAATTTTCTGTTTTTCAGAAAGCATCAATTACCCCCACCAGTCAGCTGTCCAAAGGCATGCACCTCTTTTGATGGAAAAAGGTTTAAAAGTCCTCAGTTTTGCAAGTCTCTGTTTTCAGTTTACTTCTCTTTCACTGTGAAGGTTTTTTTTCCTCCAACAAAAATAAATCTAATAAGAGATCTAAGTGTGAAAACTTCTGTTAGCAATGCAATTAATCCTGCTGTTGAATTCCTGCCATCTTAGATTAGGTGATCAGATGATGTTTTGCAGAGATGCAGCAGGAAAACTCCTAGCATCGATTTTCTTAATAGCTTTGCTGCTGTATGGTATTGAATAATGTTAATATCCTGGACACAAAAATGCGACTCAATTATGCAAAGAAAATACATATAATTTTCCCTATAATTGTTTTGCTTAGATAGCTTTTGTATTTTTATAGATGAAGCAAACTGATGAAAACAATCTCTGAAATACTATTCTCATAGGCAGTAGGATTAAGGATATTATTCGTAAGGAGTGGTGTTATTTGACACCTCATAGGAAGAGTAGAGTCTTTATCTTAAAAAATCTCTTGAATTACCCCTTAGACAATATTAGGAGAATTCTTTGCCTTGCTTCTTTATTATGAACAGTATTCGACTTCTATAGGATTTCTCTCCTTATTGTTAAACTTTCTGATCCCTTTTCAATTTGCCTCTTTACCTTAATTCGAGGCCACAGGAAAGTAAATGCATCCTTCTCAGTCACCTACATCCATCATACAATATTTTAAAAGCTGATGCACAGAGGCTTGTTAGCTATATCATCTGCATTAACCAAATGAGAAGAGAAAAAGAAATGTAAAGAGAAAACATCACCTAAATCAAATGTAAAATAGACCCTCTCTTCAGCATTCCGGCAGAGATAACATTTAAATGGATACTACACACTTATATAATTGGCAGTGAAAAGAGATATCAGTTAATCTAGCCTAGGTGTCAATTAGACAGCTTCAGTTTACTACTCTCCCACTTTTCATTGTGTATCTTACTTTTGTCTTAATATATAAAGTTTTTATTCAGAAGTTTGGAAAACAGATCAGTGTCTGAGCAACTTCTGGGTAAAAAATTGGCTATGAACATGAACAATGCATGAATTGCTTTTGTCTTGTCTAGCTGTCTCTGGTGTTCTTAGACTCATTTGGTTATGAACGTGTGCTACAGTCTTGGAAGGTCTTTAAGGTCAACAGTAATGGAAAGAACAGAGATTTCAGCATGCCTGGAAGACATCAAATCAAATTGCAGTTAGATCACCTTCTCCATGTAACTGGCTATCCAAGAATACAGTTTTTTCTTCCAATGGCAAAAGATACGAGGGTGGTAAATTATTAAGTGAGGTTGGTGAAACACTGGGACAGGTTGCTCAGAGAGGTGGTGGGTACCCCAACGCTCAAAACATTCAGTGTCAGGTGGGTCAGGACTTCGAGTAACCTGACCTAGTTGAAAATGTCCCTGGTCATCACAGGAGGATTGGACTGAACTCTGTTTAAAGGTTCCTTCCCACACAAACTATTCTGTCATTATATGGCACAACAGAAAACGTATTGTAAAGCAAAAACTCCCTAGCAATTTCTAAAGGAAGAAAAGGTTTGTATTTCTATTTTATGCATACAAAAAAACAAGCTCATAGCCAAAACCTAAGTCTCCAAACATATCCCTACAATCAAGAGTTGAATCTGAATCTAAATATCCCAGCATTCGTGCTCTACCATTAAACTCTAACTGACACTATATTCCAAAACATTTCAGATTTTGGCGGTAATTTTGTTATTCTTAAACTTACATTGCAAGAATATGCTGAAACTTATTTCCTCTTTTCCCTACTGTTTCATTTGAGCTGGAAACTGTCAATTGAAAACAAAATTTTTATTTTAATTTTTTTTTCTAAACTCAAAGCCCAGAGACAGTATAGAAGAAAAAAAAAAAAACAAGAAAAACCCAACAACACCCACCAAACACCAACACCTCACACACACAGTATCTTTGTCCCTTTAGAGAAGGCTTTGTACTAAGCTCAAAGGATTGGTTTTCACCACTCACGAATGCAATTATTTTAGTCCTGAGTAACTTAGATATCTTGAGTATACTTGTGTTAAGCAAAGCAATAACGTGAAGCATGCATAAGATGCATCTAGCCTGCATTAGGAAGCTATGTTCCAGTAAGCAGAGATATTCAGACTTTCATTTTAAGCTATCATAAAAAGTAACAAATGATGCTTTATACTGCCAGGCACACACCTCCACAGTCACTACAGAGAAAAAGCAGCGAAATGCTATAAAAGAAAGCAATGGTTTAATTTATGGGTTCTCATCCAATACCCCCAACTCACTTAACTGGAACCTCATCTTGAGGCCATAGTAAATCAGTTACCCATTGAGATATTCAGAGCATTTGAGCATTCAGAATGATGAATAAATGCAGACATTGAACATTCAGAATGATGAATAAGTTAGTCTGACTAATTGTGGTAAATCCCCAAATTGCATGGAGTTTTGGCAGGCATTTTATCAGAAGGTGTTAATGCACTGGCATTAGGTGTGCCAGCTTGTTTTTTTCTTCCCTGAAGGGTCTAAAGCATACTAGAGGCAAGGATTTCCCAGGTTTCTGGGGAAGAAACACCTGTGATGCACAGACTCGTCTGTGATTTTACAAGATGTTCTGAAAGTCTCCATTGACATTCACTTTCACGGTGTGTTCTGATGTTCACAGAGCACAGTGATGTTAGTGTAGTTATTTGTCTTTTTTATTGGTCTTTCCACAAGTAGTTTTGCACTTTTACCTTTCAGTATGAACCAAAGCCTGTCTCTAACTAGAAACTCACAGTTAATGCTGACGATAAGTCACTGTGACATGGAAGGAAAGTCAGGCATTGGTGAGAGCCTCTTCAGACCACCCTCAGTATTTCAAAGCCGTGCTGTGCTGCACACACACAACTTCTAGCACTATTTTCTATAACCACGCAGCCACCTGTTCTTTTGTAAGAGCAAAAATCTGTGGACTTCTCTTTGATCCTCTGCTCTTATAGGATCTTCAGCAAGTCAAAAGCTTATGTGCAAGCAAAAACTCTCTGCTTATGGTAACTTTTGAGAAGCAAGGATGCCATTTTAAATTGATAGCTATGTGTGCAATAGTAAATAATTTCATATACTGAGAAATACGTAGGAAGCAACAGACAAACAAATGCCTCTGCGTTTCAGACAGTGTTATTTAGCTCATTATACAGGTTTATTCCAAGTCTAAATGGCACTTACACAGTTCTCACCACTAACAGCCTAACAATGATTAAGTCAAGGTGTGTACATGAAATAACAGTTGAAATATCTAGACAGTGTTTCTCAGAGGAAATATAGAATTGACAATTTATTTTCCAAATTTTAAGTTTATAGTGAAGCCAATACCAAAGCTTGACTGAAATTATATCTTAAAGCAATTTCTTCCAGCTACACCTAAAAGAAGATAATATATCAGGGTCATGTAGCTGTTTACTGCAACAGCTTGTGTTTGACTTAATTAAATGAAGGATCGTATCAACCATATTTAATTTCTAACTGAGCTGTTCTGGAAATTATGCCCACAGGACATTGTTTTATAACAGGTGACTACTCCAAGGAAGACAATGCAAGGGGACAAATCTTCACAAAATTGAAATATACAGACTCATACAAGACACTCGGTTGCTGGTTGCCCTTTGCTAGTGTCCATCTTCTCTGCAATTTGGGAACTGCCAGACTGCCTTGCCTGTGTGAAAAAAAGAAACAGACTGTGAGACACCTGGGTGTCTTGAAAACAGATAGAAAGAACTAAATTAAGTGTGCCACTGCAACATAATCAGGGAGCCCATTGCCCCTGTGTAGATGCATGGTGCTTAACTGTCCTGTTTAAGGCTGTACAGAGGACATATGAAGTATATCCACTGGTGCAGCCTAGAGCTCACAACACTTGCAAAGGGGAAGCTGCACAGATTTTGTAGTCTTATCAGTCTGTGACAAGGAGTTCAGCAAAAGGTTTTAAAACAGAAAAAGTAAGCAACTAAAACTGCTTTAGACAGCTGCTATATGAAGTTGAAGACGGTGAACCTACCCAGAGATCCCTAGAAATATTAGTGTTTAAAAGGTCTTACATTTCACTAACTTCAGAGACACGTGTGGCACTATCTGTTGCCTTAAGGGAATGGCAGTCATAGGAATGGGAATGAGTGAACATAGTAGCAAAGCGCTTTCAGCTTCTCTGAAGTATTTCTCTCACAGCATTTCTCCAGTCCTGTTGTCCATCCGCAGCAGCTCATCAGCATACCACGCTGACACCCTGCTGGGCTCTTGGTAGCCTCCCCCACCAACAGTCTTTGCCCAGGTCACAGCAAGCGAGACGTATCTTCCTAAGCACAACTCCTCCCAGCCCTGCCTCTGTGAATTACACGTTTAAAATTATCATTAAAATCCACATTCATCACACAATCTTCACTCATGTCAACAGCAAACACCAAAAAAACCCAAAACAACCATCCAAACAAAACAAACAAAAAACATTATCACAACACTGAATGAAAGTGGACAATTTATACACAATTCACCTCCAGTTCCTTCATCATAATTACAACAAAAGAAATTCTCCACAATCATTCCACTCTCTCCCATTGTTCAGTCCATGTTTTACCGATTACTGCTCCCCACTACCACCCTTATCTCAAATTCCTCATGCCCCGCATTAGGCATCAAAAAAGATTGTGGTGCTTTGACCATCTGAATGACAGATGCCCACCAAAGCTGCTCTGTCACTCCCCTCATCAGCTGAACAGGGGAGAGATAATGTGACAAAAAGCTGATTGGTTGGCATAAGACTGGGAGATATACTCAGCAATTAATCATCATGGACAAAAAAAAGGACTCAACTTGCAGAAATTAATTTATTTTCTTGCCATTTCAATCAGAATAGGATATTGAGAAGTAAAACCAAGTCTCCAAAACACCTTTTGCCACCACTCCCTCCTGCATGGGTTTAACTTTATTCCAGTTTCCCTACCTCCTTCCCCACAGCGGTGCAGAGGGATGAGAAATGGGGATTGTGGTCAGTTCATTACACATTTCTGCTGCTCCTTCCCCCTCAGGAAGAGGAGGAGGAGTCCTTTCCCTACTTCAGTGTGGGATTTCTCAGCATGATCCCACAGCAGACAGTACTCCATGAACTCCCCCAAGTGCCAGTCCTTCCCAGAGGCTGCAGTTCTTCACAAACTGCTCCAGCACGGGCCCCTCCCCACAGGGTGCAGTCCTTCAGGAATGCACTGCTCCAGCATGGGTCCCAATGGGTCACAAGTCGTGCTAACAAACCTTCAGTGTGAGCTCCTCTCTCCATGGGGCCACAGGTCCTGCCAGGACCATGCTCCAGTGTGGGCTTTCCATGGAGTCGCCACCTCATTTTGACCCATCCATATGCTCTGGTATGGGGTTCTCCATGACCTGTAGGTGGATATTGGCTCCATCATCATCTTCCATGGGCTGCAGAGGCACAGCTGTCTCATCATGGTCTTCCCCAGGGGCTGCAGGGGAATCTCTGCTCTGGCACCAGGAGCACCTCCTTCACCTCCTTCTGCACAGACCTTAGGGTGTGCAGAGCTGTTTCTTTCACACATTCTCACTCCTCTCTTCCTTGACTGTAATTTGCTTCTGGTGATTGACTTTCCCCTACTTCTTAAATACGTTATCCCAGAGGGGTTGCCATGGTCACTAATGGGCTCGACCTTGGGCCAGCACTGGGTCGGTCTTGGAGCCAGCTGGCACTGGCTCTGTTGGACACGAGGAGAGCTCCTGGCAGATTTTCAGAGAAGCCACCCCTGTAACCAAAACCTTGCCATACAAACCCACTACAGCCACGCTTTGTAAAGAGTAGCAGTGTAAAGCTTAGCTCTGTCATGGCTGTTGCTGGTACACAAGGATAGCACGGCATTTTTCAGAGTTGACTCTCAACTGTCACATCAGGTTTGCCTGTAACAGCCTGTGGTTCTCATGGAGCTGTGGATCTGTAGATACCACCACAATTTTTTTTAGCTGTCTGGTGCAATTCCTTGCTGTTCTGGGTATTGCTTATAGCTAGGGAGTACTATGCTTCTCTGAAATTCACACAAACTCTGTTGAGACAAAATTGGCAATTTAAAAAACTCTGAGTCTGTTTTTTCACTATCTAATGTTATACTGTTATCTTTATAATTTAAGGCACTTCCCCACCTAATTCAGGTAAGTGGCCATACAACGGTATCTTAATATCAACTCCCTCTGTCTTCTAGGTTAACAAGATGGTCTTCTCTTGGCAGGAAAAAAAGAGATGCACTGTGGGTGTTTTTGTATTGTTGGACCTAGACAGATGCTACATCAATGACAAAAATGTATATTAATCTAACACTCATATAGCTGCTGAAAGATTAATTATAAAGTTTAATTCACTGAGCTATAAATCACCATGTTTAAAAATCCGACTGATCACACAAGCTTTGTCTTTTAGGGAGACATTCAGCATTTTAGATTAAATAATTTTTTAGGGGAAAAAAATAAATATCTTCTTTAGGGAAAGCCTTAGTAAATTTCAGTGTTTCCAAAGTGAAAGACTTTAAATCTTGCAGGCTATAAAAAATTCAGGATTTTGTTTATATCTGTTTATTTCAAGAGAAGAAAATTACTTTCTAATTTGATGGGAAATTGCAAGCAGTTCTAATTATACTCACACCACTATCTCAAGTATAAAAGTGTATGCAATAAATTGTATGCTACATAGTATGATATAAAAAAATTATAAAATAAAAATTTTGTGTCATGAGTTTGAAATTACACTAGCCATAATGAGAATGCCACTGATGAGCTAAGCAGTGCTGAGACCTGTTTTAATACAGTGTGTTACATTCTTTTACCTGACAGGTCACTGCCTTAAAGAATACAGGTGCTCTGACATTTTTCTTGATGCATGTAAACGCAAAAACAGGTAAGATTAGTACTTCTCTCAGGAGGCATTTCAAACTTGCTTCAACAGCAGCCTGACAGAGAGTTTGTGCAGAATAACATTTTATCACAAAATTAGGCCAAGATTTTAGTACAGTCTAAAGGTAGGCAATATGTCTGTTTCCATGGAGTTAATGGAGTGCAGGTATTCAGGTTGTGTCCCTTCAGGAAACTAAATGAGCAGACTGAACTATTACTTATCCTGACAATTCAGCTTGAGAGGGGGAGGGTGGGATGGCAGGGATGGATGGACACCAAATAAAAAATATAACATATTTTAAAAATTTTAGGATATTTTGAACCAGAAGGAACCACAAGAATCATCGGGTCCAGCTCCTGGCCCTAGTCAGGACATCCCCAAGAATGACACCATGTGCCTGAGAGCATTGTCCAAATGCTCCTTGAATTCTGTCAGGTGTGGTGCTGTGATCACTTCCCTGAGGAACCTGTTCTGGTGCCCAGCTACCCTCTGCGTGAAAAAACTTGTCCTGATATCCAACCTAAGCCTCCCCTGATTTCAGGCCATTCCCTGGGATCCTGTCACTGGTCACCACAGAGAAGAAATCAGTGTCTTGCCAGCACTATATCTAAAGTCATATTTCTTAAATTTCAGTTGGGAAAAAATACAGTTCTGAAGTTTCTTCAATAACACAAAAGACAGAGATCAGAGAAAGTTACCAAGAACTATTTAAAACATTCCACCACCTTTTTGCCAGCATCCACTACTTGTGGAGTCAGAGAGGAACACTCTTTGATTTCCAGATCCTCTGGCATGACCGTAAAGCACTCCATATGGTTTGAATAGTGTTTGACATAGTAGGAGATCACCCTTCACTGGCCCATCCCACTCCCATCAGGTGACTTTAATGGCCTGCAGTAACAAGTAGTCCAAGGAACACATTCAACTAACTATCTCCTGGCTTCTTCACTCCCGTTTCCTGGGAAACTGAGACCTATCCAAACCCTTAAACTGACAGTCTGTTTGTCTCTCTCCTTCCCCTATAACAGCTTCTTCAACTGTGTCCGTATTTTACCTGCCTGTCAAATATAGTTGAAGACTCAGGAATAAAAATCTCCAAGAAATGCTGTGAAAATTCACGTTTGCATAGAAGATTAAATCACCTTCTGAAGGGTGAATTAAAGCCACCTTTTTCTTATCAAACCAGAGAAGCTTTATCTGGATTGCCCACAAGCACACAAGCGCTGTCCAAATGATCTGCACATGCCCATCTTTCAGGTAATGCTAAGGGACACCTGTACTCCAGAGGACCAGTGTGAAAGGAATTGGGAAGGTACTGGTGTGGGAGAAGGGCACTTCAGAGAGCAGCATCAAGGTCATGGTAAGATGATGAGATGTTACAAAGAGAGGGTTAGTAGTGTTCAGGGCACACACAACACAAATCCTTCAGGAAATCAGGCTTTCTTTTTCAAAGGATTGTGATATGACACATATAAAGAGATACAGTAGCGAGGAATGCAAAACACACACTTTGCGGTACACTGATGCAATACAAATACATTTTAACTCTGTGCCATATTGAAAAGAAGTGACACTATAAATACTGATCAAAGAGCAACGTCATGTCATCCTATGGAAATAGGCTTAGTCTAGACATCTAAGCAGACTTAGCTCATTAAAGAAGACACAACCCTCAGACAAGAATTTAATGAGGGTCTTTCACAACACACAGGCAAAGTTTGTAACTGGATCATTCAAATGTCTGAGTTGATAGTGAACAGCGCCCCATTTGCTACAACAGGAAGTCAATATTATCTTCCAAATTAGCAAGAACTCATGGTCTCTGGAGCCTGAATTCTTAAAAAAATCTTTCTCACAAATTGTAGGCTTTCAGTCACTGTAGTTTTGTTGACTAGACAAGGTGCACACTGAATGTGAAGTGTACAGCACCAGTGACCTCAATCAGAGTAGATGCTACAGCTAATTTTTAATCAGAATTTTCTCATCCAAAAGCCAACCATTAGAGCAGCCAAGCACTATGCGCCATCAGTAGCCTGCTACTAATGCCCTATAGACTGCTAAGAAATGAAGGATCTTCTCCAGGAGTACAGGGGATGGTATCATATCAATATCTGAACAAAGTTTATGCCTGGTTTGAAAGTAGATAAGAGTCCATCACTCCAGCAGCGTTATTCTAGACAGTTTTAAGAAGGAGAGCGTTCGTGTATATAGAAGCGTTCCAAGTTCTGTATCACATTCACACCACCAGATTTTCAGATATTTCTTAAGCTTTAAAATAACATTTTATCCCACTTTAATGACCCTGTCCAAGAGAGTTTTATGCTTTTCTCTTTCAAGATATTTAGTTAAGGAAATATGCAACCTCTGTCAAAAAATGTCAGGAAAAGTATGGAAAATAACCTACAATTTTATGAAATGTCAAGTATTAGCATAGATCTATTAAAACTAATTTCTGTGAACCTTGCTGCTTCTACTTGGCATGACTGGCTTAATTCAAAATATTATTGTCTCCTGTAATTGGGACAAAGTCCTATCAGTATCATTTCTGCTTTTTCTGCAGTAAGACAACACCTGGCAGACTTGGAAAAGCTCTTCCTGGATCCAAACTTCATAGTTTCAGTTTTCAAAGTAAAGCCATCATCCTGACCAAATTCTTCTAACTATGGTATGGCCTGATAGTTCAATGTTTAAAAAAAAAAAAAGCTATATTTATTTGCAGTTAGAGAATAAATACGCCTGCCAGCATTTAATTGAAGTCTGATTACATTCAGCAGTACCGTAGAACTGTACTCCAGCATTCTGGAAACATACTGCTGAAAATCCAAATGGTCTCATCAAAGAAGGTCCTCCTTACATTTCTGCATTCTGTACTACCTCTTCATTTGCCATTGTGGGCAAGGACTTTCTGGGATATTTGTGACTCAGGTGATGAGATGTTTGAAAAGACCAAGTATCTTGCCTGCTCACTGTAAACTACAACCTGTAATAATACGGTTGTGGTTTAATTTTGTAGGCAGCTAAACACCATGCAGTCATTCACTCACTCTCATCCACTCACAAGTGGGATCAGGGAGAGAATCAGGAAAAAGGTAAAACTCATGGGTTGAGATAAAGACCATGTGTAATAGGACAGATAAGGAAGGGAAAATAATAATTTAAAAAAGAATATGCAGAACACATGATGCACAGTACAACTGCTCACCACCTGTTGACAAATGCCCAGCCCATGCCTGAGCAGTAGATTCCCACTTACTACCGTACTCTCCAGTTTTATTGTTCAGCATGATGCTGGAAAAGGTGTGAAACATCCTCTTGGCTAATTGCAGTTATCTGTCCTGGCTGCCTCCTCTCCAACTTCTTGTGCACCTCCAGCTTCCTCTCTGGCAGGACACAAGAAGATGGAAAGTCCTTGACTTAGCGGAAGCCCTGCACAGCAACAACTAAATCATCAGTGTGTTATCAACACCAGTGTTATCACATCAGTGTATTATTCTCACACTAAACCTAAACCTAGAACTGTACTAGCTAATAGGAAGGAAGTTAAACCTATCCCAATATTCTACAAAATCAAGATTTAACTTAATACAGACAGGCAGGAAAAATGACAGCACTGAATACCTGGCTTCTACTCTGAGAATGCAAATACAAGCATCATGGCAGGGGATAAGATGGGAAGCATCTTAGTCCAGGGTTCATAGTGACCATTTTCAATTTCACTGTTGTACAGAGGGCCCACATATTCCCACAGGCGTATTTCTGACTCCCAGAGCTGTTCCTAGCACCCTGTGCATTAAGCCTAGCTCGAATAGGTTTAAAAGATTGAAGGAACTGGTTCAGAGAATTAAAAGGAGTAGTTATTCTCTTGGTTATATCACAAGTCAAATATGGCCAATTCTAGCAGAGCTGAGTTGCTGTTAATGGTAAAAACAGCAGTAAAGGCAATAGCTTTGGAAGGTGCAGGTTCACCACCTAAAACCATCATGGGTGACCTTGGACAATCCCTTACTCCTTGCCTCTTGGCTACATGGGGAACATGAGCGTCTTGCTACCCTACAGAAATATAAAGATAGATTGAGAAAGGCAATGCAAGTTGTATGCACACTTTTGACATTTTCCCTGATGAAATTTTTGCTAGATAAGGACCAATAGACTATTGATCTCTTCTCTTTAGTGACAAGTAGTAGCACCTGAAGGAATGGCCTGAAGTTGTTTCAGGGGAGGTTTAGGTTGGGCATTAGAAAAATAAGGTGGTTGAGCCCTGGAACAGGCTGTCCAGGGAAGTCGTCACAGCACCAAGCCTGACAGAGTTCTAGAATCATTTGGACATTGTTCTCAGGCACATGGTGTGATTCTGGGGGATGTCCTGAGCAGGGCCAGGAGCTGGACTGAATGATCTCTGTGAGTATCTTCCAATTCAGGATATTCTATGATTCGAAAAGGCAAGATAAGATGCAGCCCTTTGTAGTACAAAAGTACATGTTAAAACTACAAGTTATGTAAGACAGAAGCTCGTCAAAATCAAGACAACCTGACATGTGCAAAGGCTGTTCAGGCTCCAAGAAGTTGTTCTGCTCACTCCTTTACAAAGATGCTTGCAAACATCACTGCTAACTGAAAGGCTTAATACTGTGGGCTGCAAGATTCGATAACAACATAATTTAGAGATGGCTATTATCTTCCAATTTTGTAAAGCCACAGCTGAAGTGAAATCCTGCCCAAGATGGATAATTCTGGGAGGTGTCGGTCACACTGCCTTCAGCTAGAACCAGGTAGAGTTGGGCTCTAGAAAAAGTACAGGAACAGATCAGGGAAATTAAACTAGCTTATGATTTACATGTGTGCTGTTCCATAAACATGGTCACAGTAAACACATTCCTCCCATCATTCTTTCAAATACTTTCTTTCTCCTGACCAGTGATTTCAAGCACATCACATTTTTGGCATCTTCCTTCCTGAGACAGACTGACCTTCTGCTGCCTGGGCCTCATCTGTGCATTGCAAGGGGATGTGACAACCAGCAGCTTCAAACAGTGCCAGGCTGTGTGAGACCAATAGCTTCTTCCTAAACTAGAAAGTGATTTGCTCAGAGCTAAATAACTGTATTGATAAATTATAGATACTAAACTTCCAGGAACCAATAGCATTCAGAACTTATTCATGGTTTAATTGACTTGCAAGCTGAGAAGGTTTCTAAAAGTTCAAAATATATGCAAATACATCCAGACTTCAGTACAGCTAAGCCCCTGACTTAAGTAGTCCAACCCATCTGTTCATGCCTTTCTTACACACTGAACAAAACAAATCATAGCACAGCAATTCTGAGAAAAGCACCTTTCCCCAGGGCAATTAAGTAGGTCTTAATGTTCAGAGTTTGGGGATGGTGCTCTTTTCACTGAAAACTAACAGTTTCTTTGGTAGGCAAGATTTGCTGTATAGCAAATCCATTTTCTGTAGTTCAAATCAAATAATGAAAACATTAAACCTAAGCATATTAATCCCAAACAATACTTCAAAAATAATTTTAATTCAATTTTTGTAATAATCTTACATTCCCAAATCAAATAATTTACAAATAAAGTCCAGCAAGATTTATAAGAAGCAGCAGTAATGTACTAGCCCAACTGCTGCCGTTGTGAAAAGAAAATTGATGAACATTAAACAAAAATAATCTTTCAGGTCTGAAACAGAAGCAGTAGAATGTCAAGATAAATACAGGTAAAGAATAATTGCCCAGCTTCAGCTTAATGATAATCAAATAAAGACTGGTCAGGTTTTATTAATTCAAAAGGAGAGCATATGCCTTAGAGCAGGTCTGGTTTCTAAATGATAAAGCACTAAATGACTGCAAAGGCAGTAGGCTTTCAAAAGACTGATGGATTGTTTTAATTAGTGCAATGTGTATTTTTATTCTCATAAATAAATCAGTAAAAAGTACTGGCACTAGCTGCATATTCCATATTCTTTAGCTTTTTGGCTGTTTGTCCTCAGTAAGTAACTTCCTAAACCATGCCTTTCCTGACTTTAGACTAAAACAAGACTACAGCCTTCTTCACTCAGGAGATTTTTCCCAGACTGTTGAGTGTTTGCTTTGACATTTCTTTCTAAAAAGAGGTTTCAATAAGATTGAGCTCACACAAGGTCTATATCTTATTAAAATATTTGAGACCACTACATTTATTTTTTTCAGACCTGGCCTTTCTCCATTAAAGCTCAATGAGGTACTGTGCCAGCCAGCTGCCTGCTTTGCAAGATCATGAACCAATTGCACAGAGATTTCTTTACAAAGTGAAGAAAGCTTTTCTTGAGACGCTGCAATACACAGCTCTTTCAGCATCAGTAGGCAAGTAATCCCTCAGCTGGCTCAGCTGAGAGAAAGATTTGTAAGCTCTATGCCCAGCGGTATTGTTTGTTTGTAATACAGTAACACTTAAAGGTACTATCTAGGGAATAGGACCTGCTTGTCTAAATACTGCATTTTCTCACGCATGGGAAAGAAAGGTCATTTAAGAACAAACCGGAATCTACACCCACACACATCTTACTGTAAGAGAAACCAGAAGCAGAGATCAATAAATATTAAGACTCTCACACTTCTTCTATCTTATCTATGTAGTTCCCCAATGTCAATAGAAATTGCAGAACTAAAATTGAATCAGAATGACAATACTGCTCGTTACAAGAATTCTTTTTCCAAGTAAGGCCTCTTGCTTGGAAAATCCAAACAAACTCTTTCAGTTCCCTCATCCCTAGCCTAACTATCATAACTATACCCTTCACAGGTTCCACAGTTTGAGGTATCATCAGAGGACTAAGCCGTATCTTTCAACTGTCAGTTGCAACCAGCACTAAGCCTACAGCAAAAAGACGAAGTTAGAATGTTATGGTCAGGTTCACGATGCCGTTTGGTTAATGGTCCTCTTGATTTACAACTGATGCATTAGTTATAGTCAAAATAGGAAGTAATACTAACTGAACAACAACCAGTATGTTGCTATAATGCAAGTCAAGGATAGATCGCAACAGGAAGTGTATACCAGAAAACTACTTAAATCTGATAGCATGGTACAAGAGTTGTTAAACACCCCAAAGACACTTACTATCACACTGTGATTTATACTTGCCTTAATGACATGGCCTGGTTACGTAAATAGAATATTGCCTTTCAATAGAAATTTCCAGTAATAAAATCCAGAATAACATAGAAGGTATTTGTAGAATAGCTTCTGTTAATGATGTACAAAGTCCACAAAATTAATCCCTTCCACGGTCCTCAAGTCGGGGCTTTGTTTTCAAAGTACCATATAGCTCTCATTTTATGCCTTTTCTTTGCTTTTCCATTATTTCCACTTTTAATCCTGCCAATTCCACAATTAATATGTTTCCTAATATTAGTTTCCTAATATTCCCACTGATACACAAATACGGTATTTCAGGCTCCAGTCAGAAAATAAAGGTATGAACAAGCCTGCCCATTTATTGGTAAATTAAGGCATAAAAGGAGCTGAACAGCCAGTGCTGTGTCAACATTTCTCAGATATGTGTTGCAATGCAAACCAGAAAAAGGTTCACGAATATCCTAATCTACTCCCCACTGATGCATTTTCCATAACCCATTTTGTTATTTCTCACATTCTGCAAGCTTTACAAGTTAGACCCATGCAATTAATCCTATTTAAAGAGTAGTCTAGTTAATTAATGAAACTACGCTTCATGGGAACACCTCTGACTAAGGCAGGATTACAGCTCTGAGCTCCCCACGCCTCTAGGTTGAGTCACACAACATCTCTTCCACTCATACCCAATAAAAGTTCTGTTGGTCAAGTACAGGGCTCCAGAGTTTAGTCAGGTATCAGCGAATAAGTACACTAGATGTGAAAGTGAAATAAAACAAAGGAAAACACAGAATGTCTTTAAATTAAAAGAACCAAAGCTTCATACACTTGTTTTGGAATTCCTCAAAAAAGTAGCCACGACCTCAAAGTCTGAGCCTTTTAAACAGCTTCAAGCTTTGGAAACACAACTCATTAAAATTAATCGATTTTCATATGTGTATTTGGCAAAGGATACTTGGCTTTTTAATCCTTTCATAATCTGTTTTCTGTTTAATTTTTCCCTTGGCCTTTTTAGTTTCATTTGAGTTGAAGCCATGCTAGAATTTAAGTCATGCTGTCTTTTTTTTTCCCTTGTAATAACCAAACCTTATCCCTGCTTTGATATCACAACTAATAGCTGAGTTTCATTCTAGCATTATGCTGGTACATAGAACTTCAAACTAAAGAAGTGATATATTAATGTGTTGTTTGAACAATTTGATGCACAAACCGTATGGTGTGAGCCAGACATGAAAACTTAATTATATAGAATTTCAGGCAAAAAAAATTAAGAGTTCAGTGGTGCGTTTCATTCAAGTGCATTTTTTCACTTTCCTGGTCTGGATATTTGTTCTGTCTGATGTTTAAGTTGTATAGGAATGATGTATTAAAAAGGAAGAGAAATCTTGACAGTTTGTTTCCCAATATTCAAGATAAATGATATCTCTTTTCGCAAAGTACTTTCAGCACTGAGCTTATCAGATCACTACAGACTGAACATTTGCAAGACTGGGAGCCTCCGGCTACAAGGCAAAGTGTTTCCTGAAGTGATTAATGTCAGCCTGTGAGGAAAGAAAACAGTGTAGCACTTAAAATTAAAATAGAAAATAACAAAATTAAGTTTAGTTAGTTGCACTAATGCCAATGATGATGAATTTAAAGATACCCTGAAGACAATAGCATGTCGTACTGCAGGAAAACTAAATCCTGGAAAGCTAACTGTTTATGCCAAGATGGTAAGCTGATTTTATCGTTGTATTGTTAGGTTATTGTCCTAGACAA
Source organism: Cnemophilus loriae (assembly GCA_013397755.1). Taxonomy (NCBI): domain Eukaryota; kingdom Metazoa; phylum Chordata; class Aves; order Passeriformes; family Corvidae; genus Cnemophilus; species Cnemophilus loriae. The sequence continues at coordinate 746,811 of VZTF01003252.1, forward strand.
AAAAAAATTGAGGTTTATATTGAAGTTTGCTTATCCAGATGCATCTGCTGTACAAGCAGTGAAGTCCAGAGACATATAATCAAGAACGGGCAGCCTACACCCTGGTTTTAGTAACCTCAAATTCCTGTGTGATGCCCTCTTTTTCATCTGTAGGGACTTTAAAAGGAAAGGGAATATTTATTTGTAGTTACAATAAATTACTGTATAGTTACTGTAAACCCTATTAACCAGGTTCTCTGACTGGAACTCCTTCAACAGGAGGTCCCTTTTGACTCCTGACTTGTTAGCCAGCTCATACTCTGATACAAGTCTTGGCAACGTGTCCCCGTGTGTTCTGCTAAGGATTGTATAATTATAGAAATATACAGTATTGCACAGTAACAGAAAAATTGGTTCTGATTCTCGAGAGAATCCATTGGCTCTGCTGGCTTCCTAGCTGATTTTAGAGAAGCATTTTCAGAGATATTTTTCATTTCATTGTGCTTAGAGTGATGATTTAACTCAGTTTTGCCTCTGCTCAGTCTAGTTTATCTGTTGGGAGCCAAACTCGGAGATCTTCTTGCATGTGGTTAGTTAGCATGAACCTCAATAAATCCCAAATATTGCCTGAAGTTTGTAGGAGCAAATAATAGTCTTCTACTGCCATGATCTACATACTTTGCAAAACAGACCCAGGAGTCCTGGCAGTTTCCACAACAAGGCATTGTAATTCATCAGGAAAAGAAAGCAGTTTTATTCTAACCATGTATTTTGATGCTCATAGTTACAGCAAAGTTACATCACCATCAAGAAAAGAAGAGAGTGCCTACGTTAACATTTTACTTTCGTTGAGAGACACATTTCTGCAACCAATTTCACAATTAGTCCCTACTAACGGTATTTTGATTTGCACTGCAGGTGGTCTCAGAGAACAAAATCAAAATCCTTTTGGATGGAACTAAACCAGAGAATACAATCTGAGAGTACAGCTAATACTCTTTAAGCTCCAATGGACTTTCAGCTCACAAGACCAGATAGGAGCTTCTCAAAACTGTAATATACAAATATACACATACACAGATCATCCACAAAATGCACATAATTTGGATGCTGAATATTCAACACCAAACATTTCAGTACACCTAGACACTAGGAATGATCCTATAATTACATTTTAAAATATTTTAAAGTTACTCAGCCAGTATTCAGTATTTAGATAAGAGGGGCTGTATGATTTTTTAGCAAAATCAAAACTCCATAGAGAAGAAGGCATTAGCTGCATGCAAGGGCCTTAGCAGAACTAACCAGCTCACCTCCTAGAGAGTCAAGACCTCTGTCAAGCATCTGGTAAAAAAGCTCAGGTATCTATATAAAAGTTCATCCTCTACAAAGTCCCATTTTGTTTCCACATCTTTCAGAGCATTTTACAACTGGAAACTCTATCACATAGCACCTGCAGACAATATTCATTGCTTCAGAACTGTGTTGCTACAGAGAGATCGTAATAAACCACAGCCTGCCTCAACTTCTCCTACCAGCAGTGAAAGGATGACCTATCCCCCCCACCTCTGTTTGTTCTCAGCTGAGTTGCATTTCACGTCTCATATACCACCTTTTGGTGACCCTTCCCTGTCCATTACAGGCTTTTTACACACAAAAATAGATGTTATAACCCTTCTATCATCTACCTTAATAATCACTCCCATTAGAAAACATGGGAATCAAAACCTTCTCAGTTCAGTTAATGGATCAATTGATATTACGAAGTACAGGAAGCCAAGCAATGTAGCTTGGCTCTTTCTAGTACTAAGAGAAGTTTATACATAATGTGCTGAGCCAGTTGCTGTCAAAAACAGATTGATACTATTACTGTCGTGTTATTTCAGGGAGTCTTTTGCGTTTCCTCTAATTCCAAAGCCAATATTTTGCTGTATTTCTCCATACCTGAAATATTAAGGATTTAGAGCAAAGAACTGATCATCAGCTTTGGCAATTGTTTTCCAGAAGCTTTTGTAAAATAACTCAGTTGACTTGTCTATGCGCAAAATTTTTGTCAATATATGCTGATTTTTAACACAGATTGGCGCAGTCTCACACCATATAACCCTATTCTCATATAAACATTTTTTTCTAGTTTTAGTTTATATTATTTTAGAAATGTACTATCAATAATTATTGGGACAGAGGGAACTACTTCTTAAACCCATATGGCTACAGAAATTTAACCTTCCCGGTCTAATCAATAAGACTTCCCAGCATGCACAAAGCCTAAGATGTTCTAACAGCTTTCTCTTCTGGTATCAAATAGAAACTGCTAGGTGAACACTAAGGAAAATTAGACTAACAAGAAATTTTGCCTTCTTAAAACTAGCAGCACTTTACAATCACACAAGTCTTTAGTGCAGAGGTATGTAAATATCCAGGTTGTTTCAACATATGAAAACTTCTGAATGTCAAGACCCAGTTTATTTCTCTGTGAAACTGGAGAAAAGAAGTCTTATTTTGGTCTTCTTGCTTAATGCACTGTAATCCTATAAATAGGGGATTCTTTAAAAAAAAAAAAGAAGCAGCGATTTTCCTTGAACATGAAGTGCTGCTGTGTGCAACATCCATGTTCCACTCTCTGTTTTTAAGGGATGTTGGGAAACTGAAGAGAAGGCAATGAAGCAGTAAGAAAAAAGTACAACTGTGAGCAACTCTAACAAGTGTGAGTAGTACTGGATTCTAAACCACTTTTTAATCTAGTTGGGAAAAACATTGAAAGAAGCAGTAGGAAAGGTGAAGACAGATATATTCTAAAAAGTCTAACAATGTGATTTGCTGAACTCTGGAATAAGCTACCAAGTGAAAGGTAGACTCTCCTCTCATGTGCTTTTGAATCAATTTTGAATGTCTTTCTGAAGTGAACTCTGAAAGGTATTCACCCCAGCCAAGCTCCAGTCTGCAAGTGAAATTCAGTGGCCTGAGTGGGATTAGTTTAGAGATCCAGTGATCTGTTCCAAACTCTGCAGAACTGTGATTGACACCAAATGAATTAGAAACAGGATCAGGCTGCATAAGTTCATTAACTTAGTGAAAAGAGATCTAATGAATAAGTGACTCCACAAACACCCAGCACAATGATTTCTATTTGCCCCCTCAAACGCTCCTCACTCCAGCTGCTTGTCGGGCAGAGAAGCCTGTCATTCACTCCTTTGTAACTCTACCCATTGTCCAAAACTCTTTTTCTTCTGCAGAGAAACCACTTATCTTGGTCTTATGGAGAAACCTTTAAGAGCTGAGAGATGGAAAGGGAGCCTTTACTCAAAACAAAGGGAAATAGGGCCTCTGCCAGCAGGAGGCTAACAAGTAAATGACAATTTCTGTATTTCTAGGGTCTGAGAACAATCTCTGCAGGCAGTGTCAAGCCCTGTGTGTTTCCTGCCCTGCCAGCCTTCCACAACAGATCATGATATCTGCCTGGGAGAATAAAATCTTGCTTCTCCAGAAAACCAGCTCAGCTAACTCCCAGGCATGATGTTCCCTGGCAGGGGCCATTTGGTATGCTACCACCTCCACCACCCTAAGGCTGGCTGATGGCCTAAATAACAGCAAATTATAGCTGTGTTGAAATAATCAAGTACCAATAATGGCAGAGGCAGAGCATGGAGTACATGCCATGTGGACTCTGTTTACCATTTAATGTTCTGCATTAATAGTCACTATACTATAAAATAACGTAAGGTTTGTGACAGATGAAAACATGACTTGAATTTGTGCTGTGCCTTACAACCTCAGAGAAGACCAAGGCTGGCTGGACTAAGTCAAGTCATTCAGCATTAGAAACTAAGCCAGCTGCAGGGGGCTCTTTCACTAAGCTTTCTAGGCAATTCCTCCTGATTGACTGGGAGGATAGACGAAAAATCACTTCTGTGCAAATCAGCTCTATTAAAGCTGTCTCTGCAAAGGCCAGGAGGAATCTTCTTCCGTAGAAAATACACCAAAATGAAAACCAAACAGCAAACAGCAAAAAAAATTTAGCTAGCTCAATCACAAGATGGAGGAATTCCAGAGAGAGCAATTCTGACACGTGCCCTGCTGCACCCTATGGGCACACTGCACATGAGTGAAAAGATCATTAGGAATTGAATGTGCCCAGTTGACACAACATGCCAAGATCTTTTTCAGAAACGTAGAGGAAAGCCACTGTACCTGTGACATTCAGGACTTTCTCTGAGGAACCATAATTCAGAGTCATTCTGAGAAGTCTTCTTTCAGCATTTTTCTAATTATATTTTTCTTCTACTTGCTCTCTTTAATTTTTTTAATTTCTGGACAACCATATTTGTAATGGAAGAGAACAATCACAGAAGAAGCAATGAGGTATGTCTGTCTCAAGTACCGCTTATAATATGCTGTTCTAAATGCAACTTGAATTCTGTGAAAATGCATTGCTAGGACATCTCCAGTGATCAATGCTATTGGTTTCAAGGGAACCATCAATTTTGCCCACTTCATGTAAGAAGGAACCTCCAGTTGACTTCCAAGAGGATTGAAAATTTTTATACTTAGACCTCAGAGAAGAAAAAAGAGTTAGGGAAAAAAGCTATCAGGGCCCTTGCAATCAAATTCATCAGTGAGCTAAGCAAGAGTTCCTCCTTTATATGTCCCAACAAACATTCTTTATTTTTACATGATCTTGTATGGCGTGTTTCATAATTATTCTTTGATCATTCTTTGATACAAATAATTCACTTTCTTAATTACTGCAAGGCAGTAAATAAAAGAATAGCCCTTTCTGTGATACAAGCATCTAGAAGTGTGGGAAGTGTTCTCTTTTATGGAACTGACCTCTTGATCAGTAAAAACAAAAAGATCGTTTATTGTAAGTGATCCTCTGCCAACAGCCCCTATGCCTGTTACCAATTTCAAACACTTCATGTTCTCCCTCCAGAAAGGCTTTGTACTCTTTCCCACTCATTAGAAGATGGCTATTGTAAATAGCACTTCCAGCATTAATATTAAATACAGAAAGAAATATGTTCAAACCAGGTTTTGGCTGTAAGGCAAACTGACACAAGCCAGGAAATTCATAAGCTCAATCCAGCCCTTAGCTAGGGCTGTTGTGAAAACAAATACGTGGGAGTTAGCAAGGTGCCCAGGGTGAGTGAAGAGTGTGCATTTCCTGGCTTTTGTTAAGACAGTGTCAAAACATCAACCTGACTTAAACATTAGATTTGCCATGTTTCGTTAAGGCCGTAATTGCCTTTTGTGCAGGGAAGAGGGAAAGGCACGCCTATCTACATTCCTGCTGTCGCTTCCCAGGATTCAGAGAGGGATGGCACATGACCACAATGCCTGCCCTGGCCCCCAGGGACAGACAGCACGAGCCAGTGGTGACCCACCGACTCCCAGGATTAACACCTCACAGAACACTCATTGAGGGGTGTCTCTTTGGTAGTGAATAGTGTCATTTGTTTGGTTTGTGCTCACAGAAAAAAAAAAAAATCAAGATCTTTATCATAGGCATGCCAAAATTGTCTTTGTCTTCACCTCATGAGTACCACAAGCTGTTTCGGGTGGAAGGCAGGTATGCAGGCTGAGTTGAAGCACGGTGCTGCTATGCTGCCCAAGGGAAAATGGACTTGACAGGCCGAAGGGTCTGCCAGGGCTGGCATGAGGCACTCATGAACCCCTTCAGACCCCCTGGTGTAGCACAAGTAACAAAATGCTCTGTTCTTCCCTAGCAGGAGGCACTTGGGAACACACCATCCCTCACGCTGGAGCACAGCTCTGCAGCTTGGCAGCAGCTCTGTGCATTCCTGTGGGCTCAGGAAGCCTGTCCCTAGCTGGCTAGAGGTACCAGCTTAGCCCCACAAGTGCTCCAGCAGTGTGCCAGTAGCTCAAGGAGGCAGGAAAAGGGTAAGCAGCCTGATAAATGTTCATTTCATCCAAAAAGTTAAATTACTTTGACAAATATTGACTTGACAGTCAATACTGTAGCAGATTTTCCCAGCAGGCAAAAAGACAAATTGGGGGGGATGGAAACTTACCCAGGAATAGTTTCAGTTTTGTAGAAATAGTTTTTCTTGTTCCCATATGGAAGTTATATGTGTAAAATCAGTGGGCTCTGGTATTTTTTCTAGATCAAGAAGGTGGCAGCTAATCTCTGCATTGCCCAGGAGAGGGGAGGAAAAATATCTTGGCCTAAATCCCTTTCTTTTAAGCAACACATTTGGGAAAAAAAAAGTTTCAGTATCATAACTAGTATTTGATTTAAACTAGGTTAATTAAATGGCTTCAAACCTAATATAATTAAAAACACACTGTACGTAGTTGTACTGAGACTAATTCCTGTCAGTTCAAGTTAAACTGAAAAGAGGTTGAATCAAGGTGTGCTTAGGCTGTTGCTGCAGCTTTTTGGACCAGTTCAGCAAGCACACACCATCTCATACAGAACACCCTGAGGTCACAATAAATATTTAATTGTATGACTTGTATTTTATCTGACTCAGGAGGCTGACAGAAATACAGGTGGTCAGCTGAGCACAAGCTGAGAGAAAACAGGTGAGTCAACCTCATGCTGAAGTGTTAGCTTATTATTCCAAGATGCCCGGTCTTTGAAGGAATATTTCTTTTACAACCTAGGAGAACAACGAGGAGACTGCTTATGGAATTAAAATTTCCCAGCTTCTAATTAGAAGGAGAATAATTGCCGTGTCATTTGTAGGGATCTTAATAATTTATTTCATTTTCAAGACAAGTGCTGTATAGTTTTCATTCATATGCCAACCAAAACAGGGCACTTTTTTCATTCCTTGCGCTACATGTTTTCCTTCACTGTAGCTCTCTATTGAATCCACCTGGGATAAAAAATACATAACAAAGAAATACTAAACTTCAGAAGTGACAAAATGGAAAATTTGAGATGTTTTGGAATTTTCCATATTTTCTTTGGTTGGGTTGTCTTCCTACATAATCTGTTATTCTTTGAAGTACTGCAAACTTACTTCTTCAGCTGTCATTTAGCAATTTCATTAGTGCTTTTCAGCAAAAATAAAGAGATAAATAAACCAATGATTCCTTCAGAATACCACTAAAACTCTCTAACCATTTACTCGTGGTCTGGAGCCTTTTTTTGGTATTTTAGGTAAGAAAAAGAAAGTCCCCTCTACTTTAGGCTCAAAGTCTAAATTAGAGACAATATCATCTAAGTGCAGACTACATCAAAGGTGAGACTTCAATTAATTCTAGAGTTATTTATTTAAATGAAAGTTTTTCATTGGCAAGCTACCGTCGAAAAGCCTCAAGAGGAACATGGAGGCAACGAGTGGAATTCCATTATTCCCACCCCCCAACCTCTTCTCCTGGGCACAGGACCAACACCGAGAAAATAAACCAGTCACCAAATATAGCACAATAGGCTTTTTCCTCCTTAATTACCTTTAAAATTCCCAGCCGAGCACACAGACCTCACACAGGATTTCTATGCTATGTACTAGCACCAGTTCAGCTGAGTGATGAACCTCAGAAAATAAAACACTTCGCAATGGAGCTGCTGACCCAGCAGAGAGCATCCCCGCACAATGATGTGGTTTCAGAGGGGCCGGTTCACCCCCATACCCATCCCAAATCAGCCCAAGAGGCGTTTCTGCCTTTGAAAGCCTCCTTTTGTGCAGCTCACACCCCGATGGGCTGCTCCTGGCCAGGCTGTTTGCCGTTCTTTGGAGGCTTCTGCTGTTTCCTACATCAGATGGAATTTACCTTCATGTAATTATTTGTTCTGGGAGCTTTGATCTCCACTTCCCTTGTAACTGCAATGTAGACACACTTTGAACTACAAGAAAGTACCAATTTAAGGCTCTTGCTGAAAACATCATAATAGTTAATCGTAACAAAAAGGTGTTAATTGGTCTCCTGGTGATTTTAAGCCGCAGTCACAATAAGTTCTTATGTTTGTTTACCACCACGGTATTTCCTCCTCATCCCAGTCAAAGTGCACTAGATCTGATAACCTTCTAGGCAAGCTTATGTTTTCTCAGCTCACAATTTAGGGCAAAAAGCCAAGTACCTATCTGTGTCAGAGGAGCAGTTCTGGCCCAGTCTGATGACACTGCAGACTGGTAGCTTCAGAGTCAGCCATCAGAGACTGCTTGCTCAGTAAAAATTTAAATAACTCCGAAACTCCTTCTGAAGGGCCTCTGCACGGGATGAAAGCTGTTTCTTCATATAATATCTTCAAACCTTGGCCCTGATAGAAGAAATCATAGAGCTAGAGAGAAGCATTATTCTGCTTCATTTTTGAATCCGTCTCATCCTGCTCAGCACAAAGAAAACGCTTAAATAGCTCAAATTAATGAAAGTGGCATGTCATTTGTGACTGTATGGATGGATCTTCAAAACATTTTTTTGCTTTTTGTCTTATACAAACAAGGTATTTACTTTTAATGTAATCACTGAATTTTGCTCAGATTCAGGTATATCACATCTGTCTCTCTCAAAAAAAAAAAAATATTTAAGTGAAGACACTGAAACTGATCTTTTTGAGCCCTCTGGCTATTTCTTCAGTGTTCTCAGTGTAATGACAAAAAAACCAGACAGAACATCGACTTCAGTGCTTAGACTGCATATTTGTGGAGTGCACAGAAGTCACTGTTCATTGAAAGGTTACACATAAGATAAACATGAAATGGTGCAGGACATCAGAACCAGTCTTGCTATTCTGACTTCCTAAGGACATTTCGGCAGTCTCAATGAGGAGGAAACTGCCAGCTCTACCACCCTCACTTTTTCATTTGGTATTCTCACAGGCAATTCAAATATTTTTATTTACTTCTGCTTGGCCAGCTCTTCTCGCTGACCAGCTCTCCGAAGGTGAGTTTTCCTTTCATCCTCTTCTTGTGATTACAGCACTTCAGAGTCAAACTCTCAAAAGTCCTGGAGAAAACACCAGAAGAAGCCAACCCTGGCTCACTGAGGACAGCTCCTGAACCCTGACTGAACTCCCAATTCCTCCTGGTGTATAGGGATGCAGATTTACTGCGGCATGATTGCAGTCGAGGTACATCCCTGCAAGGGCACTCTTGAGGACCTGCACAGGTACTCCTTGCTGAGAGCCTGTCCACCGTCCCCAGCCCACACAGAGAGGCTTCTGTCCCCAAGAACAGCCCTTCCTCCCCAGCCAAAGGCTGCCCTTCCTCTCTCTCCCCTATAGATGCAAGATACACCTGAATTCTTCAAATTACCTTGGTGGATGGTCCATGCTGTGCAATGCCTCCACTGTGCTCTCCTGCATGGAAAATCCCAGTAAGCCTGTGGGTGAGTAGAAAAATTATATTATCATGACGTACTTCAAACTGCTTCATAAGCATGTGAATTCAGAAAGGGAATATTGGTTGTGAGAAATGAAGCAGTGTCCAGCAAGCTTGATGAGAAGAGGATGACCTATGTACAGGATCCAGGCCGAAGGAAAAGAGATATATTTTTTTTGCTGTGCTGCGAGCAATGATCTCACATAGCCAAAACAGGATCACTTACTGACATTTTTCTATCAGTAAAGGCCTTTGTGAGTTGTTAAATATAGGCATGCACACTCAGTTGCAAACTGCTAACTCAGGGTATAGTGAAATGGCAGCCCCAAAATGAAAACATCACCAAGAGGATTTATGTCAGAAGAACCTTTGTTTTTCTTCTTCATGTTTGTTTTGCATGACTTTCTAGAATCTCCTGAAAACAAATCAGACCCTTGTCAGCTGCAAGCTATAGTCTGACGCACTGATAAATTTATTTTCCAAAATATCTGCAGTATTCTCATTTTGTCACAATGCCCCCTGTGAGTGAGGGGGGGGGGTTAAGAGGAGGGGGCATGGGTGGAGATCTGTCTGATTTCCCAGCAATGTTACAATTTAGGGCCTTTGCATTTTACCCCTGGGGATGCTGACGGTCACTCTGAACATGTTTTTGTCCTCACAGTTAAAGCTTGAATCTATGTCTTCTTTTTCTAGCTCCTACAGGCTGTTTTGTTCTCAACTACTTTTTTCATGGTTTTGTTTGGTTTTTTGTTTTGGATTTGTTAATCTAAACCCATTAGATAATTAAATATTACATGCAATTTTGTTATATGATAGGGGTTGGATTGGGGATTTCTTTTTGTTCCAGAGGTTGTTTTGGGATATTTTTTTTTTTGGTGTTTAAAAAAAATGCTTTTAGAATAAACTGGGCAATATCATCCCAGTGCTTCTGCTCCCACGATATTTATAGCCCCACCTTCCTAGGAAAACAAGGGGGTTTACAAGAGCAACTTGATACCACAAATCTAATCATAACCATAAATCACACTTAAAAGTTACATTTCAGGATTAAGTAGGTTTAGCAATGAGTCTGGGCGGTAAAAAAGAGTAAAATTCTTGCTATGACAGGTGACCAGCTGAAGTATAATACCTTTGTTTTCAAAGTGCAATTCTTAGCTGGGAAAACAGGTCTCTACTCTATCTTACATAAACATCCCCTTGCAAGTTAAGTGTCTGCAAAAAGTCAATCACAGCACTTTTTTCTCACCTGGGCACTTCACGGTATGTGTTTGAAGCCCTCAGCTCATATTACACCATGAAGATGCAAGGAGGGGAATTAAAACTATATGATTACCTGGGGTAGAATGAAAATGACTGAGACAAGTGTTTTTCTGTTTTAACTGTGTCAAAGTCAAAGGTAGCAAAGAATTATAGTCATGCCTGGGGCTTGGAATCAGATGGTTTTCTTTGCTGGGAAAAAGGGCTTCTGGTAGTAAGGCTCCATCGTCAGCTTCTTTGCTTGATTCACCCTAATTGATAAAAACAATGCAAGGAAACCATATGTTTTATGGCTGCTGGCAGCATAGTAAAGAACTTCACAGCCCTCAGTAGGTTCTTCCTGCCAGGACATACACAAAGGTAGGAATTTGAGGATGAGGCAGGAAAATGAGGCTCAAAGAGAGTAAACAGTAGTTTAGTGTCACTCACAAAGGTTCTGAGAAAATAATCCTTGTTTGTGGTCTGTTCAGAATCAAACACACACTTGAGCCAGACCCTATTCTCACTCTTCTTTGCAGGACTTTCAGTCTTAACCAGCACTGATGGTTGCTCATTAAAAAAAAAAAAAAAAAAAAAAAAAAAAAAAAAAAAAAACCTAATTCATTACTGATGTCTCCTAAGTCAATCTGGAGCAAAATTTTGATCAAAGTCAGCAGTAAACAAAGGTATAGCCAGTTGCAAAGGCACTGATAATGCATTCAGATTTTTCACAGTGCTGTTGCAGTATGTGTCACTTAGACACCATAGTGACAGGCATGGCAGATATCTCAGGAAATTATCCCTCTGTGATCTTCTAGTCACTGTTCCATTCCTCAGCTGGCGAAGAAACTCAGTCTCTCAAGCAACTCTTCCTCAAAAAGTACTAACATAATTAAAATTACAAAATATTAAAAAATAATCATCTAGTGTTGATCTTTTCAGGGAGACATGCCCAGAAATCTGCAACTGAAAATCTGCAAGGATAGGCTGTCTCCTTTCAAGTGTCCTGGTACTTCCAGCTGCCATCCTGGTAATTTAGCATTTCTCGTAAATGACAAGTGGAAATGACAGAGCTGTAAACTTACCATAATTTACACCACATGGCAAATTAAAACAAATCTTTAAAAATTAAATTATAATTGGATTAGTTCTGACTGGCACGCTTCATCCAATCTCTGAAAGCCTGCGGCTTGTGCCATGGCTCTAAGTCTGCATACTGCTATTTCAGAATAAGGAAAGAAACCCTATTTTATTTTAAATGCAGCATCCAGTGCAAGGCTGGATATAGTCTGTACAGGAAATGCTTGAAGAATTCTGCAATTCAGGATAAACATTAGGCCACAAAGAGCATTATTTCCCAACATGTGATTATTTCCATAAAACATGCTTTTCCATCCATACATCCTACACACCACAGTGTTCTCATATCCTTCTTTACCACTTCCTCACTTTTTCATACACATTTTGCCTATGTTCCTTCCCACTTCGTTGCAATGTCTTTGCTTTACTGAATTTTCCTACACAATAAATCTCACAAATTTCAAATATAGGTCACACTCAGGCTGCAGTTAATCTACCTCACCTACATTGCCACTTAAGGATTCCAGGCTTCCACAATTTCGCTAGACAGACCACAACAAACCCACTCAGTTCTTCCCTATGTCCCTAGCCTCCTGCAATGATAGTCTCAGCTATCCCTCTCTCTCCTCTGCTCCCTAGAGCATCTTCAACAACCCTCCAACTATCCTACTCCAACCCCAGCCTCAGCTGCACAGTGATATTTGCCAAGGAGCAGTCTGCATGCACCACAGCTGGTGTGGAGCCACCCAGGCACTAGCTCATATGCATATGGCAATAGGCCCGACCACCCAGGAGCCCAGGAATTCAGAGGACAAGGTATGCACCAACAAGCCTGGCAGCTGATGCCTGTCAGGAAGCCAGTGTGACACGCTGCCTACCAGATGCATGCCAGATCCAACAAATGCCACCAAGGATGGCATCTGGCTCCCAGGCTTCTGCTGCTTCTGACAGGTCCCATTCAGCGCACCAGGAGTTTCGCCAGCTGTTTGCGTGGAAGTGAGATTTGATCCTGAAGAACAGAATGGGAGCCAGCCTCTCTTTCCCTTGGCGTTACCTTTGCATAGTGCGCTTATAACCAGACTGCACCCTCACAGCTGCAACCTCCTGGCTCTGCTCTGGTGCCCTTATCCTTGGAAGGCACACCAAGCACAGCCACAGAGCTCCTTCTTCAATGTCTTTGGAGGAGTCTTCCTGGCCAGGATGCAAACAAAAGTCTGAGCCTGGGTGTTGGGATGCAGAGGGGCTGAGTCCCCCATCATTCTGAATGTGCTTCCACAAGACACTGTGCTCATTTGCTCATCTACATGCCTCTGCTATCTCTCTAACATCCAGAGTGCAAAAGTTTTTGGGGACAAGAACTATATTTTCATTCTGTTCCTGTACAGCATCAAACACATCCTGATCTCCTGCCCAGGATCACAGTCACCAAAATAGTGTCATTAGCAATCCATTAAAGTCTTACCAGACATTTTGATCACAAACAAAATGCCTGAAATTAGAAAGGAGAGGCTTTGCTACCAACTGAAAGTTTGCTCTTCCTTTGGGAGAATTGCTTACAGTGAAGAAAAGCCATTTGGTGACATTGGGGAGTGAGCCCTTCTTCCAGCTGCTGGCAAATAGTCTTGGTTCAAAACTTCCAGTAGAGCATGCAGAGAAGCCCTTTCATCTTCACAAAGGTGAATTCATGCTGCTCTTGCCAAAATGAGGTGGCTTCTTTTATTTCGTGTTATCATCTTCCACACTTCTAAATCCCCAGGAACAGTCTGCAGGCACATTCCAGAGGAGATATTTAATATTTTATCGCCGAGCAAGTACTAAAGAACTGGTTCCCATAGTCACTATCTGCAAAAGTTTTCCCCACGGGGCTCATGTAAGCAGGGAGCATGTCGCTTCCTACATCCACTGTTCCTGCTGAATACAATGCCAGGAAAACCCACTTCTTCCAGCGAGGCTCATAAATCTCCCTGTTGATCCCTGACAGTTTTGCTTGCCTTGAAGGAGGAACGAATACACGTGCTTGGGACCAGTATCCTAAGCCGTTTTCAGACCTCTAGAAAGATGCCAGCTGCATTATCTAAAAATAGCTCAGGTACTCATGAGAAAAGATTACCTGCCAAACTAAGCCTATTTCCTGATATACCTCTACCAGCTAAGAGACAAGCAACACACACCTCAGAGGTTTGTGTATGAACTCTGAAGAGTAGGTATTTAAAGTGGATTCATCAGGGTAAATACTTTGTTACTGGGATAGCCATCAGTGCACAGTCCTCTTTAAATTTTTCATCTTTGAGGCTGTCTGTAACTCACCACATCTGCATTGGATCTTGCATCTTACCATGTGAATATTTCAGGATCATGATAGTTTTCAGCACAGCACCTGTTTCACAGCAAGTCACATGTGTACTGATTAATGCTGCCTCATTGACCACAGGGGCTCTCTTAATTCCTCCTATCATGCCAATTCAGTGACTTCTTTCAATCCTTGTGCCTACATATAGGCAAGACACGAAAAATGGCTTTCTAAGTAATCAAGTTGCACACAAGTCCTCCTTTTTTTTTTTACCCTGCATAAATCCCAAGCCACAGCCGTGCCAAGCAAACAGCTATACTAACTAATGTTCTGCCTTGCCACGTTCTCCAAGGCCACATGCATCTACTTGGCAAAGATGGTTTAGAAGCTCCCATTCCTCCATCCCAAGAGCTGCCTATTTCTTTGCCATGCCACAGCATTGTGTGCCCTTGGTAATACAATGCACTCCTGTCTGCAGCCTGTTTTGCAGCATGTTCCACGAGCACTTCTATCACCACTATTGGAAGGGTGGTGGCTGCAAAGGAGGGTGGGAAAGAATGACTGAATGAAGAGCTGAGGATGAAGAGAGATTTCCCAAGCTGACTTTGTTGTTGAAAAAAACATGGAATGACATCCTCAGATGGAAAAGATTTTTCTTATCTGCTCTCCTGCCAATTATCATCTCTCCCATATCCATAACATGAGCCAGCACAGCTACACAAACATGTAAGTTATCACAGAATAATCAGTTTAGCTGCTGTGAGAGACCTTAGATCAGATCAGTTCTTAGGAAATCTGTTTGGTAAGATGGGAGATTATGCAGCTTCTCTAGAGTAATGTTGCCAAGCACATAATTTGCACACTGACTTTTTGAGACAAAGAGCTTTTACACCAACTTTCAAACTGTACTCTAAAGTCACACCCAGATGATACATCAGTGGTGTTCTGAACAAAGAAATTGTACCAACACAACAAAACCCACTTAGGTTCTACTACCAGATTAATTCAGGATCAGCTAGTGGCCACCTAAACCAGGCTGAAAAACAGGTACTATTCCTCTGACCAGAATCACTACACATTCCTCAGCCCATGCCCAGAAGTCCCACATGAAAGACCATTTGAACATGCAGTTTATATACATAAGACTCTCTAGTGAATCCAGAAGCCATTGGAACTCTGGCAGATGTTTTGTGCAGTGCATTCGGATATGTACACAATTCCCACCGCCTAAACACATTAAATTTACTGTGCTTGCATTAACCAACTGTGCAGAGCATGTGCAATACCAACAGCAGATTCAGGTATCCCAGTGTACCTGCCTGGACCTACCACACAGAAATATGGGTAACATGAAAGTGCCTCTGCCCCAGCTTTCCCCCAGCCCCATCCACTGCTAAAGAAAAATCAGTCGAAAGGCACAAACTCCTCGAGTTCAGTGCAACCACACAATGTGTTGCCTCTATTTGACCACATCTATTCAATCTTCTAGCCATGGGCAGGATACTCTAGTTGTTTCCACGTAGCTTCACATTTTCTAGAAGAGCAAACAATGCAAGTTATGAACATGGGCCAGCAAGAGACTGTGGGGATTGCAGAGTCCACATGAATTAATATGGTTTCCTAAGTACTGTGATCTCTTGTTCTGATTAATAGAGAAAGCCAAATATGTAGGAAGAGAATAAAATGGATTTTGTCATCCTTTACACAGAAATTATACAGGAGAATAGTTATATTTTGATCAGCTACATTAGCATTGAGTGGATAGCTCAGTTAATTCCAGGGAATCAGTGGCAAAAATCCTATTGATTCTAATGGAGCCCAGATGTAATCCAGCAATCAAAACCAGTTTGGTCTTCTTTAGACTCTGTTTCGACCAAAAGTTATGTGATACAAATTATGATGGGACAAACAAGCTAAGGGTAGAAGAGAATTAAACAGAATAGCATTCTAAACTGAATAACTCTCAAAGATTTAGTGTTTTTCTGTGCACACAAACCATGCATTACAGAATTTATATAGGTAAAAGACTTGTATATCAGAAAAACAGAACAAAATTATCATTAGGATAAACTTACCCTTCTTTTACTTGAATAACCCATAGCCCTGCTGAATCACATGTTTACTGGTGGATAATATGTAAGTACAAAAAAGCAGCATTGAAAACCCAAAACCAAAACAAAACCCACGACAACAAAAAACCACCATTCACAATGTAAAAAATGCCCAGTAAGACTCTTCTATTGTGGCAGGAATTGATGGGGACATTTCAACAGATCTGTTAGATATCAAAAGGGGCTGAGATAGCACAGTGAAATAAATGTGAGAGCACAATTGTTATCAGCCTTTGGCTCTCAATTAGCTCTTGGTAGAATCAAGATTATTATGGATTAATGAATGAGTCTGCCTGCTTATACACAAACTGCACAAATAAGAAAAAGAGTATCTCAAGATACAAAGCATTTGCTACATCAATACAAGAAAGGAAAGTACTTACATTTAAATGATAAAACAGCAGGAGACAGAATAAACAGAACAAGTTCTTTCAAGAAAGTTTCAGGGAAAGTAACCATGTGGATAAAACAAATATTCAGGAAACAAACATGACAATGGAGAGACATGGTTGGAAGAGGAAAAAAAGAACTGTGGAACATAAGTTTTATATTAATTCATTCTAAATACAAGATAGTCAGCAGTCCTTTCCAAAGTAAGCAATTGTTATACCAACAATAAACAGGCAAGATATAGTAAAATAAAAATATATGGTAATGGAAAGACTAAAGAAGAAAAAATGGCTGAAGGTAATGACTGCTAAGGAGGAAAGTCACTAGTAGGCAACATTTTAAAAGAGCCCAGTAGTAGTGTTACAATGTTCCATAGACAAAAAATTGCAAAGTCCATCATAGGAGAAGGTTGAGGAAAAATGGGAAGTAAAATGCGTTAAAAAACCCAAAACAAACCAACAACCCAAACACTGAAGGTCTTTTGTTCTTCCCTATCTTTTCAAGATACTTTGAAATCACAAGCAAAGTGTTCTACCACAAGAAAAAAAAAATAATATTTTCAGTGTGATTGCCACCAAATAGTAAGAGATATTTAATAACTTGTTTCAATACGCTTGTGAATTTACTTTGGGGCAAATTTTGGAAGCATAAATACTGATAAATGAAATGGCAAATTACTAGCCCAACTGCAACAATACTGACCCTGCATATGAGAAAACCCTACCTCTAGTGCCCTCTGCATTTGCAAACCCATTTAAAGAGATATGTCCTTCTCTCAGGGAAGCCAGACATCTACTAATGTGAGCATGAGAACATTCATAAGCACTTCTTACATAGTCCAGGAGAGAGGAAAGCCCGGTGTGGGCATACTTGGAGTCACCAGAAATCAGAGGACAAGCAGAGAGGCATCATGTGGGTTGTGCAATATTTATTCCCAGGATTATCCTGGTGAACTGCAGGAATTAGAGTTCGTCTGAGCTCAGAAAAATATCTTACTCTTAACTCTGCAATTTTGATTGACATTTTCTCACTGTGTCATCTGCTGACTACGCATTTATGTGTCTCCTTCTAGTTTTGTTCTCATCCTGCACTAAGGAAATCTGCAAGGGTGACTCCACTACACTCACCTCACAGCTCCATCCTATCCATTTCTCAGTGGGAACAAAGCCATATATCAGCCAAGACAAACCTCATGTGATCACTTGCTTCTGCACCCCTGGATTTGAGAGAAACAAGACTTACTAGCAGGCTGGGTACTCAGAAATGGAGATAGTTTCCTGCTACTTCCTACAGGTAAAAAGTTTTTTGAACTTTCTCCCAAATGATGCACAAACAAGTTGGAAGAGAACAAGCAAGAAGTCCAGCAATCTACAAGTTCCTCCAGACATAGGTTTCTCCTCTAAACATAGGATGACCTCAGGACATCAGTTACAATGAGGTAATTGCTGTTAGATGATTCACTAAATTTTCACTGGGAGCAAGCAGGGTACCTCTACCATACACAAGAAAAGTTGGGTCCCTGTGCTGGAATTGTTTTAGTTCTTAGTTTCCATTTCCTCTTGCTGCTTATGGAGGGAAGAAGGGCACTTGCCTGGGTTTGGCCTGTGTAAATATTGGCCCAGTATGCATTTTATTTTTAAACATCTAGCTGAAAAATAAAAAAGGCTCAAGACAATTGATATGATGACAGTGCTGGACAAAGTCATATTACAACTTAAACCATAACAGATTTCACTTGGTGCTATTCAATAGGAAATTAAATCAAATACAGTAGCAGAGCAATCTGTCAAAGAAAACTGCTTTCACTGAGCAGCAGAATCCATTTAAAAGTACGTAACTCACAAGCATGTGACGCAAATGACGTTTTCATTTCATTCATTTCTCATGTCTTAAGAAAATGGGGTCTAATGCATAAGTTGCAATACACAAATCAGAAAAACTCCAAGTGAGAGCAATGTGTATGGGTTAGTGTGTTCATTCAAAATTGTTCAGCAACTTTACCTTCTTTCCCAAGGCTTATCTCTCAGCCACATTTGTCTTAGTAAGAATTACATCATGTGAAATTGTTACAGGTTTAAAGAATGTGCAGGGGAATAACTGACTAAAGAATTAATCATTGCACTCCTGCAATCCACCAATAATAACAAGGTACTATCTTTGCCACTAAAAGTAAATTTTCAGGGTGACATTAAACTATACTAGGCAACTTGGAAGAAGGGCAGGCTGTGTAAAATACTGGCTTTTCGCAAGAACAACAGAAATAATTGATCATTCACAGTCACTTCTGCTGACTCTACAGTGTAAGTCTTGCAGCAGGGTCTGTCAGTAAGTAATTTGGCTTGGAATTTCTCAAGTTTACCCATGCAGAATAAAACAGTTCAGAAATGTGTAGACCTCCTGGGTGCCAATGTTGATTAGTCAATGCTATGAGGAAAATTATGCTATTCTGTTTATCTTTTTTTACATTAGAAAACAGGAAGATTTAAATTTTTTGATAGCTTCAGGGCATTAGGCTTTTATTTGTATTTCCTGTTGGTTTCAATGGCAATGGCTGAGATGAACTAAAACTTCAATTCTCTATGAGCCCTCACTCAAATTTCATCACTTTTCAAGAGGCAGAAGAACACAGAAAAGATTGCCCAACAAGATGAACCCAAGTGGTTCAATAGTAGTTTAAATTAGTGGGCAGGACTGTGCAATGTGGTACCCTTCACCAAGACGGTGGCTGGAAAGGCAGGAACAGTAATCTCCTTAGCCACTGCAGCCAGAGCACGCAGGAACCACAGCTCAGAGACCTTAGCATGTAATTTCATTTTGTCCTACTCCACATCACCTTCTTCCATGCATATTCTTTTCCCAGACTCATTTGGACCTAAAGCAGCAAACATACTTTGTGGGACTTAACTTGGTGTTAAATTCCTAACCTTGTCATGATAAACCACCAAAGCACCATACCCAAGCAGCAGCTCTCTCCAAATTGTTTTAACCTCTCCTCTGCCCCTCTGCCTTCTCCAGACCTGCATTGCTCTGACAAGTCATCCATGCAATGTGAACATGTACATCACACATAAGACCTCTGACACAAGAACGTGCATTTCTTACGGCCTTTCTTGTATTGACGATGTGTTTTCATCGTGACACTCTGCCTGTCACTTTCTGTTAAACCTGAGTATTACACTTCGGCAGCAAGGAAGAAGTCTCCTCAGTAGCAAAAGTATTTTATCTAGAAGAGAAATATGCACAAACACATCAAGGATACCTTTGACTGTAACCTTTTCCATTACAGTACTGTATTATATTATTTGAAATCAGGAAAAGAATTGCATTTGGGGACTGTTTGTAGTCAATATATATTAACTATAGAGTATATATATATTAACTGCAGGCCCAACAATATTGTGTTTCAAGACGTCACTCTAAAGCCAGCCAGAAATTAAAGACATTTTGATCCATGCTGTTCCATGATTAGTAGCACATCACTTTTCAGTTTTGCACTCCAAACTGTTTTTCTACTGCTGAATACACATCAGAGCTAAGCGCAAGATAGAACCAAAAAAAAATTGCTAAATGGGGATGGAAAAAGGGATACATATTTTCTTGTTGTGTCCTTCACTTATTTAAAATGTAGCACAAAAGCATTAGAGAGGAAAATACACACTCAAAGATATCAGAAAAGCAGTTCACCATAGTAAAATAATATTGGTATAATTTCACATGAGTTCTTTGTTCCAAAATCTTTGATTTCTTGCTGTCACACTCAGCATATGTCACCAAGCCAATGAAATGTCTTACCTGAATCACTGGGGAAGGGATCAAACTCTGAGGTGAGAAACAGTGTGGTGGTCCAGCAGTGAAAATAGGTAGCAACACAAGTGGACCTGCCTCAGAGCTAGCAAGAGAAATTCAAATTTCTCAGTCCCCATACTTTCCCACTTATTAAAGAGCTGTGCAAATCATCTGCCCAGACTGTGATAGAAGTTGCTCTTAACATTTGCTCGTTGATAGGTACCGTTCTCTTACCCAGGTAGATCAGACTTCTGCACTGCCTTTTTATCAAAGGTGCTAATGATCTTCTTTGAATTAGTACCACCACACCCAAGACCATGAGGAAGAAACTTATCTGAAGATCTGATGGGAAGAGCAAAGGAGATGATCGAGACAGCACTCCTGTACAAAGCTCCCTGCCACCAGAGTGGGAAAGGTACTTCTGACTCTAGCATGATCACACGTGAGAGCTGTGGTGGAACAAGCCCAGAACCGGCCGCTGCATGCAAATTCTACATCCTGTGGAACTGAACAGTTTTGGAAAATATTTTCTTTTTAAATCTAAATGAATGTTTGATGAAAGGCTAAAGATATGCACATACACACTGTCAGTGACACTCTTCATGGCATTCACTTGCTGGGAAGTCCAGACTGCAGCTTTTGCTACACTTGATCTGAGGCCAGGCTCAGGACCTGATGGTGAGAGTCCCTGCCCCTGGTCTGCTGTCTGACTTGAATGTGCTCATCTTCTCTCTCTTCTCACTGCCTTTCAATGGGGAGTATGCAGAGAAGGCTCACCATATGTATTCCATGTTCTTAACTTCTTTCCATAGGCATCTAGATCCAACCTGACAAAAAAAATATAGGATCTTTAATCTGATCCAGCAGAGTCAGATGTATGTGCTCCTCCATTTCTTTCTCTCCCTTTTCTGTGGCACCCACTCACGAAGTTCCAATCCTTTGCGAGAAGCCTTTGCTAGCTATGTCTTCAACAGAATTGCTATGTTTCTCAAGAAAGCTTCCTTTCCAATAAATCAGAATTTTACAATAATGTTTCTCATTACAGAAAAAATTTCCAACTCAATCTTTTTAAGAATTTTCTCTGACAAAGGAGATAGGCAGAAGCTTATCCTTACATTGTGCTAATATCATTGAGCTCGTCATGCAAATAAAGTTTCCTTGACTCCGTGTGCAAGTCCTTGAAGTTCAAGACCTGGGTTTTTCCTATGTAGCAGCAGTTTGTCGCAGGCAGCAATAATCCTGGCATCCCACCGAAAAGTTGCAATATGTCTCAGGAGGCTCAGGTTTATCTATATGGTTTATCTATATATCAAGTCCATCTGCATAAACTGCAGGCTGGGACAGTACAAGATATACTTATCTTCATTTAAAAAATCACAGCATATTAGAACTCAAAACCAAGTGGTACCTCAAGATTATCCTACTTTGACAGTTGTGTGGCTCTCTTGAAGAGATCCATATTATTTCAAGAGTACTCCAAAGAAGATCCAGCCCTTGATACAACAGTGAAAACAAAACATATTTGTTCCTCAATGAAACTAGATGTCATGGTCTGTGTACCCATAAGTAGGTGGTGTACAAAGGCAGAAAGTGTCCTGTTGTGCTTCAGTCCTGGAGCTGGCCCAAGAACTGCAACCATAAGTCTGGACAGACTGATGCCCACACCAGCCTATTCCAGCATGCCCACAGTTCTGAAAGGAAGGAAACATAGTGCTGAGCTGTCATAGATGAGACTCCTCCAGGCACTTCATGCATAACAAAAGGGCCATAGATGTTTTAGGATTCCCTGTCCCTGAAACACTCCATAGCAATTAACTGGTTTTCAGTGACCGAGGTAGCCAAACTTGAATAGGTCAATAATAATAGAATAATTGCTCATACAACATTCTCCAGTGACCCACAGCCCAGAACTGCAACCGTAGAAACTTGGTTTACTTGCGCCTTGTGACTAGCAAGTCCCCAGATAGCCACAGCAGGCAATTTTGCAGGATGTGGAACAGTCATTCTGACCCCAGGCACCCGACAGGTCTAGTGAAGCTGGCTGCCTTTCTCCTTACGAGCCACCAGGAATGACTGTGCTGAAGGCAGTAACTACACTGAATGTATCTCCTGCCAGAGCAGCACTGAGCGTGGAGTCCCACAGCGTACTCAGACCCATAGGGCTGAGCAGCACTCAGGGAATTCAAGCTCTTCTGCCACACTGAACATGTGAACTGTTCTGCACAAAATGGACACTGAATGCATTCCAATAAGGGAGCAAAGGATTGTACAAAATAGGGCTGGAAGGGGTCACCTCATCTGTCTCCATGCCCTAAGGCAAGCTGAGCTCACCTAAACCATTCCTGACAGATGTCTGTTTAACCTGTTCTGAAAAACATCCCGTGACAGACAACCCATGACAGTCTCTTTAAATGGCAAAAAATAACTTTTCCTAATCTTCCACAACTCAGCTCAATACACGTTCCAATTATCTCAAAGTACAAAGATGAAGAGAAAGTCAATTTTTAAACTGCAAATAGGATTCAACTTCTCCATTTTAAGAAAAGCTTCATGGATACAGGAATGACAGTAAAGTCCCTCTCACATATTTATATTGAAAGAGAAGGCCTTACAGAGCAGCCAACAAAGGAGCGTAGGTCAGCAGTTGATCTGTTCTGAAATTACAGGCATAACTCTGAAATGCTATTCCCTCTACACCAATGCTGCTGCAGGCACTTACAAAGTACCTGTGATCCACCTGAGTGCACACAAGTGCATTGGCCCCCTGTAGTCTGCAGAAAATTCTTCAGCTGCAACACTAGCAAGGTTTCAGCCTCAGTGCCTGGTAGGATTGGGTTTTGAGGGAGGTCTCCGATGAGGCCCTATACTTTCATACTCCTTTACACTTTTGCTTGGGAAGATTAGGAGAAATCAGTGTAGACTGGTGTTGCCATTTCCAGGGGGTCTTCCCTTCTTTCTGAGACGGAAGGGACACCATTACCCTGCAGTACGACAACGGTTTCTGCAACTGATGCTGAAGGAAAAGCAGAATAAAAGAATATTACTCTGCGTGACAGTATTTCCCTGTTCAGCATGGATGCACGTGTATGTGCATCTGCATGCATGTGTTCAAAAAGTGAACAAGAGACAAGTCTCAAAGAGGTCAACTACTGGTTTCAGCCTTTTTAATAACCCCTGATTTTAATTATGCTAGGTGGAGTGGAAAATATCCTAAAACATGGAGCCTATTTGATTTCAAGATGATTTTCAGGTGGGGAGAAAGAAAGAAAAGGAAAGGGAAAAAGAAAAAAGAAAAAAGAAGGAAAAGAAAAAAGAAAAGTAAAGAAAAGTAAAGAAAAGTAAAGAAAAGTAAAGAAAAGTAAAGAAAAGTAAAG
>VZTF01003252.1:770710-799596 GCA_013397755.1 Cnemophilus loriae
AAAGTAAAGAAAAGTAAAGAAAAGTAAAGAAAAGTAAAGAAAAGTAAAGAAAAGTAAAGAAAAGTAAAGTAAAGAAAAGAAAAGAAAAGAAAAGAAAAGAAAAGAAAAGAAAAGAAAAGAAAAGAAAAGAAAAGAAAAGAAAAGAAAAGAAAAGAAAAGAAAAGAAAAGAAAAGAAGTTTTTAAAAGTTGCTCCTTGATATTTTTGTCCATAAAAAGGATATTATGTTCAACCAGTAGAGTGGCTGTATATTGTTGGTGTTGAACAAAATTAGAGTTTCACCCTCAATCCCTCAAAGTCAACATATCTTGAAGCTGTTTTCAAAACAGCCTTGAGACAATTTATAACATTTGGAAGCCTGCAAAATAGAAATTATTAGAAAAGTTAGAAGACTAGAAAATTGGTTTTGGCATAGTTAGACAAGGCATTGTTAGATAGGAAAAGATAGAATGACTAAAATGGAAGTAGTGGAGTTTATAATGGAGAACACAGCAGAGAGGGAGAGAAGCTACTTCGAGACCAGTGAATTGACTGGCCTCATCCAGATAAAATATGTGAGGAATATGCATCCTTGTTCTTCCTGGAAAGGCATGGTTAGGTGAGACCAAGCTATGAGTTGCTCTCAGGCAGAGGAGTGGCTCCCGAGCTACATGACTGCCTCGAGTTCGCTGTATAGCACTAGCTACCCAACCCTGGATGCCCCAAGTTTTCCCCCTTGCACATGGTTGCAAGTTGCTTTTGCAATATCAGTGACCTGAATACATGAGAGCAAAACTCTCAGAGAGAATTAGATTCGAGAGGCTTGAAGCTTCCCAGGAATCTGAAAGAGCTGGCATTTCGGTCTTCATGGCCCACTAGAGCCAGTTAAAAGGTCAGAAATAAAAGGTTATTGACCTGTAGATTTTCTTGAGACTCAGAGGGCACCATGACTTCAGCCCTTGAGTTCTTCTCACAACACAGGGATCATATAGGTTTTGCAGGTCACTGACCCCACAGCATAGGAAATCAGGAAAATAACTAGTAAATTTACTCTGCATTTTACATTATTGCAATTGAGTTACAATAAGTTACTATGCAATATCACTAGCTGGAAAAGCTTATGAAGGGTGCAAGTAATTCCCACTGCAAGAAATACTAAACAACATTCTGTAGCCTAAATTATACAGCCAGTCAAATTAGAGATCGTAAAGTCCTATCTGACATCACAGTCCACGAATCTGTTGTTTCCCTATAGCAAATCTAAGCCCCTCTATGTCTGATTTTAGTTTTTCCTGTATCTCTTGAATTATATTTCTCATGATCTTCCTAAAATCTATGCAGTTACCATATCTTCAAACACATATATCTGTGCAACAGACCATATTATTATATATTACGCACAAGAAGGGCTTGTTCTTGACAGGTTGCCAAGAAAGCTTGAGAACACAAGTCTCTCTATCACTTTGATCATGAAAGACAAGTGGTTCCAGTTATTTGAAACTTTATTTGACAGGATGGAAGTAAGATAGGAAGTGAAATGTTAAACTCCACTGTAAAGATCAATGCTTGAGAAACATATAAACAAAACAGAACAGAAGAAGTGGATTTTCAAAAGGCAATACAAACGGAGGGAGTGACTTTGGTATACGTTTTATCAAATACCCCTTTAAAAGCACTGCCCTTGTGCAAGTGAACTCTTGATTGTTGCTGTGCTCAGAGCACTCTCGCTAATTCAAGAAAGCCGCTGGCTGGCAACAGCAGATTGCTAGTGCTTAACGGTGCTAATCGGCATCAAAATGCTGCTGCAGCTTTATGAGCACCTTTTCACCCACATTCTTCCCTCACAGCAACTAAATCCTTGAAGTCAATGGAATTAGTCCTGATCCAGGCTGGTGGAAAAGAGAGCAGAATAAGCACCTTGTCGCTTCAACTGGTAATCCTTGTAATAGTCTTCTTCTAAAGGAAAGCAAAAGCCACTGCCCAAAGAAGTTACCACAGCTTTCAGTTAGACTGAATATTTTACACACAGAGGAAAGCCTTTGAGAAATTACATCAGAAGTGGATGTTTATTTTAGTTTGGCTCTTCTGACATTACTGAGCAACTCTAGTTTTGCCTCAGGCCAAAAACATATCATATAGATGAAAGACCAATAGCTTATCTAGCCAGCCTGATCACAATTAGGATAGGACTAAGCAAGAGACAATTTATAAGATGGAAATAGTTGCAGTATTTTAAAAGATTCAAAGAGCTTAGAATTTCTTTGTGCTTTCCTTTGTATGGAGTATATTCTTAAAGACCATTGGCAGCCAATATACTAAACGAGACAGAGCAGGCATGGTGGTGGCTGCAGTTTCTGTGATATTCTCAAAGCCAGCTGGGTTAACAGCCCCAGAAGTATACATCTTTCCATGAGTCAAGAGAGGATGTATCTGAAGCAGTAACCACTATTAAGGACCACTTGACATGGGACAGAAATGCAGCACAGCACAGCTGCCATAGGCATTAATATTTTCTGAATTCTGCTTTGTACTCCAGTGGGTGATCCTGTGGAGAAGGACACATAACATGTAGCCACTAGCCAATTTTTTCCCACAAGAACTACCCCTTTACAGGTGTCTTCATCTCACAGTATCACTTGGCAAATGAAAACTAGTTCATCCATTTTCCATCAAAGGGCACACAATTTCACACTAGCTCACCCTGACCATGGAGGAGGAGCAGGCATGGGAACCTGCAGATCAGATGATGTACAGTAAGCTGTTGTCTTCAGTGACTTCTTCACATATCCACTGCTTGAGAACTCTCATGCAGTTCTGCTATATTAACATCACCCTACTGGGAAATCCATTTTCAGTTTATATAAGAGAAACTAGAATTAAGTCAATTCTAACTACAGATTTATGAGCCCAGAGACTAAGCCACTAACCTTCCTGCTATTGTTTTATCTAAGAAAATCAGTTTCAGCTGTTAGGCTTTTAATTCCTTCAGTGAAAACTTGATCGTAATTCCTTTGAGACTAAAGTGCACATCAACATTTGCAATATGAAGTCTGGAATAATATATTAGGACCTCAAGTGCTTGTTGAAGAGATCTGTGAGATAAAATCAGTGACAGATATCATTGCCAATACCTGGCTGGTAGGCCAAATAAGAGGCTGATCTGCTTTCGGTCTATTTGACTCTGAGCAGATTTTCGAGAAACAAGGAAATTAGAATATACTCATCCTATTCTCCCATAAGGAGGAACAAAAGAACTGGAAATGCATCAGTAGGCATCACAATAAGCACTTAAGAATCAATAGCAATAGCCCGATGTCTGTAATTCCTCCAGATCAGTATAACAGCAGAGCCCCGAAAATATATTCTCCACTTGATCTTTCCACTGTTTTCTTATGCTCTGACATCTGAAAACACCTGTTGTTTTCTTGTTTCTTATGCTGGACACCTTGCTCTGGGCCTAGGTTGAGACATCTGCATGCTGTGAGGTGAGATATGTTGACAGACAGCATTATAACAATAACAGATTCCATTTTGCTTTTGTTGTATTTAATAATACACAGAGATACTGCAACCATTAACCCTAGCAGGCCTGGATCTTTTCTGTTTGTATTGTTCTCCACCTAGTACTGAATGCCTTCACTCTGTTCCCTTCCTTGTCTGTGAATTGCTCCTGATCAATAGACACTGATCTCCTCTATCCTTTCCTTCTATAATTTGGCCATTACTAAGAGCTGAAAGCCTTCTCCTCCACAGCCCAGTATTTATTAGCTGTTTTGAAATTCCATCCAAAAGCAGAGCTGACTGACATACACCCTGAAGCAACAGAGAGAGAAAGAGCAGGAGAGCATTCTCCTGCAGAAAGAGCCACAGGCTCTCATTGTATTCTTCCATAGCTGTTTGAGTCAAATATTTTCATCCCGCTCCCTTAGCTCTTCTCAATCCCATGCTTGTAGAGCTGGGAATTTGGGCACTGCTGCTGCTGACACAGTGTTCGGCCTAACTCAGGCACCAGTGCTGCTCAAAAACTCTTGGATCAGAGGTAAAGGTTCATTTTAGAACACTGTGGTGGTGACTGAAGCAATAGGGGTATTTTCACACAGATTAATCCAGCAACACTAGTATATAACTATTTAAACAGTTCTCTGAATTGCAGTAACTGGTCAAACCTGTTCTACCAACAGCTTCTGGCGTTGAGAGCAAGCAGCTTCAGTGAAGCTGCTGCTGGAGGGGATCTGATATTTCAAATGGAAGTATTTTACATTAGTTTGGACTTTCTCCAGGCAACTGTAAATGATTTTTGGGACAGGGCAAAGTCCTTCAGCTATCTCCCTAGATCAATCATCATTCTTAGTTTGCAGCATTCAGTACATTTTTTTCCCACCTTAGCAAAACATATCATTGTAGGCAGATTGCATATTCCCACCATGTGGTTCAACACAAGCTGTTAATGACTTGTGACTTCCTTATGCAGTCAGGCAGAGAAGACTTGTTTCATACTAAGCAGGTAAACAAAATTTAAACCAGATGATTCCGAAAAGGAAGGCATTAAGGGATATTAAATTAACATAATTTTATATATCTAAGTAGTAGGGAAAAAGCACTGAAGGAAAACAGCAACACATCGAGAGCCCTCAGTGCTTACTTGGAAGACTCGTGTTCAAGAAATGACTGGATGTGGCACTTAGTGTCATAGTCTAGTTGACAAGGTTGGACTCGATCTCAGAAGTCTTGACCAACATAAATGATTCTGTCAGACAGGAGAAACAGCTCAAGGTAGGAGCTCTAGAAAAATGTCAGTAAGAAAGTCCTCCAAATTACTTATAAACCTTGACTTAGAGAATATAATATAACAAGGTTCTTGGTCAATTTCTGACTTGTTCAGTTGTACTGTCAAGACACACTGTGAGACGTTAGTCATATGACAAGAAATCAGCCATGAGAATACCACAGTAAATTTCATGAGCTGTCATGTGGATCCAATTTCTCCTGCTTTTCCAGTTCAAACAATAGAACTACATGGACATATGGATTTAAACAAGTCTTCCCTTTACGTAATAGCAGCGTTGGATGGAGTTGGATGGAGGGATGTTGCAAATGAAAGCTTTTTGTAACACTTTATGAGAACCTCACTTCACTTGAACAGGCAGCAAACTGGTATTTGCAATCAATCTGGTTCCAGTAATTAAAGGGATCTTCTAAATCTACTCCTTAGTGGCAAGAGACGCTATTTACTGGTTAATTAAAGACTCTTTCTTAAGCTCTTTCAGAAGATACATTAAAAAAAAAAAAAAGTGAGAATGCAGGGCTTAAATTACTGGTTAGGCTCTAACCAAAAGAAGAGATTTCACATTTATCCACTAGCTCACATGTGCCTCTGTTTTGAAGTGTCTTGTTTCCTTTGGTAGAGCTGAGGGTGAGAAGGAAGGTGCATGTGTCCTAACAGCTTCAGGGACATGATTGAGCTTACCTGAGCCCCACCCCCCAGGAGCAGCGACACCCCTGGGCTCTCTCTCACATGTGCTGGCTGCATGGCAGCTCTCTCAGTTACCAACGCTGCAGGGGACCCTCCTGGTACTCCAGGGAGGTACTGCACAGGACAGATGGAGGGGCTGTAAGGGACTGATTAGTACAGTGGCAATATTAGCACAACTTTACGACTGTCAAACTGATCAGGGAAAAAGTACGCACGCGATATCTTTACATGCCAAGAGTATTTCGCTTAGAACAAATTTTCCTGTGTTTCATACTAGCCATTCAGCTCATTATTTTTCAGAGTAAGGTGGTCCAGAAATCTGCATGATATTTAAGGCTCTGGAAAATCAGAACTTGTTTCTGTCCCGCACTACAAAGTTCTTTTATAACCCCTTGTTTTAACAGCATAAAACAGTAAAAATTACAGTTTCCATGGTTATATTCCTGTGACTCCTACTCAAGTGATTGCTCAGTAAAATCACTGACAGAAGATTCTCTGTCCTTCTTTACCAATGCACAGCGTGAACCTTCCACTGTGGACTTTTTGTAAGAACAAATACATCAGAAAACATCTGGTTCCTGGGAACTGTGTCAGTGGGCACAAAATAGGTATATTAGCTAGGAGAGCATGTTTGGGCTGTTCTTAGATCCTAATGTTAAACTGCAAAATCAGACTTTCCAAGGGCAAGATTTCAAATGCATTTTGATAAGGCGTCTAATCAGTTATGGAAAGTTCTTTCAGATTCAGAGCTAAATTGTGTGCTGAGTGTCATTCAGTCAGGCAGAATTGAGTTTTCATCCTGCCCCAAGCCAGCAAGGTTGGTACTCTCAACAAGTTGCTAGGGCTTCAGCTCGTATAGTCTGACCCTCTACAAGGCTTAAATCCTCAGATTTAGAATAATGTAATCTATCCCTACATAATTTTTTGTCAGTCCAGGCCACGAACAGAAAAAATGATGTTCTAGCCACAGAATATAGCACTATTCCGTCCAGTTTGCTGTTAAAAAAATGGTGCTGCACACTTCCTCTTAAACGTAATACTCTGAACATTTGCAGTAATTTACTGCATAACATAATATTTAACTTGATAACGCTTCTCTAGCTCACAGCCTGGATTTGAAAGATTTATTCAAGTCCAGTGCAGATGTGTCTTCTGCCCTGTGCAACTTCTTACTCCATCCTTAACAGCATACAAATCAGTGAATTCAAGCAGTGTGCTGAGCACACATGGGTGCTGCAAAGGACAGCTGAGGGCAAGGGTGCTTTCTAGGTTTACACCTGTATTTATACATGTCTATATACACACATGCTGGTAAGATTTGATTCAGAGAAGTCAACTGAATGTGAGCAAAAATGCAGTTTACTGAGTCTTTGATTCAAAGGAAGTTAATTTCAGGGTTTTCTAAAGAGCCTGTTCTTACTTATTCCCTCTTGCATACCAGTTCTCCCTTCCTACAAAAGTCCTATTTCCTGCCTGTGTGGTGCTAACCTTCCTGTGGAAGCAGACTCCAGCCAGGTACCTGCGGTGCTCAGTGGATTCACAGAACACCATGCAAGAGTCACACACCACGATGCAACTCTACGAAGAAAGCTTTCGACTACTGCGATAGCTGTAATACCTTAGCAGGTAAGTGTGAAAACTGGATAAAATTTGATACAAAAGTATCTCAAAGTATCTGCTTGCATTTAGTACCCAATCAGCTGCCATTTTTTTCATATGGTAAAATCTGGCTGAGTATTTTGGAATAGAGGCTGCATAAAAGACCTCAAGAGACAAGTTGTGTGGTGGTGCCACCCATACTGGTTGTGTTCACAGTCCTGAATTCAGCTAAAAACTACACTCCTGGTCTTCTGAGGACTGTCTGCCTTGTTCCTTAGCTCTTGCTATCTCATAGTGACTTGCTTTTCCAGCAGGAGTAGTCTATCTGTGCTCCCTGTTCTCCGTATAGTTGTCACTGTTGGGAGGTTTATTTCTCCACCAGTTAGGTTAGCTTTTGGAAAGCTCTACCTCAGTGTCCTCTGCCCTTTCACATATCTCTTCTAAGTAATTCTGCTTCTTTAATCATCCCTTTGGACTTCCTCCTCATTCATAGGAGGAAAGTGTGACAGACAAATAAATCTTCAGCTGTCGTCACTTCTCCCCTGGCAAGAAGAAGAACTGACAACCAAGGCTTTTCCCATGGCTGAGCGAACTAGAACCCATGGGCTACATGTTTGCCAGTAAATTAAACCACTAATCTGTTGTGCTTAGCTGTTACAACAGGTCTAGGCATACTTTCTGCCAGGGCAAATTTACATTCTCCTAAATTTACTAACTTACAGATATTACTGATTGGGTAGCAGATTCTGTTCTTATAACGGGATGTTTTTACCTCTTCATTGCATGCTTTTCAACAGGAGGGATCTGTCTCAATTCGCTGATCAAAAGCTGATCACAGCCTGCAAAAGGCAAACCCTGCTGTGGTTAAAGTCAGCAAAGTGCAATGCCATGCAGCTTGTTCTGTTTGTGTAAGTAACTCCAACGCCCAGCATCAATCAAGAGGCGAAAGTTGCTGACAAAGGCCACCTTTCATGAACATTTCCTCATCCCACCACTTTCTCAATCCTTTGTTTCTCCCCTGGGAAACAAGAAGCTTTTTTTGCTTTGCTCCCAAATTCTCCAAAAGAGTATGTTTCCCAGCAGTGCCTAATGAAGTCCCTTCGGAGCACATCACAGTTCCCCATTGCCTTCTGGTGATGAAAGAGTTAGGAAATCTCATCCTTCCAATATTCACAGAGAAAAGCATAGAGAGGTCACAGAGCATCCCCTCTGTACAATGTCCTCAGCAGCAGTCACATACAGCCCAATCTCCTCCTTACGGACAGCAGGGACAGTCATGCAGTACACAACTCTTAGCCCAAACTCTTCAATGGTTTGTCATGAACTGGACCCAAAACCCTGTTCAAAGCATGTAAACACGTATTCAATGCTTAGAAAGAATGGCCATGAGGCACCAGGTAAAGAAAAATTCCATGTCTTGGAAAACAGGTGATATTTATGAAGGCTATTTCAGAAAACTGCCTCCAAAATATGATGAGGTCCAAAGAAAAGGAAAACGCTTCTTTCAGCTTTTGTGGTCTTTCAAGTTAGCTGTGCATGTAACTAGTTGGGAAGGCCTCTTAAGCTCTGAATTTCAGTTCTCAGCCTCACTCAGCTGTCACTTAGTGTTTCCCAAGTAACTCCATCCTCCCAGAAACAGGCAGAAATACCTGAGATCTGTTCCCTGTAACACTGTCAGGAATTAACATTTAAAGACAATGGTATGACACAAACAAGATAATTTAATTAAATTATATAGAGCTATGATTGCTTCCAGATGGGACTTACAATTTCTTGTTCTTCATACATTATGTGGTAGAACAACCTATTCCTTCCACTCATTCAGTCTACATAACCAAAACTGAAGTTTTCATTTGATTATTCAACAAGATGTACCAGTAAGATTCTTAGCAATAACAGTTAGACTTGAATCTCATTGGCTTTGCAGTCAGGAACAAGTCCTGCAGAGAACATGATCTTATATAATGGTACATTTTCACAGTGTACAGACACTCCTATTGATTTAAAAATGTGTGTATTTTTGGTAGACATAGCAGCATCAGAGATTCTTCGAGTTTCTCAAGCTAATAAATACCAAGTTTTGCATTAATTTAAATGCCAAATTCAAAGTTGCCAACAAGTTTGAGATTTTTCTACTGGAGGCAGAGAGATTCCAGGTCCTGAACACCTCTAGCAGGCTTTATTAACAAAAAGCCTGTTAAGAAGCCTGCAGAGAGATTATGTATGATCAGAAGAAAGCAGGATTAGATATGAATATCTGAATCACACTAAGTGATAGCTGAGGGAGGCTGCAAACTGAAATTCATATACAGATACTCAGCACTGATCTGATGGTCCTACAGCTCATGAATCCCTTTGTAGCTCAAGCCCGTGGCACTATGATCACATTTTTTTAATGCAAAGAGAAAGAAGTGATCATTCTAACTATTTTAAGCATTTTTTTAAATATCAAATATCTTGAAGAAATTGCATTGAACTTTTTGGTTAAAATGTATTTTTTTTTAAACTGTTGTGGTTCAAAAACAATAAGTGAAAGATTGTGGCTGAAATTCATTGAAAAGGGAAACAAATATAGATCTAAGTGTTGAATGTGCAAGGGCTCTTCCCTACAAAATTCTTCCTGTTCTGGAGATATTTTTACCCACATAGACCTGTTTGAGAGAATATTTGTGGACCATGGCCATGGTCAAGGCAATCTACACACTTGATTTTTATTTTGGGAGTAGTTTTGGAAGCGTCAAAACAAAACACAAGCAACTAGTTCTCTCTTTTGGATCTACAACACAGGTTAACTAATCCATTTTTTAATTTACCAATAAACAAGCAGTTAACTCTTTGGCTGTCTGTCCTGCCATCACAGCAAATTGCTTTTGTGGCTTTGGCTTGATGATTTAGCTAATAACGTGTACACTAAGTAGCTAGTCTCTTCCTATTTATTCAGACAAGAAAAAAGAAACATCATTTCCCTCCCTTGCAATACAGTTCTTGGCAAACTGCTGGAAAGTATTTTATAATTTTTTTCTAAATGCACACATCATTGTCTAGACAGGGGAATATTCAGTGAACACTTAAGTTTCTGAATTTTATGAAACCAATAAAGCATATTAAAAAAACTAATATAGCATAATGAGAAAAGAATGCTAAATAAATTCTGACAGTGACAATCTAAAACTATTGAAATAGTACATTAAATAGGATTTTCCAAGTCATTGTAGTTGATTTCTGCCTATTGTGTTGTTCAAGCACCCTTAAGTGAAAGTAAAATCTGTTTGTCTATGGACCAATCTTTTTGATGGCCTCAGTAAAAAATTACACAGTTTGGCTCTTTCTCAACACTTCATTTTAGTACTCTGCAGTGCTCCATCATGAAATTGTTTCCTGTTAGTATGTGCCTCAATCCTGCAAGTGATGCATGCTGACATCATGGTCTCTGAATTAATCCGCTGAACTCAAAAGGAGTACTCAGGCTGTGTGAAGTTAAGCACACACAGACATGCTTGCAGGGTAAAGACTGTATTTGAGATGACAGGGTTAAAGCTAAGGCATTTTATAGGCCACCTTTTAACTATATTAGCTTAACAAACATAGGGGGAAAAGAAAGGTTTTTTCTATTTTAAACATCAAAATGAATCCATTATTTGCCTTTCCAACAAAGTTAAAAATTATTGTTATACCTTTTTATTTAAATATTCTTATTATGGGGACTTGATTGTACAGTTGTCTAAACAGCCATTTAGCTTGTCTCTGAATGTGTAAAACCCATACCACAGTTTTAATGGTTTGGAGAGCTTTTTACCACAAATATTATTTTCATGCTTGTAACTTTGAAATGAACTAAAGCAGGAGAAAGAAATTACTTGTTCTTCTAAGGACCAAAATAGCTGCAAAGTGTGAGAAAATGTGCCTTAGCTTATTGGTAGCTGCATCTGTAATTATCTGAAGTTGAGCCTCAGTGTAGAGTCAGGATCCAGGGCCACGTCCCCAGTTTCTGGGCCTGCAAACAGCTCTGGTCATTTTTCCCATTTATTGCATGTGGTCTCATTTAAGAAACACCAAGCAGCAGCTCAACACAACCCTGCATGAGGCTTGAGGTGAGTGTGCTCTACCCTTTCACAACAGCAAGATGGACCATAGACGTCTACGGGCTTTTGATCAAGAAGTTAATGTTTCACTGTAGATATCTATTTATTCTACTGTAGATACTTATTTGTCAGATAAAATAACTCTTAAGTAGAAACCCAAATGCACTATGTGAGGTTAACAAAGTAGAGTTGCTTGACCACAAATACTGTGTTTTCTTGGAGGAAAAGTGCATGACAGAAAAATTCTTTTTTATTTCCTCCAGTCTTGACCAAGTCCAGCAACTGTGAGCACTGAAGAAACCCCACAGAATCTTTTCTGGGCTCCTAGGAAACTCTTTCTCTAGCATCTTGGAGGCTATTGGGTCTGCTTCAACTGGAACAAAGTTCCCATGTTTCTCAAGGTGCCCTCCTCAACACTTTTATTATCAACACCTCCATCCCTGGGCAGAACCAAAGCATCTCCCACAAGCAGCTGCTTTTAAGCCAAGCAGATGTCCCTTCATCCCCCAGTATCCAGCTCATTGCCATGCTGTGGCCAGGAGGACACAGGCAGGTGGGTTTCCCAGGCACTGTCAAGTCACACTTCGAAAAAAACTTACACTTTTGTATAGAAAATTAAGTAAACTGAATGTCCATCACAAGAAGACTCGCAAATAAATCCACAAAAAAATACTGGGTGGTGAAAGACAGACTTCCCTACCCTGTGACCAAAGGGGTGGTATTTTCACCTCTGTAGGAGGTGAGGGAGAGGGAATTGCTTGTACCAACTTGAATTGTTTTGCTGAAAATGCAAAGCAGCCAATAAATCCAGACACAAAATACCACTGGTAACTGGGAAAGTGTTTGGATACTCACAAGCAAGGTGAGGCAGTCCCTTGTGAGAGCATCTGCATCCACCCTCCTGTTCCAGAACCCCATTTGCAGGATCACAGATGAAAGGCATGCTTCAGCTAGAAGGGGACTTACAGAGGACATACACCAGCACTGATGACTAACCCTTTTACAGCCAACAAAGCCCTGGCTAACATATCACATCAGGTGTTACCTTACGACAGAACTATTTTCAGGGTTTTTGACAAGTTAACCAGAAACAGCTAACCACAGATCTGGGCCACACAGCGCTGCAAGCAGCTAATAGCTACAAGCCGTGTGGCTGAGACATACAGGTAGAGCAGGACAAAGGCAGATACCCCACAGGATTATCAGGCCATGGTATATAGCTCCTGGACCATATTCAGTGGCAATACGTAAGCAAATGCCTTCAAAATATTTTCACCTCCCTTACTCCTAATTCTGCAATATTCACTGCTCCCTGTCTAACTATAAGAGCTGGGGCAACAGCTCTACAAGGAATTTACACAGGTATGGACAGGAAGAGCAAACATGGGGTGGGGGAAAGTAAAGGATATATTCACATGAAAATGAAAGCTGGACCACTATCCTGTGTAGTCAGGGACACTTCCACCAACCACTAGTCTCCTCTCACACAGCTGCTTCCCAAACCTTGAACCAAACCACTCCAGCCAGCCCTTCACCCTAGGAGGAAGTCCACATTGATTGAGTTCCTTTATAGGTATCCCCAGGCTTTAAAACACTCCTTCCAAGTATTTTAAGACAAGATATTTCTGTTCTTGGAATGGAAAAGAAAGCCTATTGCCTCTAAGATAAAAGGTCCAACCAATCTGCATCTTTCTTTTGCTCAGCACCTCTCCATACTGGGAGGTATGCCAAGGAGCAGGATAACATTTTAAGTCTGTGTAAATAGTCCACTACTAGCAGTTCCCTAAACTTGTCTGCTTCCTATCAGCGCTCTTTAGCTAAAGAGTAACCATCTGCCTGAAAGAATTATTGTTCCTCACTGCTATGTAAAAAGCCAGGTTGCCTGTGTTTATCTGATGGCAAGTTCTTCCTATTTCTTTTAGACTTAGTTCTGTTAGTCTTGGGAGACAATACCTCTGTAAATAGTTTAACCCTTCTCAAGCTGATTAACAACGTGAATGAGATGACAAGTTTTCACAGCCAGTCTCATGAAGCAGCCTGCCATCTTGTTGATTGGTGCAGTGCACCCGGTGCCTCCAGGAGAAGGTGCTGGGAGAACTGAGGAGGCTCTGCTACTAGTTCTGTTGCACCCTTCAACAAACCCCGCATGCCCCAGGTTCTCAGCCTGAGGCTGGGACTCGGTGTTTTTGCTCCCTAATGAACCTGTTTTGGGGATGAAATGTGATGAGGTATGTTAAAATCTCCTGGAAAGAGCCACGGGTTTGTAAATTCTTAGTTTGTATTTGTGACTTTGGCTCATACGAATATGTAATCACAATTAAGTAACACAGTCAGCCATAAACTTTACCTTTGAATCAGAGCATGGACTATGACCCACAAATTCCAGACTGATTACAAAATATCTAATGAACTTCATCTAATACAAAGTGCTAAGTAATTTACTGAATGTCTGACAACATAAGAGAAGGATTAGGAGGGGTCTTGGAAGAAACTCCTGTGGCTTTGCCTCCTTCATCACTTCCCATTGCTGCAGAGATACAGATTATGGTTTCTAGGGTAACTAGACACACACACACACACAAAAAAGGACACATTGTCTAGTTTGGTTTCCTGAGAGTGTCAGAGCATTGTTAGGCCAGAAGCATTGCCTAAACACGATTATGAAAGAGATTTGTAATTTATTTAGCCACTTATTTTAATTCACAGTCACGCCTTATGTACCATATTTTGTTTTAAGGGTAATTTTCACATTTAAATGTACAGTTTCTAACAAATAGTGAAACTTTAAAATTCACAGACCATTATTAAAGACACATAGAAGACAGATGGTCTTTGTGTACATTGTGAATGTGCGTATGTAACTACTGAGCGAGTTTGTACTTGGCTTCATGTCACACACAAACATAAAAATTTGAATAAACATATGACTTTTCTATGGTATTTATGTTTGTGTATGGTTTACATGCATACATACACCCAGATGACAGACCATTTCACATCACAGCCTTTCACACTGTGGAGGGGAGTAAATTATGCAAGTGTAAGAGGTGTAAGGGCCAAAAATGAGGCCATGCTGGGTAAAACTGGGGACTAATGATCCTTTATAACAAAAGTGACTTGTCTCGTTTGGTGATTGCCAGCCAGAGTTATGGGCACAGGTATGTGTTCCCATGTGCATACTTGGGCTATGTCTCTGACAGAGCTCTGCTCCATTTTCTTTTTTTGAAACCAGTAGACACCATGCACCTGCTGCAAAGCCCACAGGGCACTGCCACCAGGAGGGCTTTGGGCACATCAAACATTTTTCACCCACAGTGTGGACACTCCTACCCTCTTCTCTCTGCACTTCCAAAGCTTGGTGTCATTGCATCTGAAGAAGCAGCACGACTCCACCTCTTCAGGACCCATGCTTCCCACTTACCAAGGTCTGTGTCACTCAGAGACAGCATTCCTTCCTCCCTCCACCTTCAACAGTATTTAGGTCATTGATGCTGGGTCGTACAACCAGTTATCAAGGACCTAAATGTGATGTTACTCATATGTTCTGGCTGGGACAATGGCAATATATTCAACTGCATTCAGGTGTATTGCCAGGCACAGAACAGATTCTGTCAGTTCTGCTCAATCATCTGAGAAGCCCCAACGTGGTTTTAGCCCGTGCAAACTTGCACTCCTCTGGAGTGTTCCTGGGCAGGATTCAGGAGCCAGAGCACTTCAGCAGCCACCCCAAGCAGTCTGCACGCAGCCACCCTGTCTTGCCAGGACAAGGGGCTGCACAAAGAGCTCAAGGCTGTTTCCCATCAGCTGGCCTCCATGCCAGACCATCCCCAGGCATATTCAACTTACTAGCATAACCAAGGCCTTTGAGACTTTCACAGGTCAGGGCTGATCACCCCAGTATGCTTGATGAAGCCATAGTCAACACTAATGAGCTGATTTCTTTCTAATCATTCAAGGCATCTAGTTTTCATACTTACTATGAATAAAGCAAATGCCTTGCAGATGTCTTGTTCAGATCATCAGTTGCTTTAAACCTAAACGTAATTATTTTTTTACACTCTCACCATAAATATCAGAAGCTCCAGTATAAGAAAACTTCCAAGCAAAGGAGCTTGAATCTATGACCAGATAGAATAAGTAATCCAGTGCCCTAAAATGACATCAGTGAATCACTCTACAGCAGTTTGTTCATGCCCAGTGCTGCTGTAAGCATCCCATGCCCTGGTGAAATCCAAATAAAAGAAACCAACCCAGGTTACTATCCAGCAAAGCGCTTGCAATAAGCACTAAAACTGATTTAACCGTACCTTGTTCTGTGGAAAGGCTGATTTCTTCTGGTATCCTTCACATTTAAAGGTTCTCTAAGAGTCCCACTCCCCCAGCCAAAACCGATGGCATATATCTCAAACACAGGTTAACCAAGCCATGCCAAGGACAGAAAGTCACTTAATACTATGGCCCCAATTCTTCTAAGCAAAGAAAGACCACAAAGAAATTTGTGACTTTTCACAGCGCAGCTGCAGGAGTTTTAATAGAGGTAGTTTAAAAGATGTCAGAAAACTTGCTATTTTATACCTGGACAGTGTTCAGCAACACTTTCAGGCCAGACAGGTGCTAAGCCAGTGCAGAAAATCCATAGTAATAAAATGGTGTTTAAACAAACAAACAACCAATCAAAAAAAACCCCCACAAAACTAAGAAAAACACCACCACCATGTATATACAAAAATATAAGTAAGATGAAAAGTTCAAAGAGTTTGACTATACATGTATATAGAACAATTGGAATGTTTTATACACAGCCAGCATTTTCTGACTTGAGAATAATTAGAAAGGATTCAAGATGCCTAATTCCACTTCCAAGTGGTATCAGAGACTAACTAAACTGTACTGCAAGCACCAACAAACTTGCATTTCCTGTTCTTAAATGTTTTGAGGTTCTGAGAGTTTTAACTGCTGAACTTTGAGATAGAGATCATAGTAACAGCAGCAGAACAGAACAAAGGGAAGGAAAGCGCAACTGAAGCAGAAGCTTAAACCAAAGCATTTAATTGCATGTTGCTGATGTGCTTCTTTTAAGAGGACATAAAAAGGGCATTATAAGGGATTCAAAGCATTTAGGAGTGAGGAAAGAGGGGAGGAAGCGACAACACTTCAAATAAACATTCCATGGAGAGGAAATATCTAATAATTTATTGACCTTCAGTTTCACATTGTGAAAAAAAGTGAGTTTTACAAAATCTTAAGACGTAGTAGCAAACAACATAGACAATTTTACTTCTTCACTTGCACAGTTTTCTTTTAGCACATGAACCACATCTTCAATGGCCAGGAATGGGAACATTATTCTGTTCTAATCACTCTTATTCAGACAGGTGTCAGACATATAGAAAAGGGGCTACACAATTATACCAGAAAAGGAAGGCTGTCCTTTGTTACATGTTTCTACAGCAACCAGCCTGCAAAATAAGAGGAACCTTCCCATCTTACGCCAGGGTTTTTGTGTGCACTCTGCTGTGAACTGCATTTGCTTCAAAGTGTGGGGTGTTTTGCAGGACTGGAATGGTCAAGTAGTTAGCCAGGATTCCCACAACAATTCATAGAGCAAGAGCCTAGTGTATTCCCCGCAGAGCCAGAGGCCCACCCTGACTTCAGTTTCCTTCAGCCTACACACAGGAATTAATTGAGGACTTGAAAGCAGACCACAACTTTGGAAACAGCTGCAGAAAATTCATCCCACTTTTGGAAGCTGCATGGTGCTACAAAACAGATTTCATAAGCTAAACAGTTAGATGGAAGGCAGCTTCACCTCTGGACTCTGATCAGCCTGACAGAGAACACAGGTCTCAAAGCTACATATCCTTATTCAAACACGGGGGCCCCTGGGGACCCAGTTCTTTACTTCCTTGTACCTTATGTAATTGCTAGTGCCTGGGGAGAGGACATGCAAAACACAGGAAGCCTGATTTTATGGCTCTCTTCACACTCCTCAGAGTGATCCACAGGATGAAAGGCAACAAAAACTCAAGGCTGTTTGCCTCAAAGTGGGAACCTGTGCAAGTACAGGGATATAGAAAGGAGACCTATCCTAATCTGTTTTGCTATTGCTTAAAGGCCATCTAAGGGAGGGCAAGTGGAGAGAGGCTGTGGGTTTAAACACGCTTTTAATCTATCACTTCAAGGAATCAGTTTCATCAGTGGAACTATAATTTTATCACATCTAGCTGGAACTCACCATTTAAAAACCGTAAATGACTGCTGATTAATCAATATTCTCTCAGTATGCACAGAACTCCAAATACTTTATTTCTGAAATGTAAAGAGTCTACTCCAAACAGCAAATCAAATGTAAGGCAGCGTAGAGAAACTTCCAGTGACCACTTTCAGATGACAAAGCTTTCACAAATACAGCTACACCACTGTCACACAGAGAAAGGCAAGCATCACCAATGTGACTATTTTTCTTTTGCATGCACACATGCAGCTGTTTACTTACACCACAGCACACACCAACTATGTTACTGAATGTGCCAGTTAAGTTGGGCTCCAGAAACATTTAAGAAAAAACACAATACAGTACAAGCTTCATGACAGGATCTGGCAAAGAAAGAACCTGTGAAACACAAGCTTCTGAAATTCCAAAGAAAAAGAGTAGCTTCAGCTCTGTCCAAAGAGCAGAATAATAAGAAACAGTTTTATTTAAAAAACAAAGTTTGGTTTCTCAGGATTACCTGAAGCTTCTGAGCAACCAAGTGATTAAATACATACCTGCATAACAAAAATAAAAAGCAGCAGAGTTTGAGGGCTTTTTTTTTTTTTTTTTTTTAAGATAAGAGGTTTGAAATTCATTTTCTATCCCCATAAGAATTTTTCTAGAGCACTTGGGTCTTTGACATCTGGCTGCTCAGATGATCATCTGAAATCCAGATTGATGAGGCAATCCAGTCAGTGCAAAACTGCTGCTCTTCCTTTTTCTTTTTTTTTTTTTTAAAGACTTCATCATTAACCTATGTTGAGGTGGTTTTTTTTGTTTTTATTCTTGAATCACCATTCTCCACTCCTTCAGGACAATGTGGCTATATTCTAGGTAACCCTCCTCCAACCCAATAAATAAATAAATAAAGTTTGGACAATGACTTCATCTGGGCTTGGTATCCAGAAGCTCTTCCACAGAATTTGCATTGCAATCAGGAAGCTGCACAAAGAGAGTGTTGCAAGAGACTTTGGCTATTTCCAGGTTAGAAATTGAAAGGCATGACCAACAAATGAAATGTTGCAAGGACACCATCTACAAGACACTCCACATGCAACCTGGGGAGCTGACAGCCTGAGAAAGTGAGCTCCATGGCTTCTTCCTTTAGCACATGTGTAATTTAAAATCCT
This sequence comes from Cnemophilus loriae, assembly GCA_013397755.1. Taxonomy (NCBI): domain Eukaryota; kingdom Metazoa; phylum Chordata; class Aves; order Passeriformes; family Corvidae; genus Cnemophilus; species Cnemophilus loriae. Next base: position 789,226 of record VZTF01003252.1, read on the forward strand.
GTCTTGTAATCCTTCCATTTCCGACTGGGAAGCCACTCCTCCCTCCCACCTCCAACTGTTGCCCAATAGTTTTCTTTCTTTGTGCAGCAGAGCAAGTCAGCAACCACAATATGTGCAAAACATACAATTCATACAAGCCCTTGCAACATGAAGACAATTGCAGGCATTGTTTCAGCATGCAAGCACTGAACAATAAATAACTATATCTACAACAAGTAACATAATAGGAATGGGACAGACTGAATTATAAATACAGGGAGGAACAGGAACAATGAGCATTTTGGGGATGTAATGTTTGTTCCCCACTGCTGCAAAAACATTTCACCACTGGACTGGTCCTTATGAAGCAGAAGGTCACTTACTGCACACAGGACAATGCAACACAGGGTGTAACAGATGCTGTAGGCACTGCCCACAGGCAAGCACACTCTAGTCAGCAGAGTTCAGCAGCAATACCGCTGTATCTTCATTCACAGCAGCATCTTGCTGTTTCAGAGCAGGCCTGCTTCCCCTGCAGCTGGGGCTGGCACTTCAAACCACCACAAAGAGAGGTGTCAACCATTTCAAATTTCACATGAAAACAGTGGGGTCCATGGAAATCAAGCGCTGTGTGGTGCACAGCTAAAAGAAGTTCTGTCTCTGTTTTTTTCATCTTTGAAGGACTGATTAACATTGGCATTAATCCACAATAACTAGCACAAGGACCAGATCACAGGTTTGTCCATTCATATTTAAACCATGTGTTGAAGCACGGAAGACAGGGGTTTCTTCTCCCATTCCTTCATGTCTAGGCTGGATAATTTACAAGGTGCAGATGATTTTCTTCAAATGCAAGAGATGCTGAATGATCTTTCTTCATTAAAACTTCTCCAGATCTGAGGTTCCAACTCTCTTCTCCAAATAAAGGAGTAAACTAAAAGCATGGGAAGAGGTGGAGGGAAAGGAGAGAGAAGTTACTTAGAAGGTTTTGCTGCAACAATATACCATAAGGTTTTTGTTAGATATCAAAGAAAATCTAAAAGCTAGGCTTAGGACGAAACCCAGTTGATGGGCTTCCCTGCCCGCCCCAAACCTCAGGGTTCTTGTGCAATGCCCAACTACTGATACATAAACCAGTCAAGAACATAATTATTATGCTTGATTATTCTACTAACCTTACCCTGCAAACCATCCTATTGACTGCAGAAAGACTGACTAATTTTTTGGGTATAAATTCAGTCACTTGAAACCTACATCAGAGAGGCCCAACACACTTCAAGGTGATGGACTCTGTATCCTGCATACTTCCACTTTTTTATGTTCCCCCAAAATCTTAAAATTTTGTGGATTTGTTTTAAGCAAACAACCTTTTGTAACTTCTCTTTCACAAAAACCCACATGAACACTCAGTGCAGAGTTTTTTCTATCCCTCAGCCAAAACAAACCTGGGTGGACCAAAGCAGAAGGGAAGGTGAAGGTATCTCGCCCCAATACCTCTGTTCACCTTAACAAATTCTGAATTGAATTTACTCACAACAGAGAAAGGGCCATAGAATTCTCTTACTTAAAATACATCTACTCTTTATTAAAGCAGAATTCTGCTTCATTTCTTTTTACACAGTAATATACCATGCATCAATAAATCCATACTAGAGTCCTTTATGAAATAGATTATTCAATGAGAAACTCAGCCTTTGGACGCTGAGATAGCGCTTAGTTTTTTCACTGCAAAGCTGTATCAAAATGCCAGCTTCCAAACCATCGTCAGTTCATCACAGTAATTTCTGACAGCACTGCTAGAATTTTAGAAGGCAAGTCCTACTTCATTACAATGCAAATGAGCCCCAGTGCACTCACAGGTCCTTTGAACACACCACATCTCTCTCAGGCTGTGATGTCTAAGAACAACAGAGAACATTCACAGGAAACAACCCAGCCTACATAACAGTCCATAGTATTTTTGCAAGTGTGGGCAGTTTTTTTTACGTCTAAAAAAAAGGGTCCACTCTTAGTGTTGATTAGTCTTTTCTAGGCATTCTTCAGCATAGCATCACATTCTTCCCATCAAAACAGACTATCAACACTGAAGTCAAAACAGTGTTTCCTGTCATGGGATGAACTTTAAAAAAGCTATAAACAATTCCAAAACAGAAGGGAAAAAACCCAACTCAAAACTCCCAAGTTTGAGGAACAAGACAAAGCAGACTGAAGTCTTCCTAAAAGCTGTCAGATTGAGGCCACACAGCACCATGAAAACAGAGTAATCACAAGTAATTTCCTTTTTGTCCCTCCCACCCACTGGCAAAGCAGCAGGAGTCAGCAGGAAAAAAACCAACCTACTTGCAGGATGAGCACACAGCACTGGAGTGATTTCAGTCTATAGCTACATTCAGTTATTTTGTGTGTTAGTGAAGATAAAATAATGGCTTTTAACAAGATACTGCAGAGCAAAGGAAAGCTGTTTGCACCGTTATATTCGGAGAACTCTTTTTCAAAATAAAACACTCCCTCATGTACTGTAAACTCTGGAACAATTAAGTCAGACTCAGATGAATAAGTCAATATTTTTCTTGGCACAGACCTGAGTCCAGGCATTCAATACTGCTGTTCTGATAACACTGAGAACTGCATAAAGTCAGTAATAATACAAATTAACTGAAGATATTGAGATGTAGTTCCCAGCCAGAGAGGAAGCTGACACACAGAAATGAGGGCTTCCATTCGCTGTCAGGGAGCAATTACTGCCAGTAACCAGGACCTGGTAAGTCTCTAGGGTTTGCTGTGCTTTCCCAAGAGAAGTCTGGGAAAAACAAAGTGAGCAGGGGAGACGGGAGAGGGCAGAAAGCATAGTGTTTTTGAGGCAAACAACCACCTGAGAGAAGGGCAGCTGATGGCACAACACTGCCCAGTTTCACACTAGATTTCAAAGCTGAGCTGCTGCTTTGCATAGGCCCAACCTTGTATTCTTTACTCAACCAAAGCTCCCAGTCAACTGAAAGGCAACTACAAGAGTAACTGTCTGCACTAGCTACACTGCTTCAAAGACCTTTAGGGTTTGCATTTACTGCAAGAGTCAGGAAAATGTCTACTGCTGCAAAAAAACCACCAAAAAACCTCCCCAGTGATATGTCCCAAACAGAAGAACCTAAAGAAGTGTTTACACACAAGGTGTTCTTCCTATATTCTGGAGGACCTCTGTCAGTTTGAACTTTTAGGTAACCCAGAGGCACATGTATAGCTTGTTTAATTACTACAACTGTATTTATTTGCCTTTTTATTCTAACCTGCCTGTCTTCATGGGTACAATATACACTGCTCAAATCCAAAAAGAAATTCCCACTCCCAGGGCATTGATTACTTATGATCAAGGACATCACTATATCTATTTGGCTGGCAGTAACTGATTTTGTACTAAAGCCACAAGGAGGAAGTGGGGAATAAAAGCAACACAACACAAATGGGAGTCTGCCAGGTTTGTTGCAAAATACACAGATTAATACTGAAAATCTTCTCCCCTCCTCCCAAAAATAAGAAATGCACAACAACCAATCAAGCAAGACCACATTCAGACTTGCTTGTGAGAAGATACAATGCTGAAGTTGCATCTGGTAAAAGCTTGGCCCATTATGTATAATTAAATTGTTTTGGAACAGTTTGTGCTATAGACTAGTAATTATTTCAGGCAGCAATATTAATTACACATCTTCCTGACACTATATCTTGTTCAACATATATAAGCATAAGTATTTTGAAAAATCTGTATTTTAAAGTGTATCAGTGGAGAAAAGTGTATCAGTGGAGCCACGTTGGTGGCTGCAACATTAGTCCATGTAGATGCAACCATGCTGTCTAGATGAGATTGAAAATTAGGCCTGAACTCCCTGTAAGACACCTCTCATAAGACAGCAGCTTTTCCTAAAGGCCATCTGCTTAGAAATTCAAGTGAATTCACTATCAGGCCTCAGATCAGAATTTACTGTATCTTTTTTGGGTACTGTTACTGGATGCAGAGTGACCCAGTCTCAGTCATCAGGAAAATGGCACTTGAACCTTCGTTTAGCATGCATTTAATACTTATAAGCAAGCCAGAGTCAATTTCCACAAGATTACCTGCATTCCCCTACAAGTTGAAAACATTATTTTTGCTCAGTCTTTTAGATCTAAATCATGCAGGAAAAGGCCTTGTAAAAGCGGGTGCAAGATACATGGCAAACTACTTCCAGGATCTGGCTTTGTCACAAACATGGTGCCTGGCTTACAACAGCCAGTGAATGTACGTGTCTCAGGTGCTCCAGATGCACCAAAATTGCACCAAACATACTCACCCCTCCTCAGACCTGCTGCTGAAAAGTTTTTTGAAATTATTATTATTATTATTACAGTGAAATTCAAAGGTGTTATTTCTTACCTGATAACTTGTAATTGCCAACATACACACAATTAGGAGGGGAGGTGCTTCCATGTGCTGACAAATGCCGTGGGAATTAACGAATACGGCACAGTTGTTATGCTGTTCCATACATCTAACGTGGGATCGTAGCAGTCCAATGTTTTGCACCTCTGAATGCCAAAGTAGCCTCCAACCACATACAATTTGTTTCCAGATGCCACTGCATGGCAGCTCATTCGCTTCGCTGTCACATCTCCCACCTTAGTCCACTGGTATGCCTCACTGTTGAATTTATAAGCAGAGCATGCAGAGAATTCCGTATCTCCACCCATAATAAAAATCTGGTTTCCCAGAACAGCTGCAGCTGTGTAGCGCCAGGGCTGGGGGCAGGTGGCTGGTACTGTCCATCTGTTTTCACACTGATCGTAGCACTGGACTTTGGGCAGCTTGTCATGGCTAACGCTGGTACCACCAAAAGCAAACAGCTTCAGCTTTGCACTGACTACAGCTGCATTGCTTACTCCCTCTCGCAGTGGGGCAACCATGGTCCATTTGTTGGTCACAGGGTCATACTGTTCTACTTGCTTTAAGGATACTGAAGGGGAAGCTGGAAGGCAACCAGTTGCTGCGGTGTGTCCTCCTACTACATACAAACAGTGCTTAAGTTCAGCAGAGCCATGGCCAAATCTAGCTACCAGCATGGGAGCAGCCTTGGACCACTCCTCATGAAGGGTGTCATACACCCACACATCTTTGGAGACTCCATTTTCTGATCCTCGTCCCCCAGTGATATACACTTTGCAGCCTATGGCACAAGCACTGAACTCTTTCCGCGGGCTTGGAATGTCAGCCTTTGGAATGATCTCCTTTGCCTTTTGATCCACCAAGTACAGCTTGTCACACATAAAGGTTTGGCCACCCAAAAGAAAAAGTGAGTGGCCAGTTTTTCGGGGTCTGGCACACAAGCTGGTGACCACTCCATCATTCTGTAAGATCTTCAACTTGCATCTTATTGATTCCTCTACAATCTCCTTACTTTTCCTTTGCTTGGTGATAAGTTCTTCCATGGCCACATTCTCCATAAGGTATATGGCTGGCAGGAGGGCCAGTCTCACTGTCTGCAGTAGTTCCGGCAGGTAACAGTGACGCTTACTCAGGTCATAGTTGACCCAGTTGATAGCAGATTCATATACCAGCCTCTCATCTTCAGTTTCTAATTCTTCACTGGATAGTAGCTGCACTACCATGTCTTTTGGCAGTTGGAGGAAGTCTTCGCTTTTACTGATACTCTGGAAGTTGCTAAGGCACATCCTCCAAGAGAGCTCATACAGCTTGGTACACTGATGAGCATCCGACAGCAGCAGCATACCAAGACAGTTGGTGGGATGAAGGTTTTTCTCCAGAAATTCTGCACAAGCATCCCGAATGTCCTGAAACTCCAGCATGTCACCAGCCTCCAGCAGTGACTCTGCATTTTCCTCATTGATGATAACTCTGGAGGAATACGCATAGTCCAGAAGAAGCTCCAGGACTTCTGGGTGAATTGAATTGTGAAAGTTGACCTCACTGTCCTGGCTCTCTTTCAGCCCTCCGCTGAACATTGCTTCGAAGTAGCGGCTACAAGCAGCTAGAACTGCTCTATGGCAGGGGAATGACCTGTTTCCAGCATGGAGAAGTACATCTGTAAAGAGACGCTGCTGACGCAGGAGGTTTAGGTGAGTAAGGACACTATCAGCATAGGATGACTTGTGGAACAAATATATGTTTATGGAGCCAGTACTGGCCCTAGACTTGCGATTTTCATGCATGCTGACCGACATTTTCTTTCACACCTACAAGCAAAGAAAAAATGTAATATAAATAAAAGTCAAAATCATTATTATTTTTACACATCAAAAAGTGTGTCTATTATTCACTATAGCATGGGGGAGAAAAAACCTTAATTTATAGCTGAGTGGACAGAGAACTACATCTACCTTTGGCATGTGTTTATTTTTTTGTAAGCTGAGATTCATAAATGACATAGTCTAAATTTGTTGCCCAAGAGCAGGTTTATCCTGGGAAACCTGATCTCCAACTTTCATAGCAATACAGTAAGCAAGTAAATTGGAGAAAGAAAATGAACCAGGACTGATTTTCTCACACTTCCCCAACCCAGACCAGCTGATTCATTACATACATACACATGCACACGCTTGAAACATTCTCCTGTACTGAATCATAGCAGGAAGAGCTACCAGACTGAATACCTAAGGAATGTCAAAAGCTGCACAGGGAACAAAAACCTACTAATCCCATTAGGAAGCTTCCCTTTGGTATAGTGATTCCATAAGCAACAGCACAAAATGAAAAAAAACCCCAAACTTTAAAATAAAACCCTGGTATCAACCATACACTTAGACTTGCGTAACTGTAAAAAAAAAATAAGACTAGTAAATTCTACGGATTCCACCTTTATTCCACAGAATTCAGTTGTTGCTTGCTATAGTGATATATAGCATATACATAGGCAGGGTCACCAGAAAAACACGTTTTGACTACTAGCCGAAGTCACATCACCTCTGAAGCCACCTGGAGAGTCAGGTTCTCAGAGCTTAAGCCATTAGTTCACTCTGAAGTTTTGAGGAGGCATAAAACAGAAGATATATCCTATCCTGCCTATTCCTAACATATAAAACACTACTCAGATCCTGTTTAGAGGTGAATTTTGCTGTTACTTGCCATGATATGCAGGTCTACATATATTTACAGCAGCAAGTTTCTAGATTTAACTAAGAGTCAAGTCAAAATAGTACAGAGTATAGGGAAATGGAGGAATATTTACAGCAATATAAAGCTGATGGCCAAAAAGCCATAGTGCAAATACTAGGAGATGAAACATACGGAAGTCAGTACAAACTGTGGCTGTGACTGGTACTGTAATAATCTCACTTCTCTCTCTTCAAACTGCAGAGAAAACTCAGAGAAAGCCAAGAACCAAACTTGCCTAATTACTATGCCATTTGCATGTCCAGAGAACCTTCTACTGCATCTTCAAATAAAGAACCGGCCAAAAGGTCTACCTGGAAAGCATGCAATGTCCAACTCAGAGCATGACCTAGGGCCACTTGTGAAGGTTTTAATGTGGATATACCTTGCTCTCACACAGAGATTTTCGTTTACTTGAGCATCTTTAAGCAGCATAGAACTGTAGAATTTCATTCCCACATTTCATGCTTCAAGATAATACAAGAGCTTTACAAGCCTCAAAAATAGCATTTTTTAACACATGTATTTTTCTAGATTCATATGAGCAGAAACATCAACAAAATCAAAACCACAAGTTTAATTTGGACAGCAGACTCCATTTCAGAACACGCAGTCGGTGTATATGGAACGTGCAACACCTGCAGTCTAACTGCAGCACAGCCAGTACGATCCTCCTCACTATCTGTGCTAATGTAATTGATTCACCATATTGAACAGCAAGTCTGTGACACACCTTTCCCCTCAGTTACAGTAAAAAAAAGCCCTTAAACCCAACTTAAAGTAAGGAATAAAGAGACACCTCACTGTAGAACTACCATAGCCCATTTCCTTTAATATGAAACACAATTTGCCTGATGAAACTTAACTGGGATTGAAAAGAGCAAGCAACACAGCCCAATATATGGAGCTCAATCCAAAGTCCTCCAAAAAAGAGAGGAGTCCTACACATCAGAGCTACAAGGCAGAGTATCTGTCTCACTCTACCATTCAAAAGCTTAGAAAGGGATCTTACCAGTGCTCCCTAGACCAACCTATTAAATGCACTAAGGACAGAACAACTTAAGGCAGCTGATATGTATTCAAAGCATAAACTCTTTTACAAGGAAAATTAAATGACCTTTAATGAAGTTGTATTGTCTGGCAAAAAAAAAACCCAGATGGGATTCAAAGATCTTGAGCACTAATCTCAGACTAAAATAACCCACTTAACCTATAGCCAAAAACAAGATACTGACCATTTACAGGTTGAAATCTCCTGGAACTGAAGGATTACAGAAAGGTCATGGCCTGAAATACTAGTATATAAGCAGTTTGAAGACACAAATAGGAAGCTGAACACTTTACTGTGAATTTTTTCAAACTTTTCCAGGTACTTTACTGTTTTAAATGCTGTTATGATACAACGCAAAGTATTCACTGGATCTCTACAGGCAGGTTTTCCTCACACTGAGGACTTACTCTTTCAAGGTTCCTCACCAGGGAGCAGGACGGGAGCTAAACATCCCACTGATCAGAGACAACAGAATAACCAGCATCTGAAAATGCCCACTGCCCCCCACTCTCCATTCCAATTAACTGAATGTGTATGTAGACATCACAGTGTAGGCATGTCAGGATCTCTATGAAAACACAGGTCCTCTTCTTTGCCCCCACAAATTGAGGGAATTCAGAGTACACTGAAAACTTTCTTTCATCATGCACACAGGGTTCAGAAATAGGGCAGGTAAAGTTCACATCAGAGGCTGCAAATGCAGACATTTAGGTCTTTCACCAGGCTGTGTACTCCCATGAGCATCGCTTGTTCAGCACCACTCAGAACGGGCCCATAACCACAACAAAATAGAGGTAAACATAAAAAAACCACCCTGCAGTTATGCATACAGTGGAGGCTAGTGAACTACAGACCACATGCAGAGGGGAGGAACAGATCACTGTCTGTTACTCAAAGCCCACCCACAGCAACAAATACCACTGTAAAAAAAAACTTAAAAATTTGTATAAAAACCCCTCTCAAACAGCTCCTGAATAAGGCACTCAGCATTTCACCCTACTATAACAGAAGACTTAGTCTCTTGGAGAGAAGTAGATTTCACATATGCTGGTCTTGAACTGTTCCTGCAAGATTGCTTTTATCATCGCAATGTCATCTATTGAGAGGAATTCAAAATATGCCAATTCACATTTAAGATAAGCTAACATATTTCCCCAAACAGAACAAAGATACATATCTATACACATCTTCTTCCTCCGCGGTGGTGCTGAGAAGAGTTAGCACATGGACAAGATGAACAAACACCCTTAGTAGCAATTACCATCATTCACTAACAGGCAGTGTTTCTGTAAACATCCTTTCTGAGTTTCTGGCAATTAGGTCAATCCAGAATCTTGTAAGAATATTAAAATGTAAAAATGACATCTCCAATTTCTCTGTTTGGTGTTGGAAATTATGCAAGCCTCCAATACTTCAGCAGAGGTAATTTACAGTCACTGATCAAGTGTTCATCTCGAATAATATTAGCCAATTCCCTTCAGGCATTTTTTCCTTAGAAACAGTATTTGTTTGTAAAAGACAAGAAGTGGTCAGTAAATTACAGATATAGATTTTTATCTAGGAACAGAGATAAACCAAGACTTTGATTTATAGTTACATTTCAAACAGGCTACTTGTCACAGCAGCCCAGTAGTAAACAGTACTTTAAGACTAAACAACAGACTCCTTGACCTATTAAACAGTGCTATAGCAAGCAGGTCTCAGCCTAAATCAAATGAAAAATTAAGTATTTTCAAATTACTGACACATCCCTGATGCACGCTCATTTTAAAACGACCGTGTAATTACACAGTGGTGGTTGCGTTTTTCTTTAGAATCAGTGAAACAGCTGAAAGAGAGGAAATCTACTAATCATCCCACTGATGTAACTAACACCGCTTTCAATTGCTAAATCTGCACCGATGCTATCAGTTCGGCAGAGGAAAACCGTGACACTGTATAAAGTCTTCAAACTCAGTGGCTGCCTAGGACCAGCAGCGAGATAGAAAGCAGAACACGCTGCTCCTGCTAGGAATGCACGACAGCTCACCACATGCAGACAAAGAAACGCAACTCTAAATTCCCCTCAGTTCGCTCCATCAAAACGCCTAAATAACTCCGTCTCTGAGAAGAAACTTGCGGAGCTTCTTGCCAGCCTAATATCAAAACCAGTGCGAGAAGCTGAAATGCATTTGGTTTCCTTTATACAGCAATAACCACGTGC
>VZTF01003252.1:800197-868056 GCA_013397755.1 Cnemophilus loriae
CCCGCCTCCCCTCCGCGCCCGGCGCTGCACCGCCTCGGCGGCACCAACTTACAGCAGCGGCTCCCGGGCGAGCGCAGAGGTCCCTGGGCGGCGCAGCGCCGCGCATGGGAGGGGAGCTGGGCTGTGCTGGTCCGGCGGTGCCGCGGAGACGCGGCGGGCGAGCGAGCGGCAGTGCCGGGAGCCGCGCAGCGCCGGGCGGAGCTGATGCCGCTGGCGGGAGGCGGGTCGCGGAAGGGGGGCGGGAGGTAGGGAAGAAGGACGGAAGGAAGGGGGAAAAGTAACTGCTGCTACTGCTGGCACGCCAGCCGCAGCTCTGCCCCGGCGGCGGAGCGGAGAAGGGGTATATGCGCTGGGGGGCGGGGGGAGCCTTTATACAAAGCCTGTGAGTGACAGGCAGGGGAGGGACGGCAGGACGAGGGCAGCGCGCTCGCAGTTGCTGTCCCGGCCAGCGGCAGGGAAGGTGTAGCGGGGGGTTGCGTCTCCCCGGGCGGGGGCTGCAGGATGCAGGGCTCATTCCTGCCCCGCCTGCCCTGCCCCGCACCCGACCGGGGCGGCGCGGGGGCCCCGCGGGGCCAGGCGGAGCAGCCACTCGCTGTACGAGCTCCTGCACCGCGCTCCGGGTGAACAAGGGGTACGCCCCGCTGCCCAGACACCGAAATAGCTGCGCGGGATGGGGAGAGCCGCGCGGACCGGAGGGGTCCCGGTCCTCGTGGCTTGTCCCGGTGGGTGGCGAAGACCGAGCAAGGCAGACGGTGGCGTACTCCTCCACGGCGCTGTGGGAGCCGCCGGGAGGGCGCGGAGGAGCCCGGGCATCGCGGGCTCTAAGCCCGCTGCCGGGCGCTGCTCCTCCCGCGGCGGCGGGACGGTGCTGCGGAGCTACCGCGGACCGTGCGGCCACTGCGATCTCGGGAGGCCTTCGCAAAGCTGCCGTTTCATAGCTGCCCAGTGGAGTGCTCCCTCAGCACAAAGGGAAGCCTGGCTTTAAATATTTCCCAATTAACAAAGTATGTGAAAAACGCATTTGTGTAAAAGGCCGATTTCAACAATAAATATCTTCTAGACATAACAACAGTGTTGACATAATGGTATTGTGTGGCTCTGCACAAGAAAAACACAAGTACCATACTAAACATTGCACATATTGCTAGTTTACCATTTGCTAATACCACTTAAAGCAATGGTATTAGTCTAAAGAGGCTCTAAGAAAGATAAGAACAATTACTCGCACCAGCAGGAAGCTTCTTGTTGAATATCATAGTTTGGAGAATTTGCTCATTCTTCATAATGAAACATCACCCAAACTTCTCCTGTTAAGAAAAAAAAATGCCCTGCAATCAATTTGCTAACATGCAGAGGGTTATTTATATTTGTATTTGTGTTGCTGGACTCCAGAGTCTGCAGATAAGCACACACTTAGTGTATAGCAGGACACATCTGTAATTCTAGACAGCCTGTGGGCATATGCAAGCCTGGAGAGCATGGCTGAACAGGGAGCAGATGAAAGAGTAATTTGTTTCATAGATTATTTCTTTTTACGATATTGTTTTTTTTACAACGTGAAGTATTGCAGGTTGCATGGTCTAAAAATGTTGCACATCTATATGTAATAAAATATGTTTCAAAGTTGTTTAGGTGTGAGAAGCTGTTGTAAATTGTAAACAACTTTGCACAAGGGGTATTCATGGACACCAATGTTCACTTGAATCATGTACCTGTAGACGATTTTGGATTAGACTGTGAATGTTCAACCTTTGTTGCACATTGTATTGTCCATGTTAAGAGTCCAGGTTTTTCCTTTCATTGTAACATAACCATAAAATGTCTTGATGCTATTTTCCCACATTTCCCCCCAACTAAACCTGCAGAGATTCCACTGAAATCCTGTCCATTACGGTGAATCTTCCACAGTCTGGTGTCAGCAAGTCAGATTATCTCATTCTGTGCAACTAAAAACACAGAGACACATTACTTCATACAGTGTCCGGACGAACTTTGAACAGGCATAGTTATCACTATGCGTGATAAACCAAAATGATAGAATAATGTTACGTATATATTGCTTAGCAACATCTGAACTATAGCTGTAAGGAATGGTCAGTGAAAAACGAGATCCACAGAGAGGACAACATACAAGACTTACATGGATGCCCACAGCGTGCTGATTTGGGCAGTACCCTGCATGAAAAAAATGGGGCAATAATCCTGTAAGCGAGCAACCAGATGAACTACTGATCTTCCTTTTTTTCCATTAAATGAGGAACCTGTTGAAGTTAATCAGGGCAGAATGATTGGATGAAGCTTTAAGTCATCTGTTGGGGAAACAAGTACACAGCCAGACAGATCCTTCTGTGTGCGTAAAGCAGTGGTACTGGTGAGACCAGAGAGAGAATGAGAAGAAAAAGGAGCTCCACAGTCCATGCTTACAAACCACAACAGTTGTTCTTTTGGATGTGCTCAAATGAGCTCTTATTTATGCTTAAGTGACAAAACACCCAAAGTGTTTCTTCTCCTTTCTGCACAGGAGTTAGAAGTAGGTAGGTTTGTCTGAATACGGTTTATAGCAAGTTTAAAGTAAGAATGCTTGTTTTGCTAGCAACGAAAAAACACTCAAGAAATTAACTTGGTCCAAGCAAATCTTTGGCCTGGTTTATGTTGGTCTGAGAACTAAGTCAGATCACAGTTAAGCACCATTCTGGTTAAGCCAGTTTTGTAGATGGGCCAATCTGTATTTTGACATTGCTGAAAACAAAGCTGGCCTAGCCTATTCCACTACATAGTTTAACATGCCCGCTGAACTAGTTGAAACATGTTTCTCCTACTATTAGTATGCCAGGATAGATAGAATCTTTGCAGTGTTGCTAAATATCATGATTTTATCACAAATCACAAGATAATTGGCTCTTTTCTCAAAGCCTCAGCTTCTAGAGTAATGTGAAATTGATAATCTCTTAGGGTTGGTTTTGTTCTTTGTTTGTTTGTTTGTTTGTTTTTAATAAGAAGTCTGAAAGAATTAATATGTCAATATAAACCCCTAAATATTTTCATCTTAATCTCTAGAATTAAGTGCCACATTTGACTCTGAAAACACTGGGGTAGGAAAATCTTTGTTCAACTCAAACCCAGCTTGCTAGCTATGCAGAGAACACTGCTGTTTTAAATAAATGATTTCACCTTGCTCTTTATTTAAATTGGTTTGGCTTCTGTGTTGAGACAGGTTCTTGGAACCTTGAATGTATAGCAAATTTTATCACATGGCTTTATTGACACTTAAATGTTTTGCAGGCATACCTGTGTAGCTAAAAGATCTCCCAGATTACCCTAGCAGCACCAGCAAGAGTTCTAACACTGGCAGAGCTGTACTGGTAAAATAATCCATTTACCAGAGCAGGTTATTTCATTTAGGAGATGGAAATATGTATTTTGTTTTGTTTTGCTAGTATCAGCTGCATCTGAACTAGCAGAGTTTGCCAGTACAGCTATCTTGGCAAGCCTTTTAAATGCAAACAGGCAGTATGTGCCTGCAGCACAGTCTGAGATCTCATTTTTAATGCTATTAAACAGCTGTGTCTTGGGCTTTTGCCTTGTTAGAGTCTTTTTAACCACATTATTTTGTTCAACTGCTAAATAAACAGCATGGGGTTAAATGTATTAGTGTAATTTATCTTCTTTCCTTTCTAATTTACACTTTGAATGAATTAATTAGAATTATTTAATTAACAATATACAATAGCAGTACCAGTGCCAGAGCTCTCTCAGGGGGATGGGGCCAGGAACACCCCTCAGTGACCCACACCTGCTTTTCTTATCATTTGCCTTTGATGTGCTTCTCCAGGCTGGCCTGCAAACAGAGATTCTGCATGGATACAGCACAATGCATTATAGTGCTTGTTAGTGCTTGAGACATACTAAAAGTGTTTGGGGAGGCCAACATTCAGTATTTCTTAGCAGCAGTTACACCAATTTGTCCACCAGTTCTGGGGGTGAGAAACTCCTCTTGGCCCGGTTCTCCCTTTCTCGTCTGTGTGTGTGTTTATTTTCAAAAGGATTACATTCAGTCAGGCTGGCCCTTAGGTGTCATTCCTTCATGTCATGACAGCTCAGACCAAAAAGAAGAGAAAATACCTGCTGCTGTCTAAACCAGCAGCACGAAGGGGCAAATATTGTTGTATGTGACACGTAACTGCTCCTCTCCAAAATATCAGTGTGATAAATTGTTGTGAGGTGTGAGTCCCTTGTCACTTTTAAAGTATATGAACACTAGCCCATTTGAAGTCGGTGAGTTATGCCATCATTTTATAGGAAAGAGAACAGGAAAAGTCAGGCCTTGGTTTCCATTCCATGAATATGTTTTGTACAAAAGATTTTCAGCAGGATCAGTTTGGGTGTAAATAATGTAATAAGTATGAATAATGTCTGGAGTGAGAAAGATTTCCTTTTGAGATTTCTTGATTCTTAGAAGAAACCCTTGTAAAGCCAGACTATTGCCTCTAGTCCAGAATCCATACTTCCAGCAGTATGTACTTACAAAGATAAGTAGTATTGAGAAAAAAAATATGTCTCAAGACTATAAGGAGAAGCCATCCACTTCTCTTTTGTATGTAATTCCTCTGTCCATCTTATCCTTTTCCATTTTGTCTTGCTCTCTTATTGCTCCTCAAAGTCTCCCCCATAAAAACATTTTTACCTATTCCATATTGTCTGTTCTCCGTCTTAACAAGAAAAGTGCTTCCTGTTCATAGAAGACAATGATGATGATGATGATGACCCACTTTTGAGCAGGTTTGATTAGTAAGGGGTCCCAATTACTACTGATGTGCACGGCCTTCCCAAAGATATGTGGATCAGCACAGGTCTGGGAATACCACTGCAAAGGGTGAGTGGTTGCTGCCACTTTTGCCATCACTCATGGTGACAATTTGGCAAAAGCCATATGTTCATTGTCAGGAGATTTCAGTTCCTTGTGCATATCTTTGCCGGCTATTCCCATCTCTTAACAGCGACTCCACACTGGGTCATTTTCTTGCCTCTGTACAGGAGCCATCTCCTCTAGTGCAGACTCCAGGCCTTGCAGCAGCTTCCTTTTCCTTCTCTCTTGCTAAGTAGCAGTGGCCCCCAGTGGTGACAGCTAAGCTGGCTCCTTATTTCAGGTTTTACCACACCGCACTGAGAGGCCTCCGTGCTGTAACAACCTTGTCATAAGAACTTATGAGTTTCCCACATCTTTCACTTCTGCAGGGACCACGGGCCAGTTTCTCGTGACCACCCCTTTTTCCCCCTCGAACTGGGCAACACCGATGAAGCTTTGAGAATAGGGGTATGTGTTGTATTACTCTCTCAGATGTTTAGTCTTTACGAAGGAACTATATAATTTAAACAGTTCAGCATGTCATCTAGGAACATGAATGATAAATGATGGGGACATTTTGCTTGTCTTCATCTTTTCTCTTAGTATTAAAAGCAGGAAGACAAAAATGTATTCATTCAAACAATTGCTTTGGCATTTTAAGGACAGTAATACACCTCTAAATAGCTATTCTTGCATTACTGACTAGCATTACACATTTTAATACAAGGTATTTAAGGACTTTTAATACTTAAGGACTATTTAAGAACTTCATTGAATGTATTTAAGGACAAGGATTTCTGACATTAGATGGAAATACATATATTCTTTTGGAGGTGCAACTTTGAGTCACTGAAGTCTGCAAACACAGACATGTATGTCTCAAAACAAAAAAACCCCGAAATATTTTACCCTGGGGACTCGTTTCACTGTTCCACTCATTAGATGATATTTTGCCCTCAAGTCAGAAAGGAACAAGCTTTTCACTTCTTCAGGCCTGCTGAAGAAGACAAGCCATACACAGACAGATGCCAGAGAAAAAGAAGGCAATGCATAGAGGCCGAAATGCCCTTACTCTGTCTCATACTTAGGTGAGAGAGCCTATCAGATTTATTCAGGTGAATAAGAGTAAACGTGAGAGAAAAACTTTTTTTGCTCCTTCTGTTTTTCAGCACCCAGGAGACTTCGAGTTAATTTGTCCTTATGTATATATATATATAGGTAGATCAGGATCTTAGGTATAAGTCCAGGTTGCTCACCTGTCAAAAGTCCATGCCTCAATGCTACTATCATCCGCTGTACCAAACTAAAATGAGAGCAAACAAACCTCCTGTAGTCATGCTTTCCATTATCATATAACTAGATCTAAGTTTTCACGCCATGAGGTTATGGGAAGTGGTCCACAGAATGAAAGAAAACTGTAAAGTGTATATTGTTTCCAATTTTAAAAGTTTGATGATAAGAATACATAAGAAATTAGGAAGCTTAACGTGATTTGTTGGAGACCACTGCATTAGGGAGAAGGAGAGTACAGAATTCTCTGATTTTAGTGGATTTAGGACAGATCCGGACAAGTATTTTAAAGCAAGCTTGTTTGTGTAAGTATGGCTTTATTAATTTTCCTACTCAGGAATTCACCACAAACATCTGGAACAGCATTATTAGTAGTTTTGAGGCCACATTAATTCTGGATGTTCTTAAATAGCATTTTTACAGATACTTCAGAATACTTAAGAAAGGAACACTTTTGAAGGCTCTTGGCAGAACATGAAAAGGTTGAAACAGACTCACTTACCTAGTTTTAATCTGTGAAGTTTGATGGTTGTGAGGACTAAGTAATCTGATTCTAAACTTTTTAACCAAATTAAATGTGTCCTATGGAGTTGGTATTTCTGTGGTTTAGATCAAACTTTTGAACATGTTGCCTACAGCAGGGGTTGTTTCTCAGGCATTAAATGCACAATTAGCCTCACTATTCTCATCAGGCTGTGTCTGTTTAATGAGAAGTACTTAAAAGGACACATTTGCTTGTTTCAAAAGACTTGTTTATGTACTTTGGCACTTTATTGTTCTCATGTACAAAGGAAACCAGTGAATTGGATTCTGCCACAGAGCCCATGTATTATACAAAGGTTTAAAATCCTTCATGGTGGTGGTTTGAATTATTTTATCTTTTTTTATGACCAAGCCTTTGTAGAAAATTAATTCACTGTTGGTGCAGTGTGATGAATTTAGGTCTGCAGCAAAACCTTTTTTTAAAAATAAAAGTGAGTTTTTGAGTGAAGAAATATCACATTATAATAGGCAAAACCTTGCAAATTAGATGTTCAACAGCATGAGGAAACCAGATTTCTGTATTCCAAAAAGGTCTATTACTCCTCTTCTCTAAATGTTAATTTGGATGATCTAGTTATGCCCAAGTCAGAGGGCTTAAACTTGGAAGAATGTGTAGTGTGGGCAAAGCTTCAAAAGTCTCTTAATACAGTCAGTGTGGCATTTACTCTGGTTATTGATTTGTGTCTTCAAAGCTCTGCCTTATTTTAGGCTTATGGAGTTTAATTAGACATCTGATTGCAGCTGAAAGTAGTAGAAATGAAGCTGTTGATGCTTTATGAGAGCTAAACATTTTCTGGTGTTTTTCCCAGTCTCCAGGACATGTCTGAACATGTTTTTATTTTCCTACCTAAAGAGTCACTTGGCATGTCAGCATATGTATATTTTGGCTTAAAGAAAATACAGTAGTTTGGAAATACAAAAGACAGCTTCTATCTTCTGTAACAAGTCTTGTGTGTTAAGATGTAAAAGAGGTAATACATAAAATTAAAAAGAACATGAAGTGCATAGTTGGAAGATAGCTGACTGATCACTTGTGCTTACTTAAGGAAAGCTATTTAAGGTTTCAGCTAACAAGCAATTTCCTTTTCAGAATCTGCTTTCATCTATATGTGAACTTAAGAATTTTGCTCAAATAGAATAACAAAGCCCAATGACTCTCACATCGAAATAATTGATTGGAAGAATCTCAGATTTTCCTTAAAGGCCTTACGCAGATTAAGCTGTGGAAGCAATCTTATCCTGTGATGGCTAAAATAATAGAAGATTTCCACTCATACATTCTCTAGACATCTCTGAAATTCATTGCTTATTGTAATAAACCACACAAATCATAAGTATTCTGCATAGAAAAATATTTGGAAGTTTTGTCATATTACAGTAAACAGATGGGAGTAGAGGCTGACAGCCTTGAGACAGTGGTACACACACAGCAGTTGTCAAATACGTGTAAATGAATTTAGTATTTCAAAAGTAATAGTTCACCAAAATATCTAGGCAGATATCTCCAGTGCTTAGTAGCTTGTGTCACATGCCAATACATTTATAGTACATGTGCACACACACATGGAGCCTACTGTAGGCACAAGCCCAGCCAGAACTTGTGTTTGTACACGTGTAGTCACATTTTCTTATTTCGAAGCAAAAAATATAGAGAAATTCGTGGATGACCAATTGTATGAAAATTCACCTGATTTGGAAATCTGACATCAAAATTATCTCAAGCAAACTTTACATGATCATTGCTCATATGAATATTGGAAATAACTGAAAATCTCAATAAGCATTAATAGAACTACCAGAATGTAATGCAAATGAAAGCTGCATTCATATGCAAACAGAATCCTAAGATTGATCTAGATTATCGCCCAAGTTCCTATGACTAAGATAGTTTGGAAAAACCCTCTATTTCTCTTCTGCTTTTGAAGAAGCTTTCTATTTGCTGGGGGTCTGTGAGATTCCATTCTGTTAAATGGGGAAAAATCTTAGAGGTATAAAATGTCTGACAAAAATTTTAAATGGTTTCATCAGATACCATTGATCTTCCCAGATCATAGGCAGACTAAAAGAAAAAAATAGATTTAAGAAAAGACCTCCAACAACTTAGAATTCTCCTTTATGATTGACACAGCAGATTTCATTTAGTTTTTATAAAATTAATAAATAGAATTATTATATGTTGCTTCTCTGAGCAGTGTAGTGAAGATGTGTTTCTTCAAAAGAGTTGGGTTGCCTGAGAGCAAAACAGGTTTAAATTTTCTAGACTTCCTCCATCTCATTTCCCAACAAATAGCATTAATGTGTGAACTTCTAGAACATGCAGTAAGTAATGTGATGTGGTTTAGCTTTTTCATGCTAATGCACCTTAATAAACAGACTGTAGAAATGAAAATACATTTAAAACACAGGACTCCCAGCCCATCCAAATACAAAGCATAAAATTTTGTCCGTGATCTTTAGAATAAATTTAAACAAGGAGCAATCTTTAGACATCTTGTCAAATTTTTCCTTTTAGTGTAGTCTAAATGTTTTTATATTTCAACCTATCCTAATATATTCCTGTCTGAGAAATTAGCTCAAAAAAAAGAAAAAATCCAGTCCATTGTTTAAGGAGCCAAAAGAAAAAGATATGTTAATCATTTATTACTTCAACAAGGCTTATAAGAAGAGGAAGTCTCTTTAAACCTTCGTTCTTCTTCCACTCTTAGTTACAGCACCTATTACTGTGGAATTAGCATCATCTTCAACTGTGTACTTGCTAGGTATAATGATTTAGACCCTTCTTTTTAAACTGTGGTATTTGTAAGATCTGGGCTGAGTTCTGCAGCCATTTCTCCCCACTCTCCCAGGCAGATGCCTGCTCCAAGTCAGCACCTCTGCAGGCAGGGCAGGACACGAACATCCTCCCTGCCTGACTAGGAGACAAGCATATGGCACCAGGCAAGGCAAGAAACTGCCCAAAGCTCATGAGAAAGGACATTAAACTCATTGTTTAGTCAATCCATTATCATGAACAAACTTAGACATCTGAAAAAGGAATGAGTACATCCTGGCTTTGTTGAAGATAGTAGACGGATGATTTGAGACATAGTTTTGTCTCCCTAATTATTATAGAGTTAGGCAATAATGCTTAGTGAAACAGACATGCATTTATATTACCTAGGCTCACAAATATAAAACAATCTCCACCCTTCCCTCTTTAAATACATTCCTTTCCCCTTTTTTTATTATTTATGGAACAATTACTTATTCTTTATAGATAAACACATTCCTAAGGAATTCTTTACAATGGCCTTTTTCCTTCCTTTTCTGCATATCTTCCTCTTTGCACAATTCCTGTTTTGCCCAATCTTCGCACAGTGCAATTGTGCTCCTTAACTGCTAAAAACGTACATTTCTCTTAGCTGCCCTCCTAGCTTAGCAGTATTTGTCCATAAAGGTAAAAGGAGCTGCAGAGAGAGAAGCCTGCCAATTTGCACAGCCAAAATACACTCAGTCACACCCTGGTAATGGAAGGATTCTGGAAGGATTGCACAGATTCCACCCTGATAGGTTTTGGTACCACATGCCCTATCTGATCCACTTATTTCAGTAAATCCCACAACCATGTAAAGATAGGTCTGACCTGTTAATGCCTGCAGGCATAGTTATCCACTCTACCCTGATCTGAACCAACAGATTAACCCAAAGTTTCTGAAGTACATTTTTTCAACATTATTTATTTAAGACTAAAACCCAGCTCCTGTGAAGTCAGAGAGAATTTGCCAGTGAATATCAACGCCTCTGCTATTTTATTCTTTGGCTTCCTGAGCAGGAACTGCCAATCATACCATATTACAGTCATTTTATTAGGCATCCAATTGTGCTTTCATGGAGTAGAGACAAGTTAGTATTTGCCCTTGCTGGCTACAGAATTAGGCGCCTTCAGCAAACCACCACATTCTCTACATGTTTCTTTTCCTGGAAGACACAACTCTAAACTTCAAACCATTCTGCCTTATGAAGGGAAAAAACCCCAGATTGTACCATGTATATATAGTATCAAACTCCTATCTGCAAGCCTATTTCCTGACATTTTTCCCTCCTTTCAGGACCTAAGTGTTTTCCTATTTCTTTCTGAATAGCAAAGCCTGTAAAATAGACATTGGAAGATTTGAAGTTATATAGTTTTGCAGAACGAGAACAAAGAGTCAAGGAAACATAAGATAATATATAGATCTAAATCTCATTTTTCATCAGAAAATCAACTTGAGCTTTATAAAAATGTGTAATTATGACTTCAGACTCTTTGTCTAGAGGTGTTTATTTCTGACTGAGGCATCTTTTTGTGCAATTATTCTTAAAAACAATAAATCTACATATAACAAAACATATGTCTAATACTATTAGGCAATCTTCTTAAAATATTGGCATGTTGGCATAGTAACTCTTGGCAGAACTGAAAGCAGCAGACAGATATGGCTTAAACTGTCTTCCTCTCTTTGTTTCCTTTTCTCCAGTTTCAGCTACAGCCAAGGCAAAAAGCCACCTCCAAGCTTCTTTTAACATTCAATAGCCCTTGGGGAGGGAAAGCAGAAAAATGGCAGTACACATGTGCATAAGGAACACAAAATGGGAGTAACACAAGAGTCCTCCACCCAGGGGATTACTTTAAAGCCATTTTGCACTGTCAGCTCTAAGCACGATGTGCCATTTGACTGCACATTCCCCCTATTTACACTGTTGACTTGAACAAAGCTGGCTTTCTAAGCACTCTTCAGCTGACCAAACAGAGTGCTGAAATTAATAATAAAAGGCATTATAAATTAGTACAGTCTAGATTTGATACCAGTTATTCATAGCAGTACTATGAAGAACATTTACACAAAGCATTCAGGTCATACAAATACTAAGGACCAAAAGAAGCAGGAGCTAAATAACATGATCTGACCACTTCTGACAAATTAAACTGCAAACACGATACACAAGCCTTAGAGCTCATTGAACAAAAGAGATTACTTACAGATTGCCCAAAAAAAAGCAACATCTGTTACTTGGGTCTATACAAAGAAAATATTACTGTTTAACTGCAATCAAAACCATTCTGCAGCTCTTAAAATCCACAGTTCAATTTAAATGTATTGTTTGGGGTTTTTTTGAAACTTGATATTTTGTAAGGTTTTCTTTATCGCTTAAAAAAAATGCTTTCCTCCAAAATATTTCACAATAAATCTTGAAATTCTTTTCAACAGGTCTAAGTACACTGAGCAATACTGCTTACAAAAGCCTTTTAGTTACATTGTGGTAGCTCTTTGGATTGTGAGTCCATGTTTAGACATATTTTCTTTAAGACTTTCCATTTTCACATCTTTCAGATCTGAACTTTCAGGCTCTACACTGTACTTTTAAAATGTTATAATAAATTAAATATTCACAGTAAAGATAATGGACTCAGGGAGGTGTGTGTATCAATAAATATATTGAATATATATTAAAGGATCAATTATTCATTTTATGAATACATAGAAAGTTTAAAATATTTCAAATCTAAAGTCTTTCTTATAAACAAAGCACTTTAAATATAAACTCCATAAATTACATCGAATTTACTTTGCACTTACCCATTAAGTGCTTAATTAAAGTTAATTTTGAGAGCTGAGATTCCTATGATGACTAAAGTATATGAGATTATTTTCTCTGTTACGGCAAAATCATAAACTATTGCGTGGAAAGGGTCTTTCGAGGTCTCCTAGTCTAACCTCTTGCTCAAAGGAGGCTTATTTTTGCATTTAAATCAGGTTGCCTATGGCCCTTTTGAAAATCTCCAGACAAACTTTGAAAAACCTTCAAGAATGGAGAATATTAACTTCCCTTAACCCACTGATGATCTTGCTTATACCACCCAGGATGCCATTCACCATCATTGCTGTGAGGTCATGCTGCTAATCAGGTTCAACCTGCTGTTCACCAAGAGGCCCAGCCCTTTTCTGCAAAGCTGGTCCTGTGGCAGTCAGTGCCCAGCTTGTACCAGTGCATGGGGGTTTTCTGCCTCAAGTGCAGGACTTTACACTTGTTGAACTTGTTTCTGCTTGTTCCATGGTTGCAAGGTTCCAGGGGTTTGTTTATCTCCATCTCATTTAAGTATTTTCTAACTTGACCCTCCTCTGAACTATTACAATAGTATACAACAGAACAGAATAGAAGAGCCTAGTTCTGTTGAAAGGGACCTACAATGATCACCCAGTCCAACTGCCTGACTGAGGCCAACCAGAAGTGAAAGCAGGTTATTAAGGGCATTGTTCAAATGTGTCTTAAACACTGTGACATGCTCAAGGCATTGACCACTTCTCCAGGAAGCCCGTTCCAGTGTTTGATTGCCCTCTCAGTAAAGATATGCTTCCTAATGCCCAGTTTGACCCTCCCCTGGCACAGCTTTGCACCATTCCCACTCATTCCGTCTCTGGATCCCAGGGAGAAGAGATAGGCATCTCCTCTCACTTCCCTTGCTCAGGAGTAGACAGCAATGAGGTCACCCCTCAGCCTCCTTTTCTCCAAACTAGAGAAGCTCACAATCCTTAGTGGCTTCTCACAGGACACATCTCCCAGAACTCTTGCCAGCTTTGTTGCCCTCCTCGGGGTGCATTCAAGGACTGTCACATCCCTCTTCTCTGATTCTATGCTTTTTAAATCACGGGGCCCAGAACTGCACTCAACACTCCAGAAGAGCTTGCACCAACGCTGAATACAGCGATGATCACCTCTCTTGCACTGGCAGTGCAGTGTTTTATGCATCCTGGGATGCTGTTTGCCTGCTGGGCTGTCAGGGCTCACTGCTGACTCACACTAAGCTGCTGCCGACCAGCACCCCACATCACTCTCTGCAGGGCTGCTCTCCTGCCACTCTGTTTCCAGCTTATAGTTGTGTCCAGTCGTTGCCTGTCCCAGGTACAGAACCCAGCATTTGTTCTTGAATTTCATGCCCTTGATGGTTGCCAAATGCTCTATTCAGATCCTTCTGCAAGGTCTCTCATCACTCAAGAGAGTCAAAAGCACCTTCCAGTTTAGTATCACCAGCATAATAATGGTGCATTCATCTCCTGCATCCAGATCACTGATAAAAAGATCAAACAGAACTGGCGGACCTGTAAGGCTTAGCAGGAGATTCTGCTAGTAAAGACTGAAATAAGTAAAGCATTAGGTACCTCAGCATCTTTCATGCCCTTCATTAGTAGATCACCTACCTGATTCACCACCAGGTCTGTGATTTCCCTGGTCTTCTTTTTGCTGCCAGTACACCTGCAGAAGCCCTTCTCATTGCACCTCACAGGCCTTGTATATTTCAATACCCACCAAACTTTGGTATTGTTAATTTCATCCTTGCATCCCCATATGGTGTTTCTATTCTTGGTAGTATATCCCATCTTCTGCTTTTCATACACTTCTTTCTTGTGTTTGAGCTCAGTCAGATGACTCTATTTGACCACACTAGTTTCCTGTGGTGCCTGCTGTATGTCTTGAATATTGGGGTGATGTCAGTGGCCAATAAAGATTGAGTCAAAGCAGATTGTGTCCACAGGGATGGACAAATTTCAAAAAAATTATTCCAGTTTGGACATTGGGAGCATTCTAATATTTTAGCTTAAAATTACTTTTTTCCTGATGAAACCACTTCATGTCTCTCATATCTGAATTATACATTAAGGCTGAGACATGCTATCCCTCGCTGGCAGGGCTGTAGACTATGAATAAATCCATATGTGACAGTTTGCTTGTTACTGTAATGAAACGGTTGACAGGAACATTGGATCTTGAACTTCAATGTCAGGCCTATTTCTCTACACCATGGTTTTCTTTTGCCTTCATCAATCTTGTTACTGAATGAAGCATGTATACCCACTCTGTTCATCACAAAATTAGAAAAGGAGATACAAATCCAGTGAGAATTCTAAAAACCAAGAGCTTGATGTTGAACCTGAATTCAAAGATGCCTGACTGGAGGGATAGATGGAGAATATACATGAAAAAGTAATCTGAGCACAGAATCCCGTGTCTACTGAAGCCTAAAATTATAGGGATTTAGAATATTTTAAAATAAAGAGCTGAAAAAGTTGAGAGCAGAAATGGTTCAAGAATGAATAAGAATTTCAGTTGAATCAGAGCTGAATCAAGGAAGAAGCCTGGCAGTGCTGTAGGGATTGGGAAAGGTCAGTGACACACAAGCAAACTGTAAGGAAGATAGGTTTAGAAATCAGGTCAGACTCAAGGATGGCTTCAAGATTTCACTTGAATGAACTGCAGAAGATCATTAAGCAAATTATTGCATTTGCTGGTGTCCTCTTACAAAGTTTAACAAAACAAAACATATTTCATAGCTGCCAAACCAGCATCCCTGCAGGCTTTTGCTCCCTTTCAATAAAAGTTAATGGAAGGAGGGATGCACTAGTGGTGTTCTGGTCGACACCTGTCAAGTCTGGCCTCAATGCACTTGCTTTAAAACAACCTGTAACATATTTGGAAATACACATGTAGAGGATTTATTTGTTTGAGGAGATATTGCAGAGTAAAAAGAAAAAAAGAATATCAACTAAAGAAACTGTAAGAGATTGACATTGACAGCTCTTGTACATGTAAATGTAATAATCATGTAAAAAGATATGGAACAAAGGATTATAGCAAATGCAGAATGTCATGTAAACAAAGCTCAATGTGCTCAACAGAAATGGCAACGGTAAATGAAAGAGAGTTCCAACTGCCATTTTTGAAACAGCAGTGATGTTTCAGGGTGAAAATAGTAAAAGCCTTAGACAAAGAAAAGGTATAGAGGAGAGAACAGCTCAGTTACCTGCTTTTCAGAGTTGTTTGGCAATTAACAATGGAAAAAGCAAGGTAAGCATGATTCAGTGGAATCCCTTTTCCACTTGATAGAAGTTCAGTTCACCTTACTTGAAAATGTCATGTAAGACTGTAAAAACAGACACTTTGCAGCTAGCTTTTATGCAAAGATGTTGTCCTAATGAGAAAATGTGAAAGGCTGAAGAATAGATGTAAAAGAACAATAGTTTCATAGACCTGTAAATCTAACAGAACACAGTCCTAGAGAAGAAATAAACAACTCTTAGATCAAAGGCTTCATAGATCACCTTCACTGGAGGAATAAGTAGAAATTTATTAGTCGCTTTTTTTTCCCCTTTTCTGTTCTTTTTTTGAAGCCAGCTCACAGTAAGTATACAGTTTAATGTCAGCTTAAATTACATCTACAGTTTTCTGACAGATTCATTTGCTTTTTCAGGTTTATGTCTAACACACTGACAGTTTCTAATCGATAGGAGACAATTCCCTTTGAGAGTTATTAAAATATACCTTGCATTTAAATGCAATAAAAAGCATGACTGAACAGGCCTCTGTTCCTCATAACACATAAATACCACATCTGGCCCATAAAAAACATGCATTATACAAAGGTTGTATGAATGCCAGATACATATTATTACATGGAACTGTTTTATCCATCTAGCCTAATTTGCAGATGTTTTATTACTTGTAGACAAGAGTATTGTCAAAACTGTTGCTGGAAGTCCATTTATTTCAAGAGGGCAAGGGACAGGAATAGCAAGTTAAGCTACAGGAAATGTTTGTGATACAGTTAATGGCAAATCATGTGACTGAATCATCAGTGCTATCATGTTTAAAGACATGCACTTAAAAATTCAATTTCAGACTAAGATTTCACTTGACTGCATTTTAAATATGCACTTACTTATTCTTCCAGCAGTAAATGACACATAATTGTAGGTAATATTTACAAAAAACAGAGCAAGAAACTAATGAAAATGAAATGGAAACCATTAGTACAAAAATTGCTGGTAACCGTATCCATATCCAAAAACATATCAAGCAGTTAGCTAAAAATTCTGAAGACATTGAAAACTAATATCCTTTAATTCCTCCAATTTGGAATTGGGCTGT
The DNA here is from genome assembly GCA_013397755.1 of Cnemophilus loriae. Taxonomy (NCBI): domain Eukaryota; kingdom Metazoa; phylum Chordata; class Aves; order Passeriformes; family Corvidae; genus Cnemophilus; species Cnemophilus loriae. Next base: position 816,819 of record VZTF01003252.1, read on the forward strand.
GGGATTCTTCTCGGGTTTTGCGGGGGGAGGGGAGGGAGTTTGTTGGTTTGGTTTTTTTTTAATCTGTAAAGAACAGAAATATATTTTCGATTATATTTGAAATTAGAGTGACAGTTCTCAAAGAACCATATAGCATCTGAAAAGATTTTTTGGGTCCCTCACAAAAGCCAAGTTTCTAGTGCAATAGTAAAAGGATGAAGTAGAGGAGGGGATGAAAACGCATGTAGGTGAGCACATAAAGGAAAGGAAAAGCAGCAGACACTATGTCATAAAAATGGTGTTTCACCAAGATGTCCGAAGAGACATGACACAGAAGACTTTAAGCACAGCAAAGCAGAAATGAAGAATTGAAAGAATGCCACTAAAAAAGAGGTACTAACATATAGGTTGGGCAGTAACCACTAGTTTTCCTTATAATGAAAGTACATTTTATTAAATGCAGGATTTAGTTTAATGAAATACAAGACATGCAGAGATGTGAAGGTTACCAAGTGAAAACACATTTTTAGAATAGTTGATGTATCAGTGTGACACTTCTGATTTTATCCTTGAAAACAAACAAACACAAAAGCAAGAATCTTAGAATGACTATAGTAAATATATTTCACAATCCTATTCAAAATGGCATCATAACATCATCTCATAACTTCTGTTTCTAAAAAGTAACATTAATCTCAGGGTCTTTTCTGTCCTGTAATATTTCCTATACTGGCACTGAAAACCTAGAAGTTCCTCTGCTCAATTCATTGTGAGTCCTGTTTCAAATTACATACTACTTCTCACACCCTGCCTTCTTTTTTAGGAAGTCCCAAGCAGGAGCACACCCACTTTAAAAAAACCCCCAGACACTTCAGGTGAAGGGAGGCAGACCTAATAGGGTCTCAGGGAAACCTGGAGGCTACAGTCTAGGGTTGACTTCACAGTCAAATGATTAATTTGTTTACCTTTCTTCAAATTTACTAACCAACAACATTTAAAACAGGGTTACACTATATCCAGTAAAAACCTAGAAAACATTTCCAAGTTTTTTGAGATACATAACGGCTGGGAGGGTATAATTAATTTCAGTCCTATGAATACCCTGACCCTGTACCTTGTATTTACCTGAAACCAACAAAGACTACAAAAATGTCCCAAGGTTTAGACAGGACTCAAAAAATGGGAAAACATTCATCATTCTGTCCATGAAAAATATGGTGGTTGATCCACCATCACTGATAATTCCTCAGAAGTTGAGCTAAGATGATGATCAATAATTTACCCTACTTCTCAAGTTAAGACCTGTCCTGCTGCAGCCATCAGTTCTCTTCTCTACAGACAGCTCCAATGACTGTCTGATTGATTAGCATTTCAGCAGGCCCCCTAAACCAGTCAGAAAACTTGGGGCTTAATGTACTGCCAACTACAAGACAAGGAGACTTAGAGTTACAGATTGAGTAGCCTAGCACAGCAGATTATCCTTGGTAAACACAAAGCTGGCTATTCACTTGCCTTGCTGTGAATAGCCAGCTGAATGGCTTTTCAGTGTAGTTTTGTGACCAAAAGCCAGAAGACTTTTTACATCCCATGTCTAAAGGTTTAAGTATAATGATTGAGAGAGCTGTGACAAGACTAAGGAGTTAATTAATATTTCTCACCGTATCTAACAGCCTAATTGCCATTGCATTTCTCTTAGAAACTCTTTGTACTGTTATTGTAAACAGAAAGCAATCTGGACCAAAAGCATACCTGATTCTGCTTGTACAATGGATTGCTCAAGAAGGACAGAGTACACAGAAATATTCTGTGTACAAACACTGGCAAGAAGAGAGAGACGATACACTTGTGCAATGCTGGAAAGGAAGGAAAATATCCTGTACACTCCCTGCAATGTTTCTGGGTTGGAAACATAAGTGAATTTTTCCTTTTTGGATCCCACAAAGAAGGCCTGGTTAAATCAATCTTGAGACTCTGCATGACTCCTGCTATTGAAAATAAAAACAACTCAGACTATCTGCACTGCTAAATATCCTGACACCTCTAGGGATCAAATCTGTCACTTAGAATATGTCTATAATGTACCCAACAGAATGAAAATTAAAATTGACTGATTACAGCCGTATAAACACATACCAAAAAAAAAAATTCGAAACAAGACACTTACATCACAAGACTTACACATTTATGCTCAACTCATTTTTTTCTCCAAACCTAAGAACATAAAGATAATAAATACTACTAGTAGTGTTTACATCAGGAGGTCTCCAAACGCTTTGCAAAGGAGACACAGCTCTCTAAATGTAACATGCTAGCCAAAATCATGCTAACTAAGTCAGAGACAGAACAATGACAAGCTAAATCAGAACAGATGCAAATTATATGGCAGGTAGAACTGGCCTCATCCTCAACCTTTAGAGTAATGCATTCACCTGTGTTCTACTATCAGTTTTTATTGAAAGCATCTGCAAGCTCTCACTGCAACACTCCATTGTCCAGGAGAAAGACAAGTGTTGTTAAAAACAAAACAGTATCCTCAAAGTTTTCCTCTCTGGAGATTTTTTAATATACTGTTACCTATATTATTGTCTAAAACATAGGGTATTCCTTTTCCAGGTCTCATGAAGTCCAAGGAAAAAAAGGATATACATTTATCTTTGATTTTCTGGTCTAGAAAATGCATCTGCCTTGTATGTACTCTGGGTCCTGTTTGCATACATGCTGTAATCCTAACACATGTTCTTGTTTCATTTTATGAGGACCAGTGGAAGAGTTTGTATGCACTGGCTTCTTTACTGCTCCATAAAGAATGACTCTTCCGTAATCAAAGTTCATGTTGAGAATGAAATGAGCCTAAGGAGGATAATTTATATCTTCTTCCTCCATATTCCGCCATCCATGCCCTCCTGCATCAAGAAGACTCTACTTGACACTGCAAAAAAAAGGGGGTTGGATTATTTTCTTCTTAACAGACGGCATGCAGCTTGCTCCTTTTGAGAATCATAATGCTGTATTAAAATAATAAAAAATCAGTAACAAGTTGCCAGCAGTGAACAATGCACTAGATCTAGTTTGGCAATATACTAGAACACATTACTGGTCAGCAACACTATCTGACCTTTCGGACCTAAAGATACCAAATTATAGAATCATAGAATGGTTGGGGCTGGAAGGGGCCTCAAAGATCATCTAGTTCCATCCTCCCCCCCAACACCTCCCACTAGATCAGGTTGCCCAGAGCTCCATCCAACCTGGCCTTGAACACTTCCAGGGATGGGGGCATCCACAACTTGTTCAGGCAACCTGTTCCAGTGCCTCAATACCCTCATAATGAAGAATTTCTTTCTAATGTATAATCTAAACCTAGCCTCTGTCATCTTACAGCTATTTCCCCTTGTCCTATCACTACATGCCCTTGTAAAAAGTCCCTCTCCACCTCTCTTGTAGGCCCCTTTATGTACTGGATGGTGTTCTAAGGTCTCCCAAGAGCCTTCTCTTCTCCAGGCTGAACAACGCCAACTCTCTCAGTTTGTCTTCATAGTAGAAGTGTTCCTGCCTTGTGATCATCTCCACGGCCCTCATCTGGACTAACTCCAACAAGCTCATGCCTTTTTTGTGCTGGAGGCCCCAGTGCCCCAGATAGAGTCTCAACAGAGCAGAGCAGAGGGGCAGAATCCCCTCCCTGGCCCTGCTGCCCACGCTGCTTTGGATGCAGTCCAGGACATGTTTGGCTTTCTGAGCTGTGAGAGCATATTGCTGGGTCACGTACAGCCTCTCACCCACCAGCATGCCCAAGTCTTTTGGCTCAAATCTACTATCAATTCATTCTCTACCCAGCCAGTACTCGTGCTTGGGATTACCAGATGCAGGACCTTGCATTTGACCTTGCTGAACTTCACGAGATTTACACGGACCCAGCTCTCAAGACCAACAAGGTCCCTCTGGATGGCATCCCCGCCCTGCAGTATATCAACTGCATCACATAGCTTGGTGTTGTTGGCAGCCTTGCTGAGATTGCACTCAATCTCACTGTCCACATAACCAACAAATATTTTAAACAGGGACAGTCACAATACTAACCCCTGAGGAATTCCACACATCACTGGTCTCCACTTGGACACTGAGCCATAGACTGCAACCCTTTGAGTGTGACCATCCAGCCAATTCTTTATCCACCGAGTGATCCACCCATCCAATCTACACCTCCCCAGTTTAGAGACAAAGATGTCGTGGAGGACACAGTCCTTTACAACAGAAAGAGCAACACAAGCACCCCATTTTTGGAGCACTTCTGCCTTTTACCTTTTACTAACCCTTTTCTTGCTAGGTGATCTTACTGCCCTTGAGCCAGAACTTGAGGTATGGAACTTCACCTCACTGGAAAAACTGGAGCACTGAGTGACACATGCACTGTTTTTTGTTCTTTTCTTTTGCTCTCCTACAAAACTTACTTCTCTTACAGGACAACACAACTGCAGTCATAGCTTTGTTCCATGTCCAAATCAGCTTTAGTAAACCCTACCGACCCCAGCACACAACAGTGAAGCTGTTGGGTCTCCCTGCTCAGCTGTGGCATAGAGAGGCACAGCATGGCCAGGTGACATAGAGCAGATGAACCTGGCTTAGGGTATCCAAGGTGGACAGAAGACAGTACCATTAGGTCACAGCTCCTAGAAACTTTTAGGTCACACAAATTTCCCACATTAATCTGTGCATATTCTAAAGTATAGTGTGTGATATAGATCTACCGCAGCTGGCACTAAGCTAAAGCAACATTGATGAAGGGGTACTAGCAGGAAAGGACTTCTGCGTAAAATGGATTAACAGCAACACCAGAGGAGGTCAGCTTCAGCCTTAACTGGCCAATCTCAAAGCCCCTGTGGATGAAACACCACAGCCTCTCCAGAGAGCTTGTTTCAGTGCTGCACTGAAGAAGTTACCAAACAGCCTGTTCTGATGTGCAGGGCACTGAAGTTCATGAGCTTTCTGTTAGCCCAATCCTTAAGTTTCTCAAAGTCTCTCTGAAGTTGTCATGTAGGCATGTCACCCTCTCTGACTAAATCATACTGTCCATAAATTGGATATTTCATCACAACAGACTAATGGGTCTCCACTTGAAACCACTGTGTGTGTTTGTTTAGAGGGGACTTAGTTTTCGGAGTAAAATTAGGAGAAAGGGATGAAAACTTTTCCAGGGCCACAACAATTTAATTCATCCTAAGTTTAAAATTTTCAGTGACAGCAAGAAAGTAGTTAGAAACGAAACAAGATCTACTCAGGTCCTGAGAAATAATAATTTTATTTCTTGCCTCTCTAAACATAGCTGATTTAGCTATTTTTTGCCACTGGAAAATTCTTCTAGTGTCCCTAAAGAGGACACAGACTTACCCCTGTACACAGGGGTTCCTATTATCCTGCAATCTGTAATCACTAAATTTGAATGTTAACTACACAGAATACAAATAGTCATTAAGTAGGCATCTGATTTGCATGGATTTCTTCAGTGACAAAATGCAGTAATATTTATCTTGCCATAAAAGCACAGCATGGAGGAACTCAGCAAAAACCTATATGCATGGAATCCTGGGATGGTTTGTAATTAGGTAACAAGATGTGCAGACGAGATTAACTGTTGCGGCCATCATGCCTGTGGCTACACTTTGAGGGCGAACTCCCCGGGACTGAGAGACACTCATTCTATGGGAGCATCGCACCACCTGCTGGTGAAGACACGGCTTCAGAAGAGAGGAAAAAATTTTGTCATCTTTCCCCAGAACAGTTAGATTTAAATAAATAAATAAAAAATTAGAAGACACCCCACAACTCTCTATATAGACTTTGTCCTCTTTGATTATTAAAGAAATCTCCCACATATAAAACTTGCAAGGGCTCTGCACCTCAGACATTGTGGGAACACTCCAACTAGATGTTTCTATGCCATTTCAATTATTCTGTCACATTCACATTCAGTACTGACAAGGTGCTTCTCTAGAAAACACCCCTTTCAGAGCTTGTACACATGGGCAGTTTGGTCTAGCGTAAACAAAAGGATGTAGAAGGATCTGTGGGTTCAGTGTGTAATTTATTACAATGATGCAACAGGTAAGTGACTGAGATGCTCTGACAGTAATTTAACCTCAAATAATTGTACTTCATGTCCATGTAGGTCTGCCTTTGGATCATAATACATTAGCATATGCCTTTCTGTACCTCTCCTCTTCCTGATTCACCAGTCTGCTCATGTGGATGTGCCCTGCTCTCTTGAGATCTTAGAAGCATGATGTCATCTCAAAAAAAAGAAAAAAAAAAAGCTGCTGTACAGTCAGGTATCTTGGCATTTTGTGGCAGGGTTTTGTTACTGAGGAATTACAGGGGTGGTCATTGTGAGAAGCTGACAGAAGTTTCCCCAAGGTCCAAAAGAGCTGGTGCCAGCCAGCTCCAAGATGGACCCATGACTGGCCAAGACTGATCCTCACCAGTGACAGTGGTAGCACCTCTTGGGTAATGTGTTTAAGAAGGGGGAAAAATCCCTTGTGCAACTGCAGCCTGAGAAAGAAGTGAGAATAGGTGTGAGAAACAGCTCTGCAGACACCAAGGTTAGTGAAGGAGTGGAAAGAGGTGCCCCAAGTGCCCCTGTGGTGCAGACCATGGTGAGGCAGCTGTGCAGCTTCAGCTTAGGCAGCCCAACTAGGTCCACGGTGGATCTGATATACCCCTACAGCCCATGGAGGACCCCATGCTGGATCAGGTAGATGCCCAAATGAGGCTGTGACCCCTGTGGGAAGCCCAGGATGGAGCAGGCTCCTGGCAGGACCTGCCTGTGGAAAGGAGCCCACACAGGAACAGGTTTGCTAGCAGGACTTGTGATCCTGTAGGGACCCATGCTGAAGCAGTCTGTTCCTGAAGGACTACACCCCGTGGGAGGGACCCATGCTGGAGTGGTTTGTGAAGAACTGCAGCCTGTGGGAAGGGCTCACATTGGAGAAGTTAATGGAAGACTTCCTCCTGTGGGAGGGAACTAAACTGGACCAGTGGAAGAGTGTGAAGAGCATTCTTCCTGAGGAGGAAGGAGTTGCAGAGANGCTTCAGCTTAGGCAGCCCAACTAGGTCCACGGTGGATCTGATATACCCCTACAGCCCATGGAGGACCCCATGCTGGATCAGGTAGATGCCCAAATGAGGCTGTGACCCCTGTGGGAAGCCCAGGATGGAGCAGGCTCCTGGCAGGACCTGCCTGTGGAAAGGAGCCCACACAGGAACAGGTTTGCTAGCAGGACTTGTGATCCTGTAGGGACCCATGCTGAAGCAGTCTGTTCCTGAAGGACTACACCCCGTGGGAGGGACCCATGCTGGAGTGGTTTGTGAAGAACTGCAGCCTGTGGGAAGGGCTCACATTGGAGAAGTTAATGGAAGACTTCCTCCTGTGGGAGGGAACTAAACTGGACCAGTGGAAGAGTGTGAAGAGCATTCTTCCTGAGGAGGAAGGAGTTGCAGAGACAATGTATGTTGAACTGACCACAATCCCCTTTTCCTAACCCCCTGTGCTGTGCAGGGGTAGGAGGCAGAGGAAATTGTGAGTGAAGCTGAATCCAGGAAGAAAGGAGTGGTGGAGGAAGATGTTTCTAAGATATGGTTTTATTTCTCATTATCCTACTCTGATTGGATTGATATGAAATTAATTTTTACCCAGCTTGAGTCTGTTTTCCCCATGATAGTAACTGATTATGTCTCTCTGTCCTTATCTCAACCCATGAGCCTTTCATCACAGATTCGTCTTCTAGCCTTTCGTCCATCTTCTAGGCACCCTTGCCTGTGGCAGGGGCGTTGGAACCAGATGATCTTTAAGGTCCATTCCAACCCAAACCATTCTATGATTCTATGATATTCTCTGCATCCTGTCCAGCTGAGGAGAAGAGTGACAGAATAGTTTTAGCGGGCATCTGGCAACCAGCCAGGGTCAACCCACCACACTGAGTTTGGTCCACTTTCCAGAAGACAGCATGTAACCAGCAAGCTCAGTATCTGGTGTATGTGCTATGTTGCCTTGTCACGTTATTAGCTGGAGATGCTGGTATCCTGGATTTTATTTCCCCTGGGAAGCAGCAAAGACATAGGATGCCCTGAATACTTAACATCAGAAAACTTTTGAGGAAATTACTGTCTTGCACTGCTATCATAGTTATCTTGCACAGACAAATCAGTGGTCCTGTCTAAGTCCCCTCTCACCATATGAGTTTTACCCTCTAGCTTTAGGTACAATGAAGCAGTAACATTATTAGTTTTGCACTAAAATGCCTTTTAGCAGCACACACTTCCAGGACTGAGGGAATGCAGTTGCAGGAAGTGAGACATATAAGAATGGAGACTACAGTGTGTAATTTTGAAGAAGCCTGCCCAGAAGAAATTCAAGAACAAGTCAAGAGCTATTTTTAAGGACAACAGTATTTAGGCAGAACTACTTGAATATTTGAGCTGTATTGGTAAAAGATCTGGAGATCTTCAGGGAAGTAGTCCTAGATGTAAAAAATTCTCCTTCTGCTTGAATAGTCCTTCCTCTGTGCTCAAAATTGTTACCCTTTTGCTGACTACCTTGCTTCTGAAAGGAATAAGATGAATGTGTCTTTACAAACAGACCATGAAAACCTGCTCGGAGATAGGGCCAGGAACTTACAGATAGGGAAGTAATGTAAGAAACTATCAGTTCTAGAAAATGTTACAAATTGACATGAACTGCTGCTCAGCCAAGGCGGTGTTAAATTCCTGAACTTAGAGAAAAAGAACAAAGACTTAATAGAATTACGAATAGTGTTTTGTTATAAAAGAAAAAAAAAGAAAAAAAAAGGGAGTGCATATTAGAGGGGGGCATAGAGTATGCAATTCGGGAAGTCTGTACCTTCTAAGTNCACCTCTTGGGTAATGTGTTTAAGAAGGGGGAAAAATCCCTTGTGCAACTGCAGCCTGAGAAAGAAGTGAGAATAGGTGTGAGAAACAGCTCTGCAGACACCAAGGTTAGTGAAGGAGTGGAAAGAGGTGCCCCAAGTGCCCCTGTGGTGCAGACCATGGTGAGGCAGCTGTGCAGCTTCAGCTTAGGCAGCCCAACTAGGTCCACGGTGGATCTGATATACCCCTACAGCCCATGGAGGACCCCATGCTGGATCAGGTAGATGCCCAAATGAGGCTGTGACCCCTGTGGGAAGCCCAGGATGGAGCAGGCTCCTGGCAGGACCTGCCTGTGGAAAGGAGCCCACACAGGAACAGGTTTGCTAGCAGGACTTGTGATCCTGTAGGGACCCATGCTGAAGCAGTCTGTTCCTGAAGGACTACACCCCGTGGGAGGGACCCATGCTGGAGTGGTTTGTGAAGAACTGCAGCCTGTGGGAAGGGCTCACATTGGAGAAGTTAATGGAAGACTTCCTCCTGTGGGAGGGAACTAAACTGGACCAGTGGAAGAGTGTGAAGAGCATTCTTCCTGAGGAGGAAGGAGTTGCAGAGACAATGTATGTTGAACTGACCACAATCCCCTTTTCCTAACCCCCTGTGCTGTGCAGGGGTAGGAGGCAGAGGAAATTGTGAGTGAAGCTGAATCCAGGAAGAAAGGAGTGGTGGAGGAAGATGTTTCTAAGATATGGTTTTATTTCTCATTATCCTACTCTGATTGGATTGATATGAAATTAATTTTTACCCAGCTTGAGTCTGTTTTCCCCATGATAGTAACTGATTATGTCTCTCTGTCCTTATCTCAACCCATGAGCCTTTCATCACAGATTCGTCTTCTAGCCTTTCGTCCATCTTCTAGGCACCCTTGCCTGTGGCAGGGGCGTTGGAACCAGATGATCTTTAAGGTCCATTCCAACCCAAACCATTCTATGATTCTATGATATTCTCTGCATCCTGTCCAGCTGAGGAGAAGAGTGACAGAATAGTTTTAGCGGGCATCTGGCAACCAGCCAGGGTCAACCCACCACACTGAGTTTGGTCCACTTTCCAGAAGACAGCATGTAACCAGCAAGCTCAGTATCTGGTGTATGTGCTATGTTGCCTTGTCACGTTATTAGCTGGAGATGCTGGTATCCTGGATTTTATTTCCCCTGGGAAGCAGCAAAGACATAGGATGCCCTGAATACTTAACATCAGAAAACTTTTGAGGAAATTACTGTCTTGCACTGCTATCATAGTTATCTTGCACAGACAAATCAGTGGTCCTGTCTAAGTCCCCTCTCACCATATGAGTTTTACCCTCTAGCTTTAGGTACAATGAAGCAGTAACATTATTAGTTTTGCACTAAAATGCCTTTTAGCAGCACACACTTCCAGGACTGAGGGAATGCAGTTGCAGGAAGTGAGACATATAAGAATGGAGACTACAGTGTGTAATTTTGAAGAAGCCTGCCCAGAAGAAATTCAAGAACAAGTCAAGAGCTATTTTTAAGGACAACAGTATTTAGGCAGAACTACTTGAATATTTGAGCTGTATTGGTAAAAGATCTGGAGATCTTCAGGGAAGTAGTCCTAGATGTAAAAAATTCTCCTTCTGCTTGAATAGTCCTTCCTCTGTGCTCAAAATTGTTACCCTTTTGCTGACTACCTTGCTTCTGAAAGGAATAAGATGAATGTGTCTTTACAAACAGACCATGAAAACCTGCTCGGAGATAGGGCCAGGAACTTACAGATAGGGAAGTAATGTAAGAAACTATCAGTTCTAGAAAATGTTACAAATTGACATGAACTGCTGCTCAGCCAAGGCGGTGTTAAATTCCTGAACTTAGAGAAAAAGAACAAAGACTTAATAGAATTACGAATAGTGTTTTGTTATAAAAGAAAAAAAAAGAAAAAAAAAGGGAGTGCATATTAGAGGGGGGCATAGAGTATGCAATTCGGGAAGTCTGTACCTTCTAAGTACCTCAGCCAGCAGGGAAAGGAAGAGGGTGATATGGCCAGGAATTCAGGATAAAAAGGGGGCTGTGTCCCCCTACAATTTGAAAGATCCCAGCGGAATGCCCCAAGGCCTCTCCCTTTACATAAGGTTATATAAAGCAAATAAAGTTACTGAACTCCTTTGTTTCTTTTTTGGACATCACCCTCTGGTGCTGTGAATTTTTCCACACATTTCTAATCCAGTACAACTCTACTATGTCCTACTTGACAAACTGTGTCTGCAGTGATGACCAAAGCACTTTGAGAAATCAGGAGGTAATGAACAGGCACAAACCATTACTCAAAACAGACTGTACAAGAGGCCTTACTCAGCCTTTTTCTCCCTCTGATAGCTCACTGCAATTGCTGCAGAACAAAGAACCAGTGCTGATGAAACCAACGACCCCAGAGCAATCTATCTGGGAGAAGCTTATCTCTATCGGAATAGGAGGCTCCACGAGTCTAAAGTCCCCAAGCCCAGAGGCAGCACTGCTCCAGACCTCACTTTCACAGAATTCCCAGACAGCTGTGAAACAAAAAAGACAAATCAACAAAAGACCATGAGGAGTTTTATAGCCACTCAGTAGCCTAGAACCTTTCTGCATCTGGTATATGTTAGCACTTTCTCCCAACATGTTTTTCACACCTTCTAGGGGCTTAGGCACTGAAGCCACAGACCTGACCCAGTATTAGAATAATTCAGATTTCTTTCTATCCAAACAACATAACAAATGTTAAAAGTAGTCAGACAGTAACATACAATGAGGCTGGCAGCCTAAACCACAATTCTCTTTGTAAAGGAATATGTGTGTGTTGTATATGCTGTGTCCACAGTTTGCTTTCTAGTTGGTTCACCTCCTTACATTAATCATGCATCTGGCATGTGCATCCATTCACAAACTGTCCTTGCTATTGTTTGAAACATTTTCAGCTTGTGAGTTTCCTTGAAGTTACATCATTTAAACATCCTGTTTTCATTAGTTCCTATCCATAATTATGTATGTCAACATCAGTACCAACATTCTCAGTGTGTAGCTCACAGACAGCTCATGTATAATCTTCCATTTGGAAATTCTCTTCAGCCAACAAACATACTTAAAGTCAGACAGTACTAAATCCATCATTCAAGCACTCATTGGTCACACACAGGATTTCTAGGCTGTAAGGGTTTCCAGCCTTCTAGATGTAACAGGTGCCTGGATACTACTGATATATAAAAGACATCCATAAAAATATATCTATACAAAGTGGCCAGGATGGAAAAGAATTCGGAAAAATCTGGACACACAATAACCATACAGAAGACTGTGTGAAAGTTAGGTTAGGAACTTACAGTGCAGCAAGTGACTCCTTGCTAGTTTATTTCATTTCCAAACTGCAGAATCTTCACAATTTTTCCCTACACAAAATTATTGTCAGCAGCTATATGTAGTATGAAATTATCATCCTACCTTATTCAGTCACAACAGCCCCTTGTAGGCAAGACCTTCATCTGTGGTACCCTATGCCATGTACCTAGCAAGTAGTCAGCTGCATGGAAAGATTCAGTCCCATCTGCAAAGGATATGTACTAGTCATAAGATATGTTCCACTATTCAGACAGTGGAACAGCAGAACTTATTACAACTATGGTAGAAAACATTTACTTGTGGACTGTGAGTTTCAGGCAACTGAGGAATTTAGCTTAGCTTGGAAATGCAGCAAATAAAATATCAACTGGTTTCCAAATAATGGGGAAGTCATACTTTTCCCTAATAGTGATAAATTTATTTCAAAATTTAATACATGAAATTTTAACATACCCCAAAAATGTCTTCGTGAGACACTGATGTGCAATTCCCAGTCTGGTCTCAATTCACACCCTAGTCTACTGGGTAGTAACATTCCCATACGTTGACCAGACTACTGTGGCCACAAAATATTACTCAGTGGTAGTAAGTCACTGTTTCCTCTATGCTGCTTTGTTATTTCTCAAATAAGAAGTGGAGTCAACAGCAGAGGCTATATGGAACATTTCTTTGCACACGAGGAAACACTGCTGAGAGATCTATCACTTTGAAGTGACTGCTGTAGCCACAGAACAACTGCAAGAACTGAGAGCTACACAAATGGTAGAACTTCATCCTGTAAAAGTTACTGGTGTGCAGCCCAATTCCACCATTTTGGTTAGCAAGGTGAGCTTTTGAGATTCCTAATGTCCAAAACTGGTTGTTTTGTTTTTTTTAATTCCTATTTAACACAGGAATGTGTGTGAAGGAATCTGTACAATTTTGTTGTAGGAGTCAAGCTCAGCTACATTTACCGTGTTTTTTTACTGAAGCAATTTTCTTCCTGTTTTCAGAAAGGATTAGTCTACATCTAAACAACACATAACTTTTACCTTAGGGAATGGAAAAGCCATCTCTGGTAGAACCAGGTGATTCAAGTTCCTGATCTGAATAACTCATGATTGCACTTTTCAATTTTTCCACAAAAATGCAAAATAGTACTTTAGTACTCATTCAATAGGTATGTATAACCTATAAAACCACGTAAGTCTTTACAAGCCTAGATAAGAGTACATTCCCATTCTAACACAGTTTACAATCTAGGCAAAAAGTCAACAATAAAGGAAGATCAAAATCCACTCCTCTCAGAAGCACAACACCAAACTTACAGAACAAGCTAAGGATAAAGTATGGTAGACTTCCGCATTCAAGATTTTAAGCTGATACTGGAACTCTTTTTTTTTTTTTTTTTTATGCACATGCTGGAAACAATTACAGTCCTAGCTCTGCAGTTTCATCATTCTGCTGTGTTCGGTGGAAATCCCAATGAAATCCATTGGCTCCTGAAGAGAACAACTTCAAGACTGCAGCCTGCAGGCCAATACTCCTCAATTCTAAGCATCCTGCTTATCATTTACTGCGAGCTTAGAACCAGTCCTCAGATGCAGCATGAAACTGGGTTACATCATAACACTTCAGACCTCAGTGTCCAAAAATGCCAATGCAGACTTAGCTTGTTTGTGGTAACCAAAGACACTACAGTAAGGTTTCCTTAGAAAATGAGGATAGCAGGTTTATGTCTGAGTACTCCACCCGGTAATTGTTAAATCCCAGAGGCCAAATTCAAGCAAAACTGGCAGAGATATAAATATCTCAAAGATACTAAGTTTCTACAATTTGGTCGAGTATACCAATGGGTAAAAGAAAGAAACTATATTCATGGACTTACACAAAGAAAGACCTGATCTCTTTACTGATAATCAGAAAATCTACCCAGAGAAGAGAAAAAGGCAAAATCCATTTAATTAGCATTTTGTGCACAGAATAAGTATTTTAAAGCATGATAATAATAAATGATTAGGTGAATATTTATTAGATGACTAATGAATAGGCGCATTTCATTGGTATAAAACAGCCTTGCTCTACAGAAGACACAGCCACTGAAAACAACTGAAAGCAAAAATTCTCAGTGCGTCTGTAGTAACCAGCCCTTAGGGGTGGCCAGGCTGGTTAACACTTACCTGTAAACAGAAGATTTCGTTTAGTAACTTACAGTCCCCCCTGCAACTGCAGCTACTTACCTTTACCCCCTCCCTCGCTGAGAGCTTACTGACCTCTCAGATATGTCAAAGAAACCTATGAAATAATCCATAATTTCAAAGTATGTCTAAAAAGATGAACAGAAGTAGGCAGCATGAACAGTTGAATCAACACAGTTGAGGAGCCAATCACACCAGGCAAAGGAAGGATATACAAGTTATATGTAACAGGCAGCTGGAAACCTCTGCTACCGCTTGAAGAGTAGAGTGTTAAAATTGCCTCTGAGAGCGCCAAAAAAGACAGCACTGCCATTTCCATGTGTCTCCTGGCATGCAGGGGCAGGAGGGTATGCTTGCAGGTGTCATGTTCTGTGTGCCTCTTCAATATCACCTAATAAATAATTGCTTTTACTTATAGCATTACAAAATTAAATAACATTCTGCTATGGATAGCCTGCATCAAACACTTTCCATCAAGCCTTTGCACTCCAATTGCATGGTTGAGCACAGCAAACGGCAAAACCAGGATGTTTTGTGATCTGTTCCCTTCAAAATGGCTGACCAGCTCCTCAGTTACTCTGCAGTAGCAGCGTGGAGGTGTCAGCTCCCCCATCACTGCTGTGGGTTTAACTGGTGCATCAGCCAAAGCAACAACGACAACAGTTCAGTTTTCACATTAATCATTCAATTAGAGGTGGCATGAAGCCTGAATTCCTCCCCACTGTGACTTCCAGTCTTGAAATGCTTGATTTGCCTTCTTCACAAACACTTCAGAACAACTTTCCCAAGTTTGCATTGAGATCGGCCAAAACACCGGGTTTGTTTGGTTAAAGGCTGAAACATTTCACTGCAACTCAGACTCCTGCTTATTCACCATATGGCTTGTAACACATTCTGTAGAAAGCCTGTGAAAAAGTAGTTTCTGCTGAGACTGATATTGTTCTGTAGCAGTCCAAGAGATGCAGTCTTTCCTTCATAAAGTGTGGCCTGCATCACACCCTTCACACACAGAAATTAAGCTGGCCCAGCCACACTCCCTTATTCTGTAGAGCGGTTCCATGTGCAGGACCTCATGGTGTCAGCTGATGGAGAGTCATGGAATATGCTGAGCTGGAAGGGACCCATCAGGATCACTGAAGTCCAACTCCTAGCTCTGAACAGGATAGTCCCAAAAATCACACCACGTTCCTGAAGGCACTGCTCAAATGCCTCTTGAACTCTATCAGGCTTGGTGCTGTGACCACTTCCCTGGGGAGCCTCTTCCAGAGCCCAACCACCCTCTGCGTGAAGAACCTTTTCCTGATAATAACCTGAACTTCTCCTGACTCAGCTGCATGCTGTTACCTCAAGTCCTGTCACTAGTTACCAGAGTGAAGAGATCAGGACCTGCGCCTCTGCCTCCCCTCACGAGGATGCTGAAAACCACAAAGAGGCCTCCCCGGTCTCCTCCAGGCTGAACCCACCAAGTGACCTCAGCCGCTCCTCATACGGCTTCCTGCCCAGACCCTTCACCACCCTCGTGGCTCTCCTTTGGACGCAAATAGTTAATGTTTTTTCATGTGAGAAAACCCCTCAGACAAGCATGAGACTCACACTCCCTCCAGCAGAGTGCCCCCCGGGCCCCTTACCCTGCCGCACTCCCGCCGAGGGGCCGCCGGGCGGGCGGTGCCGCGGGCGGGCACTGAGGCCCCCGAGCCCGCCCTGACCAACCCCGTGGCGCCGGAGGCGGAGTCGGGCTGTCCAGTGAGTGGAACGGGCGGGCTGAGGCAGCTGCCCCACTATGGGCAGAGCCATGGGGCTCGCTGGGCTGCTGCTGGGGCTCGTCGTGGTGCCCGCTGTGCTGGTGAGCACCAGCCTCCGCCACGGCGCCCCGCGGACCGAGGCCGAGCCGGAGCCGTCCGACTGGGAGCTGGCGGCAGACGCCATCCCCGAGGACTCGCTGTGGCCGCTGCCGCAGTGGGTCCGCACGTACCCTCGGCAGCTGCAGCTAGCGCCCAGCCGCTTCCAGCTGGTGCACGGCGCCGGCTCCTCGGCGGGGCCGGGCTGCGGGCTGCTGNCGCCTGTGCTTCCCCGGCAGGTACTACGAGTACATATTCGGGCATTCCCGGCGGTGGACGCGGGGCCGCAGGCCGCTGGCTGCCCGAGCGGAGCCCGAGCTGTTCCAGCTGCAGGTGGTGATCGAGGCGGGGGACCCTGGCTGTGACAGGCACCCGCAGCTCACCTCCAGCGAGGCCTGTGAGTACCCGCTCGGCCGCTCGCCGTGCTCCTCCTTCCCCGGCTTAGGCGGCACCGTTAAGCGCTTGTTTTCCTATCACGTGTCCGGTGTTGAAGTCAGCAGGTTTTGGGGTTTTTTTAAGTAACTGGAAAGCAAGGGCTCTCGGAGGCGCTCAAAAACGTTTCACAGCAGTGGCGACCAGAAGATAATTCTTGCTCTTGATCCTGTGGAAAATCTCAGCCCACAGTGAAGCTCGTCACGTGTCGCCTGTGATTTTTACAGTTCAGCTATCATACAGCTCTTTTACCTGCTACTATTCTTTCTAGCAGCTAGCATTAGTAATCAGAGATACCATGGTGTGCAATAGCCAGTTATCTTTGGTGAGATCTGTGTATAGTTAGGAGATGATCCCTTTCAGTACAGGGTATTTATTGAGTGAAGGCTGTCACTGCGTACCCGTCTCCTGAGAAGTGACTAGATTTGAATTGAAGCTACTTACACTGAGATATGTACGTGGTATTTCCTGTTTTTCCAGGAAAACCAGAAAGTGTTCGTTGAACTTATTATTAATCTTGCAGTCCTATAAATCTACTTCCTTTCTATCTGTAGACACAAGAAAGGATTTTGAAACATGATGTTTATATTGGATTTATTTTTCTATGCTTCTTTAGTTCTGTGACTGAAGTCCAGAGTGGAGAAGTACTCTAAGTAAAGTACTAATTGCCAGAGAATTTCCTTAACAGAAATAAGAATGAGGAATAGTATTGCTTTTTGTCTGGGCAGGCTAACACAAAAATCAACATACTTAATTAGTCTAGGCCAGTTTTGAGATAATCTTCTGTTGTTTGGTATCCAGGATACAGATCCTTAGAAAAAAAAGATCCTTTTAATCTCAAGTAATACATCTGCAGCAGGATTAATTCCACCTGACTTGTAACAGAATGTACTGATATTAAATTTACTCAATCCTTTTGGGACATATAGCCAAAGAGTTCAATTTTTATCTGCAAGCTTATAATACATTTAAATGCAAATGAAATATAGCAGCAAAAATGCTAATGCTCTTAGCGTTGTTCTGCCAGTCAGGTTATTGCGCTGCTTTATTATTATTTGAACTTTGAACTGGTTTGTAAACTTTAGATTTTAACCAAAGCTGGTTCTTGTCTTAGGTCATGGAATCTGTCAGACCATGTGATTTCTAGGATGCATTCTTTAGAACAGGCAGTTTTTTCCCTCTGCTCTAAGAAATAAGTTTCCTGTTCCAAAATACATGTTTTCTTCATGTAATAAGCTGAGCTTTCCAGACTTCAGCAAGTTTTAATTTTCTGGTTTTTAATGGGCTATCTTTTTAAGGATACCAATTCTGAAAAATGCTGTTATTGGTAACTTGCTGTTTTGAGTGGTCTGGCTCCTTAATAAAGATTGTATGGACCAGTCAGTGACTATCCTGTAGCAAGAGTGTTGGATATGTAATGAAAGTACAGATTATCTGCCCTCCTCCCTACTGAGTTCTTACCTGATGGTGTAAAATGTTCCACGTAGCTTATTGTAAAATTTCCCAAGTTCATTTAAGGTATGATACCTGTTCAGAAGCAAAAAAACCCTGCTGTGTTGGAAATAAATCCTTGACAATTTAGCACATTTCCCCACAGTTTACCTGTGGAGATTACAGTAATCTTCTAAATTCTCTTTCTTATGCCAAACTTCCAGTATGTGTAATCAGTGCTTAGGTTAACATAGAAGTTTGAGGTACTTTCTTCATGTCACTGAATGGCTCTTCTCTGGTAGTTTAGACAAATGTTTGAACTGTGTAGATTATAGCCAACCATTCTTTTATACTGACACAGATCAAATAAGTCATTGTACAGTAATTCAACCCTTTGATTTTTTTCTTCTGCTGTTCCAGGTGTGCAATTATTGCTTTGACGTTTGAATAATAATATAAATCTATAGATTTATAGATCTGGTATATTTTTATGCATATATATGTATGTGATTTTAAAAAAAAATTAAAATATATTTGTTTCTTCTCTAAAATTTACTGAATCGCCTTAAATTCAAAACCAAAATTATGTTAGCTTTTTTTTTTCCACTAGTACTTTGTACTGTACTTCAGTACTCAAACTTAAGGGAGGATTGTTATGGATTCCTTCAGGTACCATTCTTCATTTTACTTACCGTACTTCATCTCACTGCCCTCATACTGGTGCTCGGGCCAAGAGGGTGACCTGGCACCCTGTTGGTGCATGAGGCACAGCATCGCCAGCCGGGCAAGGGAGGGGATTGTCCCGCTCTGCTCTGCACTGGGGCGGCCCCACCTCGAGTGCTCGGGGCAGTTTTGGGTGCCACAGTATAAGAGAGATATGCAGCTATTGGGGAGTGTCCAAAGGAGGGCCACAAACACGGTGGAGGGCCTTGAGGGGAAGCCTTAGGAGGAGCAGCTGAGGTCACTTGGTTTGTTCAGCCTGGAGGAGACTGAGGGGAAACCTTGTTTTGGTCTTCAACATCCTCACGAGGGGAAGCAGAGGGGCAGGTCTTGATCTCTTCGCTCTCATGACCAGTGGCAGGACTCAAGGTAACAGCATGAAGCTGAGTCAGGAGAAGTTTAGGCTGGATATCTGGAAGAAGGTTCTTCACCTAGGTTGTGGCTGGGCATTGGAACAGGGTGCCCAGGGAAATGGTCACAGCACCAGCCTGGCAGAGTTCAAGAGGCATTTGAGCAGTGCTTTCAGGCACATGGTGTGATTCTTGGGGGTGTCCTGTGCAGGGCCAAGAGTTGGACTTCAGTGATCCTGATGCATCCTTCCAACTCAGAATATTCTCTGATTCTATATTTTGATTATAAATTTTTTTCTTTGTAATAAGACCTTAATAGTAAGCACCTTTCAATATTATATGACAAGTTACATCTCTAAAAAAAATATGTAACCATAAACTATATAAAAGGAAGGTAAAAGGAGAAGTAAACTTTTCATAATTAGGTTTGGCTTAGCCACCCAACCCTTATCACATATGTCTTAAATGCAGAAATACAGTGTTATGTTTTAAATCAATTGGGTTAAACGTTGCTGGAATTTTAACATTACCATTACTAAGCACCTTACTTGTTTTATCTTCTTGTTGATTAGCTTTGACTCTCTGAACAGTAGCTTGCTTTATATCAGGAAAACATAGATGAAAAATAATTGCATGCTATCATCATTAAAAACAGTATTGGTTGGAATTTAAAACACAAAGGGAGATGTGGCAGTTGAAGAATCTTTTTAATGCCTTCTGGCATTGTCCTGTCAATTCATTCTTTCTTGATGACTAAGCTTTTTTTTTTTCCTTTTCTTTAGACCATTTAACTGTAACTGAGCCTGTGGCTATACTGAAAGCTTATGAGGTATGGGGTGCTTTAAGAGGTAAGCTGATACTTTTCACATTGAGCTATTTGTTCAGGGCTTATTCAAACTTCATGGCAGACCAAGAACCAGCTGACCACTGAGCCTTGCCCTCATTCAATACTTCACTGGAAGTAAGCTTAGTCAGGCCAGAAGGATACTCAGATGTGTATCAGTTAGACCCTTGGTCCAGATGCTCAGCATCTCAGATCCAGTGGCACGCTGTGAGTAAAATATTGCTGTGCCTGAAATAAGCCAGGCCAAGCAGAAGGCTTCCTAAACTACAGTGTGAACAGATTATTTTCTGACTGCACCTAATAACTGAACATGCTGAACACATCACAAAAAATAATCCTGACGTTTCAGTCTGCTCTTCTTACTGGAATGTTAAGTTGTTAAGTCTATATATTTGTTACCTATAAGTCAGCGGATTTTTCATGCTGAATTAGAAACTTCACCAATTCCAGAAATTACAGGAATAGATGTACAACAAGACCAGAAACTCCCACCTTACTCTCAGTAACTTACTATTTGGGGATTAATCTGCTACAGCTGAGCGGTAGCACAAGTATTCAGTATCTGTGCATAATGGAGAATTTGAATAGTTCTCTCTAGAATTTTTTAAATGGTTGTGAGCATTGAGCAATTTAGGGAACTGTGCTAAAGAGAAAGAAACTCAGCATTCTTTCTAGCTGCGTGAATACCTGTAAATAGTTATGGTGCTGTT
This sequence comes from Cnemophilus loriae, assembly GCA_013397755.1. Classification (NCBI taxonomy): domain Eukaryota; kingdom Metazoa; phylum Chordata; class Aves; order Passeriformes; family Corvidae; genus Cnemophilus; species Cnemophilus loriae. Next base: position 837,560 of record VZTF01003252.1, read on the forward strand.
CGTAACTAAAATTTTAAGGACAAATACTGGGTTGTAATTGAGATCCCTTTCTTGGATATTTTTCCAGGTTTGGAAACCTTCAGCCAGCTGGTTCATGAAGATGACTACGGAAGCGTAAGTATGGCTGTTAACTAAATCCACTGTCCTGGTAACTGGGTGCTTTTCTAGAAACAGCAGATCTACCAGTTTCATTCAGCAACATTTCAGTTTCTTACAGATTTCCAAGAATCATTTTCTGAAAAAGAAAAAGTATTTCCTGTTTGAAACTATTAATATGAAAATAAAATAAAATTCTAATTTTTAAATTTTGTTCTCATAGTTCCTTGTCAATGAATCTGAAATCAATGACTTCCCAAGATTTGCTCATAGAGGAGTCTTATTAGATACTTCAAGGCATTATTTACCGTTGAAATCTATTCTTACAAACCTGGTAAGTAGGCAGTTTTGTATCATTAATAATGAAGGCTTTTTGTTGTTGTGTTTTGTCCCCTGAAGTAGGTAGCAACTGGAGCTGGTATGAAAGAAGAACCCATCTCCTCTGTCTGACTCTAAAAGGATGGAGTGAACTTTGCTAAGCAAAGGTCCGAACATAGAGTGGAGAGGAATCAAGTGGGCAGACACAATGATTATTGAATCTGTAAAGGGGACTGATGTTTGTGGTACCTTGGATTCTCTGTATTTTCTGATGCCTAAACCAGCTTATATATTATTTCTTGGAAGCATGTTTTGAGACATCTGACTGTCATCAAGCAATATAAGGGATACCTTGCAAATTCTAGCTTCAGTGCCAGTGATTTCAGGAAAACTCCAGTCTTTTGGAGCAGACTTTGGTAGTCCAGCAGCAGGCTTTGGGAGCCTTTCCTTAGGCTGCTAAGTGCAAGCCAGTAATTAAGTATTACAAAGCAAGGGAGGAAATTTGAAATGCTTACTGGAAACTACTGAAAAATAAGCCCAGACTAACAAGAAGAAAACCAAACAAAACTTTCTCCAAAAAGCTTAAGTAAGCACATTAAGAATTATTGTGCTCCAACCTTCATGGAAGGGTGATGTATTTGTATAAGCTTAGCAGCCAAACCTGGGGGGTTTTCTGTTTTGCATTTTCTATTTTTTTTTGTTGAAGTCCTTGTAGGAGGGATTATTTAGTTAGTTGAAGGGGAGGAACAGGCAGTTTCCTGTCCTGTCTCTGTCTTGCTTCTCCAAGACGAAATGATACTCAGAATTTCCCCTCCACGTTGCAGAACTTTGAAAAACAGGTTTAAGATAGGCAGAAAGAGTGCAGGTAAGAACAGTCTTAATTTCTGAGGTCATTCTTGAACTATGCTCAGAACTTGTCTTTTCAGTATTTACCACTTGTATTCACATTCAAGGTCAGTGCCTGTTCAGCAGGTAATGCTTGTGTAGCGTAATATTTGCGACAGAGGGTGCTTCAAAGTCTCTAGTAAATATATGTCAATATTTTTTGTCTTGTCTGAAAGAGATGTCCAAAGAGACTTGCACTTCTAACTATTTTTGTGTTTCTGTGACTGCTGCTGTTCTGCTTTCTTTCCTTAAATTGCATGTCTGTCTCTAATACTTTATCAGAGCTACATTTTATGCTGTTTGCTGGTTTAAGAACAAGTATGCTTTTCCTCCCACCTCTGTGCCTGCTTGAATCAAGACTAATAAAAAGCATTAGTAATCTCTTCTCTGACGTGTGGTGATTAGATGCTTAGGGCAGCAGTTCAAGTACATTTCTTGTTTGTGTTCAACTGCTGCACTGTATTTCCAGGAAGGGCATTGTCCTTGAGGAAGGAATAGGTCTAGAGATGTTATTTTCTATGTAGAAGGATGGTATTTGTTAGAAATGCTTGAAGACATGGCAGTTAAAACTTCTGCAGTGTCATGAAACAGATGAGATAACTTTGGGGAATGAACAAGATATAAATCTTCCTTTGGATTTGGTGGGAGTTCCTGAAGAGATTTTATCACCTCTTTAACTACACCTAAGTAAAAAAAGAATGCAGGGAGTGGGTGGTGAAAACAATTGTATTGTGGCAAGGGATTGGGAGCCGCTGTGTTGCAATCAATCATGAACAATGTAAACACATTACTTGGTCTGCTCACAGCACACACTTCTAGTGACTAACAAGCCAGCATAACTCAAGGTATGTGTCTTAACTGTCCAACTGGAGTCATAATTCTAAAATAAGTGTGTTAATATTGATCTTGGTAATCTTCAAGATCAAAAAAAGGGAAGTACTGATGCTGTTATGAATGAAAACATAAAAGAAACACAGTCTTTTGCAGGGAAAATGCATAGTTTATTCTGCATGCATTTTAAATGGATTCTGTAGAAGTCACTAGGTAGAAGAGATATACTATGTAGTAGGAAACTCATGCTGTTCTGTTTTCGAGTCCAAGGTATTTAGTTAGAAAAGTGTAAGCTTTTCTGTAAGCTGAAATAGCTGATGGTGCATAGAGAATTACCCACAGAACCATCTGTGTTGGAAGGGACCCAGAAGGATCATCAAGTCCAACTCTTAAGTGAACAGCCCATATGGGGGTCAAACCTGCGACCTTGGTGTTAGTAGCACCATAGTGTAATCACCTGAGCTAATCTCAGGGTATGTCTTCTGCAGTGGAAGAAATTATCAAGTGTTCATAGCAGTTCATACTACACAGGCTAGTTGAATGGGGGTCAGATCAAGAGTTTGTTGACAGCAGTGGTGAAAATAGGTTGCAGAGGGATGGAGCAGTAGAGGTATGTACTTCTAGGATTTAGTGAAACATAGAATGCTTTTTTGGTTTGTTGGTGGGGTGATTGGTGGTTTTTGGTTGGTTTTTTGGGTGGTTTGGTTTGTTTGAGGTTTTTTTCTTTTTTAGTTGTTGCTCTAAGCATCCGGGATATGCTGGGACAAGACCACTTTTTTGCGTAGATTTTCTATGAGAATGAAGTGTTTAACTAGACTCTATTGCATTATTTGTTACAGGATGCCATGGCTTTTAATAAGTTCAATGTTCTCCACTGGCATATTGTAGATGATCAGTCCTTTCCTTACCAGAGCATTTATTTCCCTGAATTAAGTGATAAGGTGAGTGAACATCTTTGGAACAGGGTGGAAGGACAGAAATCTGGCACATATTTCATGAAAATAAAATGCAGAGTTTAGCAATGCTTGAGTACATCTGCTTTGGCTGATTGTAAACCAGTACCATGGTACCAGTAACCCGCAAGTCCACATTTAGGATCCTACCTGAGTTTCTGTGTGGACCATTTTTAAGTCTTCCTTGGTGGATACATGGTAAATGACCTTCTTCACTCTTCTGTGCAAATTTTCTGAATGATCCTCAGTGTTTGCAGGCCTTCTAACACTAATGGTATGCAAATAAGTAGTGATTTCTGTTGATGGGTTTCTTTAACTGGTTGATATCTGCCACTTAAACAAACGTAAGAGATTTTCCTGACAGCTCTTGATCTGGAACCACTGCAATAGTACTTTTGCCCTGTCTGATACCTAGTTAGCTTTACAAAACATGCCATGTCTGTAAGAGGTCCACAAGTGCAAGGTTGTTTCCAAAAACAAATGCAGCGGAATGTGTCTCTTTATTTCTAGATGCATAGTAGGCTTTGTTACATTAGTGAGAGCCATCATGAGGTTCTTGCTCAGTCGTGGTACAGTAGGAGCCAAATCAAAGTAGTTAAGAATAGTTAAGTAGACTAAGCCTAAGTACCAGATTTGTGATTCTGTTTTAAAATGCTTGCTAGAATCTGACCTTCACGAAAATTATGTTGGCAGTGCTTGAGCAGATGCTATGAAGAATTTTATAATTCAAAAATGTAGATGTTGCATAGTGTAGTCAGATTATTTTATCTAGTAAAGGCTGTGGAGTTCTGTCATACTTCCCACTGACAGCTATAGAGAGGGAGATGGCCTTTGTCTCAACAAGCTTCTCTTTGAAAGGCTTCTTGTCAGCTGTTTCCTTTTTTGAGTAACTCAGCTGTGGAAACCATTTCCAGATAAACAGAAGCTTAAGGTGCTATTAATCATCAAGAGTCATGATATATTCTTATGTAGTTTGGCTCTTTACTACAGTTTGGTGAAACAGATGCTTGCCAATCTGGGTCATTGTCACATTTGTTGGCTGTGTGGGAGTGGAATTACACTTAAATTTAGTGTCATAAAAGAAACACGTCCAGATGCTAAATCGGTCACTGTATCAAAACTGAGAAGCAGAGATGTTGGAAGTTCTGTCTAACTTGGCAGAATTTTTCCATTAGTTTTGTATGTTATGTAGCAAGAGCCCCCTGCTTCAGAGCTAATGGGGAAAAATAACTTGCCTCTGTACAGAAGAACTGAAAACCTTATCTTTCAAAATTCTGAAGGAATAGAAACTAGCTCTTCTGTGTTCTTCAGTACCTGTGAGCTAATGAGGAAAGGAAGGTCACCTCAAGGAGATCTATCTCAGTGTTGTGAGTTTGTTGTTTAGATGGTTTTTTTTCCTCTCCACCAGTTAACTGGAAAGTTCTGTCTGTGCAGTTGATAAACTACAGCTAACTTGTAAAACTGCTCTCCAGTCTAAGTTAAAATACTTCTGTCCAAAGTTTGTGATCTGCTGGTACAGTGTGTTGTCTCTAAATGCGAATATTTTACAGGGGGCATACTCCTCTAATCTCATCTATACTCCTACTGATGTCCGTCTGGTGATTGAGTATGCCCGGTTAAGAGGCATCAGAGTTATCCCAGAGTTTGATACCCCAGGACACACTCAGTCTTGGGGAAAAGGTATGCCCAAGAAACTATTAATTGTAAAGAGATTGTGGTGAGTAGTAGCAAGCAAATGAATTTTTTAAGAAGTAATCAGTAAAGTGCTTTGGAAGGCCCTTCATAAGAGGTAAGGAAGAGGCACTAAACTAAGTGATGTCATGACCTTTACAGGTTACAGGAAGTAAAAGGAACGAAGAAAGGTGACATGTTCTATGCTAGATGTGTGTGCAAGTGTACAGATATATTCTGCTTTAGACTTCATTCTACCTTAAGCTATGTACCTCACACCTACTTAGGTGTTAAAAAAGCAGAGTAATAAAAAGAGAAAAGAGGCCTCTGAAGCACACTCATTATGTTTGGCTTTCTTCTAATTGGTTTCCTTCTGATATTCATTAAAGCTGGGTTTTTTTGTTCAAGTAGTTATCCAAATGCTGTTTTCCAGGTATTGTGACATGTTACATATATTAGTGTGTGTTAAATCACAAATCTGAAAGTCAGAGTCCTGACTGCCAGTTAGAGGGTTCTTCAACCTTTTACAAGTTGTCTTATTTCATCCTGCCTCTATTTGATTATACTTAAAATAGGTGAGCTCTTAGGTCATGAATATTGAACTTTTTAATATGGATAACTGCTTCTTTCTGCTAGCAAAGTTAGCATAGCAACATGAAACTGAATGTCATTTATTAATTGTTTTTATTAGGTCAAAAAGATCTTCTCACTCCTTGTTACAAGGGAGGACAGCCAACTGGGTCCTTTGGACCTGTAAATCCCATTTGGAATACAACATATGACTTCATGACTAAGTTCTTCAAAGAGATCAGCAGTGTATTTCCAGATGAATTCATTCATTTGGGAGGAGATGAAGTGGACTTCAGTTGTTGGTATGGTGACAATTCAAGGAACAAATATCTAGCGCCTCCTAAACCTGTCCACCTCCATCAATTACGGAACTCAGTTGCACGAGACAGTTTTCCGTGCATAACCAAAAGATCTCCACTCCTACCTCTGTAACGATTTACAGGCGGATCATTTGTGATCCTCAAAAAGCAACTGATGTGCAGAATTTTGCTTTGACTCATAGTTTCATAAATATTCAGGTATTCTAAAGGATTTCATTATGAAAATTACCCTGGCAGGAAAGAGAACTTTTCTAGTATGTTAGGAAAGTACTAGTTAAGAAAATTAACATTTAAATGGTTTCTGTTAAAGTAGATCTTTACATTGAGTTCTGCCCACCAGAAAATCTGCTAACAAGAATTACCAAACAGATTCATGTGTGTTTGTATTAGAAGTAAAGCATATATTAATAGTGATCTTAATTCAGTTATGGATTTTGAATATTTTGGAGTCTCTCTGCTGGAAAGATTAATAATAAAGAATTTGGAGCATTTTGGTGAGTATTCAAATTGATCTAGTTAGTATTTCTACATTCTCTTTAAAGATCAAATCCAAACACTCAGGACATTATTTAATTTTTATAGAGAAGGAAAACTTCTGGCAAATGCTTTAACACAAAAACGTTGGTTTGTTTTTGTGGTAGAAACACAAAATTATTGAGTTCTCAGACTGCTGATAACATTGGCATAAAGTGACTGAGATGCCAGGAGCCCCAGAGCTCTTAGGAGTTTGAGGCAGCCTGCCAGAGATCGCTTCAGAACAGGCACTCCAGCAGATTTACCAGAGAATTTAGCTCTATTGGCTTTATTTCAAATCAGGATGAAACTGTTTCAAAATATCTAAGTCATGTTAACCTGCTGCTTCTGCTCTGCAATGCATTCCAGGCTGTGGCATGCCTAAGGCATCAGTTAGTGTGCTGTGCATAGGTAGAAATGGTTGGGAAATCTGGTTTAAAACATAACAAAATTAATATTTTTTTTTTTTTAACTTGTTTTCTTGTTACTGTTTAAGGAAATCTAACCCTGAAGTGAAAGAGTTCATGAAGAAGCAAGGTTTTGGCATCGACTATGCTAAACTGGAATCTTACTATGTTCAGAAGTATGTTGTTTTTTAAATTCTTGCTCAGTTTTTCACAGTCATTATTTGAGGGTGGCATTGAGGTGCAGATACGGAAGCTGATTTAGTATCTACCTTGTTTTGAAAAATTGCCACATATTTGGGACTATCCACTTTATTTCAAAACACCAGGTCTGAAGTTCATAGCTTTAAAATGTGGGACACAGCATGGATATGTAGGCTAGTTTTAGACACACTGTGAATGTATTGGGTATCTTAAACTAGGTATCTGCAGTAGTGTCAGCACACAGGGTGGGGAGGAAGTTTTTGCAGACATTTCTTTCTCTCCTTAAATAACATGGATTTAATCACCCTGTGTGAGTTCCTGGTAGTTCTGAACATCAGTTTGTGTCAATGCACGTGCACATTGTTCTACATGGTAGAACATGCTCTGCAAGACAGAGCGCTGAAGGCCAAAACCAGAACAACCTGCTTTTTCTTGGTCCCCTATGCAGTGGTGGGAAAGGTCTGTTGTGCCTTGGGGTAGAAAATGTTGCTACTTTGAGTGCTTGCACTTTTCTTATTCAAGTTCACAAACCTGATCTTATTTCTAAATTCTAGCATTTTGGACATTGTTTCTTCTTACAACAAAAGACAAATGGTCTGGCAAGAAGTGTTTGATCACAAAGCGCAGGTAAGATGGGAAAAGAAGTAAGGTACTCTTGCATAACGGCACAATATTGTGTGAGGCTTCCAAAGCCAGATCTGGCTTTGTCTCTTAAGGGTTAAAGCAAGTCTGCTGCTGACATTAGCAAGTCTCCCCAGCTGTGGGGCCTCCCTTGAAATTATCATTTGTAAAATATGTAATAGGCAAAACAGGAACACTGGCATTGAAGTGCTTTTTAAAGGTGAACACGGTTAATAGAATATGCTTTAAAATAACCGAGTAAAGGGTAGAGAAGTTTCTGAATTTTCTTTCTTTTTTTTTTTCTCACGTAACTGTGTGTCTGGTCTAGTAACACCAAATTCTCAGCTTTTAAGAGCTGGTCGGATACGTGGTGCATGAAGGAATCCTCTTAGAGCATTAACTGTCTACTGTCTAGTTGAGTTGTGTTTAAAACCAGCAAAGAGCTAATCAGCTTTAGACTTGGGGGGGAAGGGGAGAGGATGACAAAACGTAGTTCCTAAAATGTTTCTCTTCAAAACAAAATAGAGAGTTTTGAAATTCATGATCCTTTTCCTTGATAACAACAATTAGGATTGCTATTAATTTTTGTATTAAATTGGTTAGTTTGTTTATTTTGTCTTTTCCTCTTTTAGCTGAAACCAGACACTGTAGTTCAAGTGTGGATTGCAAATAACTACGCTCATGAACTGAGCAGTGTCACTAAAGCTGGGTTCACTGCTGTCCTGTCAGCACCCTGGTACTTAGACTACATTAGTTATGGGCAAGACTGGAAGAAATACTACAATGTTGAACCACTTAACTTCCCTGGTTTGTTACTTTTTTTATATGCATGTTCTGTGCATTAAACTCCTTGGTTTATAGTACAGTGTAAATGGAAAGAATAGGGCTATTTAGTGGCCATTCCATCACTGTGATTATAGTATAATCAAAGGAATTATGTTCAGCTAGAACTCTGGAAAACTCTTAAATTAAAAAAAGGAACTTTGCACTTCTCACATCTCAAGCATCTGATAGTGGTGTTTGCGTAAGACAGAATGCTGGACTAGGTGGGCAGATGCTTTAGGAGCAGAGTTGTGCAAAATGGCCGTTCATAGACAGACACTGATTTTGTTACCAAGCTTCTTGAGTGTTAAACTATTCTAGGAAAAGACATGTTCTCTTCCTCTGCCTAAATTTGATACAAACATCTTACTTTTTCCATGGGGCTTTCATTTTGTGCAAGGGAGCTCTCAGAGCTCATTAAGGAGAATACCTGACAAAGTAATTTTTTCATGGAATGTTCTGCATGTGATGGAATGAACAGTTTCCATCATGATTTAAATCTCTGAGGAATGTCAAAAAGCTGAGGAATCCCTTCAGAGCATAAAAGGTAAAATCCTTTCTGACAGAGCAGAGAAATGGCTTCTCTGGGCAAATTCTCACATTCAGTAACAAGACTACCAAAATGTTAAGTTAATGCTCAGGATAGGTATTTCATATGAAAAAAACTGAACATCAGTCCTATCTAATTGTTGATACATGCCCATCTTCTGGACAGAGAGAAATTCTGACTTTCTGCTTTGAATTCAGGATCTGAAAAACAGAAGAAACTTTTAGTAGGTGGAGAAGCCTGCCTGTGGGGGGAATTTGTGGATGCAACTAACCTGACACCAAGATTATGGTATGAACTGCTTTATCATTAGATTTTTAAAAGCCAGCTACAAGAAGCATTAATTAATCCCACAGGACTGTATGATAGTGGTAACAGTGCTCTGTGCTGAACCTAAGCAGCTATGAAAATTAATGCTTCTGGGTATTAAAGTATTATATCAGACCTGGTATTAAAAAAAATTTATCCATTCTTGGTTATAGACCATATGTACTCTAAAACTTAGTATACATTAACAGGCCTCGTGCAAGTGCTGTTGGAGAAAGACTCTGGAGCAGCAGCAATGTGACCAACTTGCAGGATGCCTACAAAAGGCTAACTAATCATCGATGCCGCATGCTCCGGTAAGATTTAGTAGCTACAGTGTATCTTGGTTCTCAAGTTTTATAACCAGTGGAAGAAAGGTACAGGCATAAACTGCTGGCCTGGAGATGAAGGGAAGAGAGCTAGCAGTTTAACCTGACTGTAAATGCAATGCCATATGGTTTTGTATCCACAGAAGAGGAAGACAGATACATTAAGACAGGAGCTCTGGACAGTTTTGCAATTAAAATTTTCAGAACTCACTTTTTTCAGTGAAATACTAGGACTCATCAGTGTTTCTCTTTCCTGTAAAGGAAAAATGAACACCATGATTCACTTATTTCAGACAAAAATTATATAAAAGGGTGTGTGGGAGGAGTACACTGACAGAAGGAAAAGCAGACTTCTAAAAAAAAAAGGTGGTGTTTTTTATTTATATGAATAATAATTAAAGACCTGCAGCAAGTAATCAAGTGGAGCGGTTTGCATGAGAGTTGAGCTTGGGCAAGCTATTCTTTCAGGTGTTGCCTTACTTCAGCTGCTGAAAGGGGTGGATAAGGAGTCCAGGACAAACTTTAATTCATTTATGAACTGACTTTGTTTACAGTTAGTCATAACACATTCTTCTCCCAGTTCTTTCCTAAAAGGTACCTAGACAAGTTACTGGTTATTTATTGCTAGTGTTGTCTTTGTACATTCACAGTTGCAGATATGAGTGATTTCTAGGTTTTAAGTCCGACTCCACTTTTAAAGTATACAGTCAGAGACCTGAATAGTTGAACTGCAGCAAGTGTGAAACATACCATTTTGTTTCTCTACAGAAACATAGACAACTCATGAGTTATGACAACTCACTGAAAATCTCAACTCTGTGTGGTAGTAGTTCAGGGTAGATACAAATCAACTTTTTAAAGAACAGGACACAACAGCAGTTTTAGTCAGCACTTGAAACTCAAGCTCTCTGCTCATGTTCGTGAAGATGTCTTACCATGATTATCTGTTGGAATCACTTACGTTTAGTTTAGAGTATATAGTATAAGTTTTGCTTACTGTCACTCTTTAATCAAGAGTGACTAAGGAACTTGTAAGGACTTGTAAGTCCTAACAGGACTTGTAAGTTTTGACTTGGTTTGGGTTATTTCAAGCAGGCTTAAAATAATGATGTAGGAAAATATCTATATGTAAGTTGTGCTATCTCCCTCAGTCATAAGAAAAATAGATACATTAAGAGAGAGTTGACAAATACATGTTAAAAACAAGATTAAAGGGCTTTAAAAACTTATATCCTATTACTTAGCAGGATGTTGCACCTCTTGGTGAGGCTCAGGAAAACACTGCTACAACTGAACAGTGAAGTGTACAGTGGCTGTACCACTAGGATTAGGGTTTTACAGTGAACTAAGCTATGCTGTTCCTGGACCTGGTTAATTCCACTGCTGCATCTGCATCTCCTTCCTTAACACTGGTACTTGTATTGCTGGTCCAGATGACTGCAGCTGCTCTGGTATTGCTGGCATGAGAGATGCAGAATGCAGAGGCAGACTAAGGACTACTCCCTGTACTTGTTGCACATATTTAGCAACAGAAAGTAGTCTAAGGAAAAACTGTTTTGCTGGCTTAGGATGAACAATTCCTGTTAGAAACTAACTACCTTAAAAAAAAGAGATATTGTCCTGAAAATAATTCTTTTTATACAGGCATTGAACCAGAAAAACACTAGGTAAAACATTCCCTTTCCACTGATGAAACGAACGTTCCATGGAGCTGCAGTTGTTGCATTTTATGGATATGGGGTTTCCTCAAAGCGCTGACTTAGTATCAGGCTGTTGTAGTCTTAGCATGTATGCAAGGACTGTGTTCCTACTCTTTTTTTCATCTTGTATGCACAGACTGTGGCAGTTGTAGCAGGACAAGGGGCCTTTCCAAGAGAATAAACAGCTCTGGCTTGCTCTGCACCTGGTTACCAGGGAGCAAGGGAATGGGTAGGTAGCACATTGCAACAGCTAGATCCTGATCACTGGAAGAACAGTAACTCTGCCTATTGAAGATCGAGGCCACTGTGCTTGAAATAGTACCATGAACGCAGTAGGTACTATTCAGATCTAAAGTCAGCTTCCTCTAGGACACAGCAGCCCGGATTGCAGAGAAATGGTAATGGGAGGAAGGAAACAAGAAGATGGGCATATATTCCAGAGACCTAGACATGAAGCCTTGTCTTTACTAAGAGTATGTCTTGCCTAGGGGCAGCAGTCATTCGGCTGAGCTATTACATTATTCAGTTTCTTCCACTGCATCACTTTTAAACCTTAGTAGCAGTAGTATCTATATCTTAAACAATTGAGAAGTAGAATTTTGTTTACAACTACTTTAACTCTGAAACATGTTTTTAAACTATCTTACTGTACCATCATAAAGCACAGGGGTTGGTTTGTTTTTAATGCCACATGAGAACAGAATAATTTATGATAGTGTAAGCTGAAAGAAACCCTGACTCCCCCCCCCAGAATAATGAAAATTATGGAACTAGAGCTGTATGTGAAGGAAACACTGAGGTTGGGAGAGGAGAGAATGTGTAAATGTCAGTTGATTCATATTTGCCTCTCTTATGACTTCTTTTTAGTAAAAGCAATAGATTTTGCGGAACATCAAAAGAACTAGCCCCTGATTTTAAGCTTTTCACCATGTTTGCTAATAGCTTGGTGCCTCTGATTGAAACAGAGGTTCAATCAAAAGTACAATCAAAAGTAGAATAGAGCCCTTTTTTACTCCCTAAATAGGCCATCTGTTATTTCTTGGGAGTAGTTTTGTTTATATAGTTATTAAAACAGATTGCCAGTATCTCTCTTCCTGCCTACACAAGTAGCCAGTTCTTTGATTGCAATCATACCCATTCCGCTTTATTTTAACAGCCGTGGCATAGCGGCCGAACCAGTGTTCGTTGGATACTGCCCCCATGAAGCAAGAGGGCCATAACTGCTGCAAAGACTTCTTGTCAACAGCCTGAAGTGCCTCTGGGGTATGAATATGTACATGCGGTTTCGTATCTGAATCAAGACTTAAAATTTTCACTTTTAAAATAAAATTATTTGACAGCCTTGTTGGAGTAAAAATGATCATTTTTAACCTTTCAAAAATTGGGATTCTTCACTGTGAAATCATGAAACTTGATACCATAGTTATTAATTCCAATTTCCTTACACTCTAAGGTTGAAGAAAAGAAAAGCTAAGATACTATTTAAATAAGGAGCAAACTATCTTTTTTATTTCAAAGTATCACTTGCCACTTTTCTAGGTAACCAGATAATTGCAACCCACAGCAAATCAGAACCATTACAGCTTAATTTGCTAATTCCTAAAGGTAAACAAACAAATCCTTTCTCAACACACTGCAGGATGGTAGGTAGGAATTACTGTCCTGGAAAAACTGCCTTTCTTGTACTTTTTTTGCACGGATCTGACTTGATTTGCAGAAGTATCCACTTCACTTACTTGCTAAAGGAAACTCAGGTAGAAATTACACCCAGTCTTGAACTCTGGTTCATAACTGGTTTCTACAAGTAAAAGTAATACCTGTAAGCTGTACACTGTAAAGTGTTTATTAACCATATCCTTTCATACAGCTGAAAACAAATCAAGATACAGAGTGCCAAAACTGTAAAGTTATTTCACTGATAGACAAAAATTTCACAGACTAGATTAGGAAAACAGTCCCAGTGGCGCATTAAGGTGGACTTAGTGCTCATTTCTATGAAGAGGATTTGCATCACTTCTCTTTACAGATGGCCGCAAGATAAGAATTTGCAAAGCAACAACTTGTGGTTGCATCCCTGCTTTGCAATCACGAGGTTATGCCAGCAGAGCAGAGTCTCTTGAATCTTCCTCCCTGGACAGTTAAAAGCAGTCTGTTCATACAGCTGCTAACTCATTATTTGCCCTCACCCATTAGTCCCAGACGAACACACTTGTGTACATATGAAAATATTTAACAGGAGGATAGAAAATACTGTTCCTACAGAGCAAAGATCACACCAACCCCATCCTCCTCTGAAGAAGTGCACTTTGCTCTTGACTGCTTAGGGCTTGATAACTGGCAAGCTCCAATGTGAAGGTTGCTGAGCCTGATGTTAGAGAACGCAAAACTGTTGAGTAGCCCTGGACAAAATGGAGAACACACATCATTCAGTTTAGGATAAGGGGAAGGTAAGTTAGTATAGAAAGCTGCTTAGACCACCGAGAGAGAGAAAAAGAGTGTCAGAAGTATACTGCAGTGTACTGGTAAGTTAAATTTCCAATATTACTGTATTAGAATTGCAATACATGCATGAGTCAATAATAAACTTTTTTAAAAACTGTTCTCCATAAAACCTATTTTAGTAGTATTTACTACTTCTCTAACTTACAGCTGAATACATGCTGGTTTAGCAATCTGAAATGGGCATAAAAAAGCTACTCAATTTGTGGGCACTTCCTTCTGACCTTCAATAATTAAAATACAATTTAAAAAATCCATTCTAAATTTACTTATCCATAACAAAAGGAAAAGTAAATTGAAGCCAAATTTTTTTAAAGCATATAAAAAAGATCAGTTTTACCATCGGTAACCTAAACACATACCATCATTTCTGCTAGTGGAACAGCAGCAACCACAACTCTGTTATCTTGACGAGACTGGATTTCCTGAATATTACCTCTCCGCTGTGCAAGATCAGCAAGTGCTGCACTGAGATGATCTTCACTTACTGTGATTTCTAGGTTCATCAGGGGCTCCAGTATTTGTATACCAGCTTTTTTCAAAGCCTACATGGAAAGGAAGGAAGTTACGCTGATGGATTCTTATGGGCTTTTTAAAATAAAATTGACGTAAGTACTTATATCACTGAAGCTGTCACAAACTCTCTACTTTGGAAAGCTATTAAGTCCCCAGCAAGGGCATTACAAGGGTGTGCAGAGAGGAACAATGTCCAGATATTGATAGACACATATTTTCCCAGCAGTAGATCATGCTACTATATTTACAGCAGCTTACAGTTTCACTGTACCTTTTGCATGCAACGGGAGACACAGGCTGATACCATTGTGTGCGAGGTATCCGGGTGCGCTGTCAGTGATTGCACTGTCACATCTATATCTTGAACTGGGAATCCAAGCAGAGGTCCTGGGAAGGGCCAGGGAGAAGAGATAAAAGAAAAAAAAAAACCTCATTTGTTTTTCAGAATCTTAAGGCACATGCAAAAATTTTTCAGACTTAATTTGAATTTTCTCACTTTCCTCTTTGCTCTCTCCTTCCCGGTCCTCACCCCAGGGGTGTGGCTACTGGTCATGTTCCTCATTTTGAGGTTTTGTCATAGATAAAGGAATGCAGACTCATACTTTCTTACTCTTTTTATCAAAAGCACAGATAATTTTCAAAACCAGACGCTCCTGAATATACTCAGCCAGAAAACCATTACCAAAAAGTTATTTTTAAATACATTATATTATCTGAAATCTAGTCTGTTGAACAAGACATCATTTGAAAAAGTAGGGAGAACTTTTGTTTAACCAGAAGCCAGAATATTTTCTGTATTTTCCTTTTGAACACAATATAATCACAACAATGCCTGATACTAACACATGACCAAAACTCCACAAGTAACTCAGTTCCATAAAGGATAAATTAGTGACCTATGCAGATTACCTCCCTCCAACCCAGGACTCTCAACCAGACTAAATTGTATTACACTACATGTGAGGCCTGAACCATATCTGAGAAAAAAAATAATCACTTTTTTTTACAGAGTACGTGTCCAGGTATTTTTATTTTTTTAAAGCACTTAATGGTGTCAGTTTTAGGCTGGAAACAGCACAGTTCTGAAGTGTCTTCAAGAAGCATAAAGAAAGCACATGGTTAAGAGTCATTCCACAGCCAAAGACGGGAGATGCTTTCGAATTCCACATAACAACACTGAAAAATCACTTCATGCTGCTTCTTACAGAGAAATTCTCCTTTGTCAATCCACAACCTATTGATTTCACTGTAATGCAGGTTTTTGCCCACAAGTTACTTAAGACTTCCTATTTTTAATCAAAAGTCAAGGACACTTTTAGTCCTTTAGAAAACACACACTTTGCACATAGATAAGGCTTTTTGCTGAAAACTCATGGATTTAACGTATTTGAAAATAAAAAAAATGCATTAGTAACAGTAATAGAAGTGTAATACATGCTGGTAATTTTCCTTTGTACCTTACATATATGTTAGTTGTACATATATGTGCTTTTAGTTTTCAAGCTACCAAGACGTTTTTCCTTCTAGAAAATTGCTTCTTACAAAAATATTAGACCAGTATAACTGTCATAGCATTTCCTGTACCTTGAATGCATGAATTTGTGATTCCGTTTTCTATAGCTCCTTGGAGTTCTTTGGGTAGTACTTCACTGACATTCTCAGCATAGCTGATTATGGGTTTTGTTGTTGCTCCTTCTCCTGACCTGGGCCTCACCTCTACCTCTGCAGTTACAAAGTGTCGTTTATCACCTACTGTTCTGTCCAATATATCTGCAGGGGGAGGAAAAAATAATACATAAAATTCATCTAAAAGTTATTCATATATCGTTTAAAGTAAATCAAGCTAAAAACCAGAAACAAGATGTTCCTTCCATTCACTCATTTTACCTGTAGCTTGGGCAGCATTTAAGATGGTTTCTCGGTATGCTATTTGAAGAGGTCCCAAGTAAGTCTCAATTCCATATTCACGTTTGATTCGGTCATGAATGATTTCTATGTGCAGTTCTCCCATGCCACAGAGGATAGTCTGGTGAGAAGATAATTAAGAGAAAAGTGGAAAAACATGCAAAACTCATGTTTGAATACAAATTCTTTAAGCAAGTACTTGCATGCTTCAAATTGTCTCTTACAAATGCTTCTAATTCTAAGGACCCTAATACTGCAAATTCTAAGGACCCTAGAGAAACACATTGCTTTAAGTCATCTGACATAAACACCATTTAAGTGGGAGGGTTGTTACCAGTACTGTGACTACCAGAAGAAAGATAATCTTACCTAACTTTAAAGACTACAAAATTCAAACTTTTTTAAATACAGAATTGTCAAAAATATGCAGAGCATGGGGTGACTTCTTCTGTTCTGTAAAGCACAAGTGCCCAAGACTCCATTTTAGTTTCATACACAGAACCTTCTACATGTATCATTGGAACATTTAGAGAGTCCTTTTTATTTAAAAAAATCTCAATATGCAAATAAACTAACTAAAGTGTGGTCTTGATGTTCTAAAATAATGTTATAAGATGAGCAATAGAAGATTCATCTTACTTGTCCTGTGTCAGGATCTGGCTTCACTTTTAAACTTGGATCTTCACGCTGAAGGCAGCTCAATGCATTATCCAAGTCTGTACAGAAATATCAAACATTATATCTGAAGTGAATTCAATAATTTGAACATCAGAGTAAGTGCCTAAATATCACTTTCCTCAAAACAATCAAGAGGATTCTAGAGGAGCACAGATTTTGGCAAAGAAAGTCAGGTCAAATTACAAGTAACCTACAATTTCTGATTTTATCCCACAAATTAACTGTGCTACAGAGTGCTTTAATTTAATTATTATACATACTATTTTCAGAGTGATATTTTGTGCTTCTATGAAGACAGATTGGAACCTACAAATTATTCATGAAGTCAGCAAAAAGTATGTTCCTTTTGTACAGATAAGAAAAATGTCAACTGTTACATGATTTACTTAAGTATTTCAAGATGAGTTTGACATGAAATGGTTCAAATGAAAAAGTACATAGTTTTTTGTACAGGGTTTTTTGGGGTTTTTTTCTGATTCTCCATTATCTTAACTGCTGAGGAAAGCAGCAGAATGATGAACCAAGAGCCAAGAGTGCATTTATCTACCTTACAGTTTTTGGAGGAAAAAAGCAACAAAAGGAAACAAACAAACAAAAGCAAACTAAAACATCCAAACATCACAAAATCATTAACACCTTACAACCCAGTGGCTCAGCCTGCAGACATGTTGCTCCAAATCTGTTTTCTACCTTACTACATTCCATCACAGTACACTGGTACTTACCCCTCCTCCTCTTTACCCCCAAACAAGCTCAGCTTTGTTAGAACAAAGATACAGAATTTAAAGGGTATTTCTAAACAGAGTCAAATTACCAAGCCCTCTGGTACAGGTACTGTTGGGAAAGACAGGAAGGTTTCAGGTCTGTGAGAATGCAAGGATGAACCCTAACTAGACACAGAGAAGTCTTGGTATATGAAGACTTCATAGAGTAAAACTGCAAGTGCCAACTGAAAAAAACCCCCACATTTCAAGGTTATTTGTACTTGGGACACTATGTACAGGCCACCAGTGTGACTGCAGCAAAATTCAGAATGAGTGCCTCCATCTCTCTATTTCTAAATGAAGAACTACTACTTTTCTAGACACAAAAACTAGAGAAGTAGTAGTACCACTACTGCTTGACATAGTAATAGCAAAGGATATGGACAGTCATGATCTAAAGTATTTTACCAGTGCAAAACACCAGAAAGAACCTTACTAGATCACCAGCCATTAACTTGGTGCAACTCACTCATCCATCTAGGTGGCTGCGTTGTACCTGGTTGTCTGGCCATTGAAGGAGGTTCAATGGTACAGAAGAAGACAGGCTCAGGGATCTCAACACCTGCCAGCAGAAGACTGTCTACGCCACTCACAGACCTCTTCTTTTCCCCAGCATCTCTTCCAGCTCGGCGTGCTGCAGCGATGGCTGAAGCCTTTGATGACACTATGGTATCTCCAGTGGCACTCTACAGATCAACAGAGAAAGTGATGTGAAAAAAAAAAAACCAGAAAAACCAAAAACCCCAAACCCAAAACGTATGCCAAAGCTGGTTACATTTTAGAAAATCTGTGCAAATGAGATTCATGCAGCCTATTCAGACAGTAAG
Source organism: Cnemophilus loriae (assembly GCA_013397755.1). Classification (NCBI taxonomy): domain Eukaryota; kingdom Metazoa; phylum Chordata; class Aves; order Passeriformes; family Corvidae; genus Cnemophilus; species Cnemophilus loriae. The sequence goes on from VZTF01003252.1 coordinate 855,839, forward strand.
AAATTAATTATTGAACTAATAGAAGCAAGCATGAAGAAAAGTTATTTGAACCTAAAACTGTTGCTTTTGGGTAACTGATTTGGAACATCATTCCCTATCCCCACAGGAGGTCTCTTTGTGGCATTATACTGTATTTTAAGAGTTACAGTATTAATACAAGCTCAAACCCTAAGAAAATACACCTTCAGCTTTCAGTCCTTTCCAATCAGCACTGCAGTTTCCAGGTCAATTGCTGATATTTGTACACTGTGGTATTCAGTTTTAGGAGGAAGTACATCTAAACGTACTTCAAATAAAGCAAGTTTACATACGTCACCATAATCAAGAACACATCTGAGAAACAGTACCATAGAAGTAGAAAGCACACTAGTGAAACAAGCTCCCTTACAGTATCAGTGTTTTCATTACCTGTTTTAACCCAACAGTCAGGGCAATGTTGCCAGGCATTAGTGATGGTATTTCAACTTGCTGATCAGCAAAAGGCAGGAGCAGCCGGCTCATTCTCTCTCTGAAAATTAAATTCTCTGTTACTCAGGACTTAACAGGCATTCCAATGCTACATTGAACCACACCTCTATCTTACTTACGTGCAACTTTTGTTAATATTATATACAGCTGACTGAGGTTTCAATGAACCAGAGTAAACACGAACAAAAACTAGTGGTCCACGACATTTATCATGAAGAACTTTGAATGCCAGGGCACACAGGTCATCCTTGTACCATTGTCTGCAAAATAAAAAGTACAACAAAAAGCATACTTGTAGGATTAATCCACTCAAATTAACATTTATGTAAATTTCCACTCATTTAAGAGGTGATGTTTCTAACTGTAATGTTAATGGAGGCAGATTTTCAAAAACCGTAATTTGTAGCAAAAAATAATAATCTAAGCAGTTCCAGCTCCAGTAGGACATGTAAGACGTTATGTGATTCAGTCAATACTAAATAGGATCCCTAGACCACATTTTTGTAAAATGAAAATGTCCTCAGATTAAAAAAAGACTTAAGAACTCTAAAGTGCAAGTTTGACAACTGGAGATAAATGCATCCAATTCCAGTAGAACTAACCAAAGCAGTTTCAGTACTCAAGTGTATTTTTCTGTCTCTACTCTTACACATCTCTACTGTTATTTAATACCTAAAGAGGGTAAATATTTTTAAAGAATATGAATGCTTTGTTAATAGATTTCATTTTCTCTTTTTGTGTTTTCCTACTTATTTTTCCTTCTTTTTTTCTGAACCTCCTTTTCTACCTGTACTTACAGAAACTCATATGAACGCTCGTTAGGTGCAGGCAAGTACAGAGTAATAGCATCCAGTAAAGGCTGCACCCCCTTGTTCTTCAATGCACTGCCGCAGAGGACAGGGACAGCCTTCTGAGCCAGCGTGATTCTGCGGATAGCAGACTGCAGCTGCAGAAAAGAATTATTTTCTGTTAACACATGAACTACAATTCAGCCTAAAGTTGCACTCCAGCTATTAGGTAGTGCTAATCAATCCCCAAAAAGCTAAAAAGTATGTCTGTAAATACAACATCACTCATCCAAACTCCTTTCACTGCTTTTAACAAGCTCCAAACCATAAACCCAAACATTTAGATGCTGAAACAGAAGACACTGGTTTTAAGATTTCTAAACATTTCATATAGATCTGCTGCTGTTCTTGATAACAGTCCTTGTAATTCAGTATGTTGTAACTCATTGCTTTCAACTCGCAGTGTCTAAAGATCTGACCATTTCAAAGTAGCCGAGATGCTATTTTTTTTTGTGAGAATCAGCAGCTCAGTCACAAATTGCACTGAGCCTACCTGAAAGTTCCATTCACCTTTCCCTAAACTGTTTTGCAGCAATCCAACTTTCAAAAAAAAGAGAAAACCCCACCTTCCTGAATAAATGTACCCAACTTTTAAAATTATGCCTAGCATGCCCAAGAATCATAGCGCATTTTTATAAAATTCCTACTAAGTCTGAATATATTCTGTTCAAAATTCACACTACTGTTAATTTACTACATAAGATGGTGTGATTTTTTTTTATTGAAAAATCTGCAAAATCATAATTTGCATGTGTCAAAGGAAGAATAACCCAAAACCTTGGAATAAGAGCTAGTAAACACTTGTAAACGTAAAAAATACCTTGTCAGGTGATATTAAGTCAAAATTTTCACTATGTTCTCCTAGCACTAGTTCAGCAAATTCATCATCCAGATCCGCAACCTTCAACAGAATAGTTCTTTATTAGCTGGCATATAGCAGTTTCACAGAAAAGTCACAAATCTTACTTAGGATATATAGCTAAACAGAGCAGGAACAAAGCCTTTAAAGACAGCGATTATAAACTCAAATAATATAAAATTATGGAAATGAAGGCTTCAAGAAAGGATGGGGGGAAAAAAGCCCATTAAAATCCACTTATAAAGCTGCTGTCAAGCAAAACATCAGTGGGAGAGAGAATGCTTGTACTTCTCCCTGAAATGGCAAAAAACCTCCAGCCATACAGTGACAGCCATGAAGGGTTTAACTGATGTACTTTAGTCCTGCAAACATGGTGAAGTCCGAAGTAAGCAGCAAGCAACCTTTGCAAGCCAACAGATACTGAACTGGAAAAAACAGACCAGCATCAGGGCATTTTGACGTTCTTCATGTCAAGGGTTTGTAGGTCCAAGAGCACATCTCTGTTTTCAAATTGTACCAGCTAGCTTGACACGTAACTTAACTCCTTAAACCTTGTCTCACATACACCCCTACACTGTCACAGGCTCAGGACACTCAAGAACAGGAAGGCATTTTGCCCCCTCTATTGGCTACAACACCAGTTGGCCAAATTCTAAAATAAACCCTTGATAAGCAATTAGAAGTCTTATCAAGTTAATAGCTAAAACATGAGAGATAAAGGAAATAGTTCATTTAATTAAGTGAAAGTAAAGTGTCCAAAAGGGCCAGTATTCACAATGCTACATTTTACAGTGTTTCTGATAAGGAATATTAACAGCATAGAAGCATTTCAAAAAGTATTTTATGAACACAAGGTTATCTCAATTATCACACTACTGGTCCACTCTTTCCTCCTTCAGGAAGGGCCCAGAAAATAAAGGGGAAACCTACACTGTTCTTACAAACCTTTCCATCTGAAAATATATTCTTAAGATAAAAGGCTGGGTATTAACACCGCCATTTAAAACATACTAAGTTTGAAAACAAGATTGTGTATATGTTCTACTGAACTCAGAGCAATATAAAACAGATCTCTCCAGTTTCAAAGGAAACTAAAAGCTAGCATCATCTATTTATGCACTTGCACAATGTTATTCAAAGCTGTGTGGAAGGCAGCCCTTCCAACAAAAAGGATCTATTTATGATTGGATTGAGCTCTCTCTAACACAGTATTTAGTGCCATTTTGACCAGCCTGCAACATCCCATCCAGCTTCTAGCTGTCGCTTCAGAAGAGTATGGATACCCTGCTGGTTTCAAGTCACATCTGTCAGGCTTTGTCTGAGTGTACCAAATACATTCTGGCATCTAAGACAGTAAAAACACTGTCTGCTTTTAGCTCCCCCAGCACAAAAGAGACTGACAAATTGTAGGAACTCTATTGGAAAACCACTAATGAGGATGGAGCACAGATGGAGGCCCAGAGAGATTGGTTTGTCTGGCTTGGAGACGCTAAAGCAGGACGCAAATACTGTCTCTTACTATTTGAAATAGTGGTAGTGGGCCTGCTTCAGGCAAAATAGAACCAGATTCTCCTCAGAGGTACACAAGGAAAGCACCAGCATGGCTGTCTCAGCTTGCAACATGGTAAATTCCCATTGGACATAAAGAAATTATGATCAAACACTGGGACAGGCTGCCTACAGAGAATCATCATTCTTGCCTTGGAAACTCAACTGAACAAGCCTGAACATGTTCACCTAATGCTGAAGTCAGCTTTGGGCAGGTCACTTAACCAGACACCTCCACAGGTCCCTTTCAGACTATTTTTCCAACTGCTCTAAGTAATGGTTTTCAATATATTATGTATTTACTTTAGAACTTTACTTGTTCTATTAAGGTATTTCTTGCATCCTGGACTTCTTGGAACAGGTTTGGATCATCAGTCTCCAGCAGCAGCTTTCGCTCAAAATTTTTTCCATCATCCAAATCAGAAGTAGGTTTCCAAATTATTTGCTCCTTAGTCACAACATCAACCAGTCCTCTGAAGGTCTTGGCTTCCCCTATGGGCAGCTGCAAATAGAACCAAGACTTTAGACAGCTGCAAAAAATTAAGAAAGGAGTTCCATTCAAAACAAAGGAAACAAGCATTTAATTTCTAAGCTTACCTGTAATAGTAAAGGTTTTGTCTTCAACTTTTGTTTGATACTCTCAACAGCATATGTAAAACTACAGAAAAAGAACAGATACTAAGCTACACAAAACTTTATGATACTAGTAAAATAGGTTCACAATTTCCTATTTACTGCAAAAATTACTCCTATAATTACACAAAAATATGCACTTGCATAACCAAAGAAGTATATAGTAAGTATTAGCACAACTGGGTTGCTCTGTGCTTAACAGGAAAATGGTAGACATTCTCTTATAAGCGTTTTAGCAATGACTAAAATAACTGCCTAAATACCTTGCCCTGTTTTTGTCCATCTTGTTTAAAAAGCAAATTCGTGGTATCTGGTGTTTGTCTGCTTGTCTCCAGACTGTAAGAGTTTGTGCCTAAAGCAAAAGACAAAATTGAAACGTTAGTGTCAACAGCTGAACACAACTGAAGGTTCCCAACACCACTGAAGGTCTGACTCGGAGTAGAGAGGGAACTGTGCTGTGTACTGTGACAATCCCATACCTAGCAGCACAGATGAACTCCACAAGCAGCTTTGTCTCCTCTTGTCTCTCAGCTGTTGTCATTCCCTTTCCTGTACTAAGGGCATGCAGGCATAGTGGCAAGGGAATGCGGAGAGAAACTAAGCATTACAGGGGGCATATATGGGAAAAACTCAGTCATGTAGGCACTTTATGCTTTATTGCCAAATTACTTAGGCACACACAGGCAAGCATTTCTGTGGCTACACACACAACACTAAAAACTACTGTGGTTTTAACAGTAATTTGTGCACTGCTGAGCCATTTATCATATGTATTTTTATTTGAAAGTTGAAGCAGGTATGTAGAAAAATCAGATTCAGTAACAGTCTCTTACCACTACATGGAATAATGCAAGAATTTGCTACAGTTTTAGAAAAAAACCAAGCAGATCTAATTGTTTTCTTGTTGGGAGTGGAGGCTATTTCTCCATTCAGGTTCCTATTTAATGGTACCTAAATGTTTTCCAGTAGCAAGTCAAATAATGTGACTTACAGTGATTAAGAGTTCCCTCATCCCTCATCCAGGAAAAAGGTAGGTCCCATGCAAGTGGGATTTAACATGTAACTTTTCTACAGGATTGAACAACGTGTCATGCTATAAAAAGTCCAGTTCTAGCCTGCCTCCACCTTTTCTGCACTATGTTAAAAAGGCCATTGGGGAGGGAGAAAACCTGGCTGAAAATTACCTGTTTTCTACATGAAAATGAGAAATTGACAGATATTAATTTCTTTCTATTTGTGGAGCTAGTCAGAAGCATTCACCTCAATCAACATTTGTAAAAGACAACAACAAAACAACAAGAACTTCTCAAACTTCTAATGGTAATCCCACTTATCTGCTGTTTATTACCATGGAAATTCCTCTGCACTACAGATTTAAAATTAAATGCTCAGCTTCCTGAAGCTGAATTTTGATAAAAGCATCAAGAGATGTAATACAGAGCAAAATCTCTGTACATTATTTCAGTCTGATTTAAGTCATTAGACACTGTGTGAAAATGACTGGGGGTGACTGGAGGTAAAATCAGAGAAAACTGGGAAAGTACATTCACACTCCAACAGAATTTGTAAGTGTGGAAATTACAGGCTGAAATGCAGTTGCTACTCCCCAGATAGGATGCGGTCAGTATGCCTGACTTCCCACACACAATACATGCTGAAGGGGACTAAATGGAGGGTGGAGCAGAGTGGAGACACCGTGTCCAGGCTCTGTTGAAATCTTTGCAAGAGGGGGAACTCACTGGTACCTTGTAGCTGATAAGCCACATAGTAGCTGTCAACCAAGGGAGAAAAAATAAGATTTCTTGCTGTTGAACCAGGAACTGTGGCAAGATCACAGACATACACCTCCATCTTAAAGGTGACCTCAGATGTAACACTGATATTACCCACCTACAAGGTACAACCACCCCACACTGAACGTGATGCATGACTAGTCACTCAAGCTCCCCCTAAATACAAAAATAGTAAAAAAGTAAATTAAAAATGGGGAGAAGTTAGAGGCTTCTGGGAACTTCTGGGATCAGACAACAGGCTGAACTTGTCTTCACTCCCACAGCGACATCTATTGGGTAAGAACTGTACTCTGTGCTCGCTGAATGACTACATCAAGCTAGCTTTGGTTAGGGATTAGAGCTGGTTAGCATATTGCTTTGAAGACAATTTTGCAGCCAGATGCTATCAGCAGCAGTCTTCAAACCTTAACCTGTCACATTTTTCAATTCTATTAACGAGGAGTGTTATTCCATAAACGGTTAAGTCTGAGCCCTTTGAAGGATGCTAACAGTTGCCGGCAGCAGGTAACATACTTGGCTGTGGAGGCCCAGGAGCTGGTTGGCATGTGTCACTCCATCTTTCCTGAGGCACCAACAGACCAACCAAGGACCCCCCAAGAGGGTGTCTTTCTGATTGCATATGACCCTGAACAAGGTAACTGAACCACACTCTGACCCAGTGGACTGTTCGGTGAAGGGTCCCCAGGTCCCCGTAACGGGACACTGACAGACTGAACTGGACACAAGGGTCTCATCTTTCCTGTGGAACTGACAGACTAATCAAACACAAAGAGTTTGAGAAAATCTCTCCCCTTTCCCATTACAGACTGCACACACACACAAAAAATATCTAACAGTTGATTTTACCTCAACACCAGCTGAAGCATCAAACACCGCTACTGCTCCATCCAAGACTCTCAAACAACGTTCAACTTCCACTGTAAAGTCCACATGACCTAAAAAACAATCTTCCTTTTATACTATCATAATTCAAACAGGCAACACCAACAGATCACTACAAATTTAATTTTTTTTTTTTACAAATTATGTCAAAACAACTTTTTCTTTACTTGCGGGGAAATATACCTATCTGTCTTGGAAATAAACAAGATTACGACAGTGCAATCCTAGAACTGAGAACAATTTAATGTGGAAACATCTGAGCTCACTTTATATAAGCTAGATTTGAAATCAGCAAACAATAATTATCCAAAGCTGAACAGAGCTTAGTATAGGCATTTTTACTGATGCAATTAAACCAATTAAATTTTGCACCATATTTAAGACAAACACGCTCTGTGATGCTCCACCTCACCCACTCTCCTTTAATAATATGAGTACTGCTAAAGATCAGAGTACCTGGGGTGTCAATTAGATTGATTCTGTGGTCCTTCCAGTCAAATGTAACAGCAGCAGACTGAATGGTAATACCACGTTCTCGCTCTTGTGCCATAAAATCTGTCACCGTGTCTCCATCATCAACATCTGTGAACAGGAAGCACGACTGGGTAGGTAATCAATTCAAAATCTGAAATCGTCTTTGAATACAGATGTCAAGAGACAGCTAGAAATACAGTCCCTTTTACATATATATATGTATAAGCTATGAAAATTAGCCTTTTTAAAAACATTATAACGTCAGGTAATTTACCCAGGCTCCCTTTCCTAGGAATAAGTGCCCTGCAAGCAAAAGACAAGCAATTCCAACAACCCTTTTGTTGTTCTTAATCCTACTAATATCATGAGAATCTTAAAAACTAAACAAAGTCCAAGATCATGAACAAACTACAGCTTTAGAATACCTGGCTGCATTCACTGAGTGGAATGTGACTGACATTTTAAAATTTGGTAATCAAAAGGTAATTAAGTCAAAAGTAAAGTACAAACAAACAAACCACCAAGTAAGAGGTTAGGTTTTCCCTAATTTTTAATAACAAGAGAAGCAATTCCACATTTTTAAATTAGCAGGATCCCAGGTTCAACTGCTTCACAAGCCTAACATCTTCTATCAATCATACACAGTAGAGAACAGGGTATAAAATTTAAGAGGTCAAAAAGAAACATAAACAGAGGCTGCTGTGACCATTTCAATCTTGAAGAATTCTATTAAACTTGGTGTAGCAAGGAATTCTTCCTGTGCTATGGCTTTCAAAAGAAATGGATAATTTTTCTTACTCTGGTTTCTTCACAGATCAAAAGAGAACTCAACAAACTGCTTTACCAGAATGGCCAATGAGCAACCAGTAAAATAAGGCGATTCTCTAATTAAATGTTAAACAAAACATAATGCGCTAAAAGTAAAAGAAAAATATGAACCTGTGATATCTGAAAGCTAAACTGCCTTAGTACACAAAGGAATATGCATTAAAATCCAATCAAACTGCAGCACGACTTTGGAAAAACTGCCTTCTACATGAGGTATTCCACCAGCAACTGTACTGCATGTAATTGTACCCTATTAATAATTTCTTAAACCTACTGGAATACAAAAAGTTTTTCTAACCTCCGAGTGTTCTTATATATCCAGAATAATACAACATTCTCTCTGTCGTCGTAGTCTTGCCTGCATCAATGTGGGCCATAATGCCAATGTTTCGGATTCTGCATAAAGTGAAAATACTGTGGTTAGTGCAGGAATTTCTTTATCCTGTGATAATTCTTATTTGCATAAATAGCTAATATTCCCCGAGAATAGCACACCAGATTAATAACATAGTTCCTCTGCTGCATATCTGATACGGTGTACATTCTAACACTGAAGGTGTCAGTATTCATAGGGTGGATTTTCTTCAAATCAGTAGTACTGAACAGTGTTGTAACAGGTTTCCAAGCTCCACTTCAGGGAAGGCCATTTCTTGGGTTCATCATCATTCACCTGCCCTCCTGACAAACAGAAGCAGCCCCTCCCCTCTCTTGTCCATCCCAATCCCTGACACCTGGTGCCCAAAACAATCTATTGCAAATATGCCCTTTATGCCCCAAATACAGCACCCAAGTTCCCATGAAGCTGTCCTTGATCTGGTTCAGCCTACTCTTCCAGCAGCTTCCAGAACTGCTTTGCTCGCTCTGCACAGCACAGGCTTGCGATCAGCCCCCATGTTCACCATTAATGCTGGCCTGACCTCACCCCCAGGTACACCCTACCCTCAGCAGCTTTCCAAGGGAACTCCAGCCCTGAGACATTTCTGTGGCAGCTTAGCCCCTAATTGCCTTGCCCTCATCTGATGTGGCAGAGTGCTCCCATGAACACAAAGCACACAGCCCTGCCCACAGCAGCGGTCTAGTTGCCAAGACATCCTTCCCCTCGTTCAGCTCCCAGCAACACCTGGATTTGGAGCTTCCCTAACAGCCTGGTCTTAATTATGATGGTGCAAGCAAGAGATAACCCAAGACCTCTGTGCCACCAGCTCTATACTGAAATGTCACAAGGGTAACAATAAACTAGCTTGATGTACCTGGATATATCAGGATTAATGACAGAATGCAGAGACTTAACATCTCCTGGAAGCAAACAAAATGAAACAACTTTTCAGACAGAACCCAACGTAGAAATATATTTCAGAAAACTTCCAAAAACCTTATTTGAAAACAAAAAGATTCAGAGCCACAAGTCATGACAATCTGTAAGCTCTACCACCTCAGATATGTACTTAATTTCTGAAGATACGTACTTAATTTTAAATAAACCTCTCCCCCCACCCCAAAAAAAGAGAAACACTTCAAAAAATGACTGCAATTTAGAAAAAACAGGAAAAAGCCAACATAGGAAAGTATCATCATCTTACTCTGCAGAAGTATACCTCAGTTCAAGACAACTTTAATGCTGCCATTCATCTGAACTGGTGATTAGAAAATAAATTTGAAAAGTTATTTCTCCTTTAAGCTTTAAAGTTATACAGTATAATTCCCATGGATAAAAGGCAAGCTGATCTGTGCTGAGAAAATATGGGACTGGGAAGTTTTAAATGCTATTTTCTTGCAAGATATATTCTTTCTCACACAGAGTAGCTGGAAAATAAGTTGTCAAGGTGATCTTTTATGAAACTAAACCAAATTCAGTTATTCAAGCTATTGAAGTTGTGTTTCAGGAACACTCATAGTACTTCAGTTCATCTTCACCATCTACAGATCATCTGTCTCATCAGAGACATATTAAAGCAGCATCTTACAGGAACCCTTAATGAGGGGTTCCAGCACACTTCACAACTGACCTGACTTCTTAGAACATGTACTTTTTCTTATTATTGTTTTCTAAAGGCTTTATCCTGAATCTACTGAGAAAAGATCAGCAACACAAAACTCTTCAGTCCTTGAGCTGCTTAAGTGCTCTGTTTATGTTTCATGCACTAAATTCTATAAAGAATGACCAAAAGAAGACAATAAAACAGAAAGCATGCAGAAATAGAAAGTATTTTTTATTCTTATTCACTTTTAAATTAATCCTTACTATAAAGGAAACAGTGTAAACGTATACCTGGTGGAGAACTGTAGTTTCTTAGACTGCAGTTTCGCTGTGTCACGCTCACGACTCTCATTTTTGTCTTTCTGAAATACATGTACTTGAAAGAAAAAAGAATCATATAGAATGTTTATTGTTACAACTACTTACTTCGTAGCTACATTTTTGGCAGTTGTAGAAAAATAAACTAAAAAAAAATCTACAGGAAAAGATACTGTTGTCAGGTATTTACATAAGGTCAAAACACCAAGTATTTAGAAACAAACGCTTTAAAATGATGTCCACACTGAGGTTTAAACCAAATTCAATCTAAGTAACACTTGGGATGTTCTGTAAAAATCTATGGCAGCATCAAAACATTTTGTCAATAGCCAAAATTTTTTAAACATATCTAATTATTTTTGTAAATAATTTAACAATGGCAAGAGTTAAGTAGTCAAAAAATTTACACAAAAATTACACATTCAACTTCCCAATTCTGAAGTCTCATTCCAACATGAAAGTCTGCATTGTCTGGAGGCCAACTGTCAAAGACAAAAAAAACCAAAACAAAAACCAACACCCCAGTTTAAAAAGTTTACTCAGAATAACACAAGTGTTTCTTTTGCTCACAGAGGAAGTATCAAAATTGAGGGAAAGTTTACCTTATTGCACAAACTCGATGGCTTCAATGCATTCACTGAAAATTTCCCCATAATTCTCAACATTCTGGCTCCCACCTCTAAAGCTGTTGGTCCCTGGCAAAGTAAGGAAACATTGTACAAAACGTTTATGACAGGAAACAGGTGAACTATGTTCCTTTCACATAACTCAATCACAAAACTTCATTCTTTTTGATGGGAAATCAAGTTAATATTTTTCAGGTTATTTCTTTCCAGGTTAAATCAGTGTCAGATCAGTAACAATAACGTTATTAAGCCTTTACAATACAGCATAAATGCATGCCCACAAACACTAAATGTATTTCTCACGGAAATAATATATTTCTCAATGAAACAGTAAAGCAGAATAATGAAAATCAGAGTTTACACTCACTCTCAGACAAGCTCCAGGGCATCGATTACTGGTCTGCAAAGTGCAAATAGCTTTTCTAGTCTTGAAGGAGGAAGGATTACACGGCCAAGTACCTATTTAGGACAGAAACAACAGAAAATATTAAGTACTACGACCTTTCAAGCATAGCCAAAAAACACTGCAACACAAAGCCTAAGTGCAGCGGCTTCAAAAGCATTTCTAGATGGCTGCTGGTTATTTGAGTCACTGTCCAGCTCCCGTGAGTTTATGCTTCGTAGCAGTTTCACACTGAAGGGTAAGAGGCTCCGCGCACACGCTCACCTCCCCTCCCTCATCTTGCGAGCCGCACACGTCTCCCGGTGCTGCCGGCGCACTTTGCTGACCGGGGGAGCGGGGCGGGCGCGGCGCCTTCACGGCGCCCGTGACGAGCCCCCAAGCCGGGCCCAGACGAGTCCAGCCAGGGGCCGATCCCCGCTGGCGCTCCGCAAAGCGACACCGCCTTCCCCGCCGCGCTACGGACCTCTAGGGCGCTTCTGCGCCGGCTCCGGGTCACCTTCTGTCCCCCGGACCTCCCACACGGCCCAGCCGCGACGGCGCCGGCCCTGCCCCTGTCAGCA